>CM074501.1:28300580-28335185 GCA_037389245.1 Oryzias sinensis
GGGGGGGCGCCTGGGGAGGGTCTCGCCCGGGGAGTAATTCAGGGTAGAACCGCCACTGAAAGCAACCAACGACTTTATCAGCAGAATGTATGATATGAGTTTATATCCAACCATAAAAAGACCCAACAGAATCACTACTGAAAGTGCTACTCTTCTTGATAATATTTTTAAAAATAATATAGAATACACTCATATGAGTAGACTAATGACATGTGACATAACTGATCATTTACCAGTTTTTGCACTATTTGACATCAAGGTGAAGACAAAAGAAAATTATAAAAGAACCAAAGATTGAGTAACGGAAAGAAAACATGAAATCTCTTAATAAAGACTTATCCAGAAAAAACTGGAACTCTGTATACAGATAGATTTGGATATCGCTTATAAATATTTAGCTCACTTTACAATAAAAACTGTCCAAATTATAAATTTAATAACAAATTTGCCAAATGCCCTTGGTTAACTACTGGTCTACAAAATGCTTGTAAAAAAATAAAAAATAACCTCTATAAAAAATTCTTAAAACAGAGGACAAGAGAAACTGAACAAGGATATAAGTCATAAAAATAAACGAACTGAAATAACACGGCACAGTAAAAAAGTGTACTTTAATAATCTACTGAATGAAAATAAAACGTAAAGCTCATTTTGAAATAAGTCATTCTGAAAAACAGCAATGTGAAATAAAAACAAAGCAACTTTGGAAAATATTGATTTTGAAATCCGAAATTCGGAAAAAAAAGCCATTGAAATATAATATTTAACAGGTTTTAAAGCTAAATGAAATATATTTAATATCTGTGCAGATTTTTCACAATTTCATGATCTTTTTTATATATATATATATATATATATATATATATATATATATATATATATATATATATATATATAGATGAGAGATTTATTGGTCTTCTTTTAAAATTGGGTAACAGTTATAGAGAACAACATCCTTAAATGAGAATGTGGGTATTGATCTGATACCAACTAATTACAGGGCCAGTGTCAGATACTTTTTCTTGAAATGTTTGATTATAGAAAATATTTGGAAAATAAACCAATTTTTGTTTATTAAGTGTATAATGGGACAGATTTTCAGCAAGTACAAATGGTTAACTACTTGCAACAATCTGAACATGCATCAAATATCATTTATATTAAGAACACTATTGTCATTATTGCTCGCTTTTCCAGCACAATTTTGTCTTACACTCCAGATGAGGGTGTTATTTGTATTTTAAAATGTATTCTGTCTTCCTATTTACGTGGTTCAGGTTTTTCAAGAAGCGAGTTAGCTTAGCTCAGTGTTTTTCAACCAGTGTGCCGCGGGAGATGGTCAAGTGTGCCGTGGGGAATTGCCCTCATTAACTGATTTAACAACATTTTCCATCTCCAGGATTTCAGTTCTTTGTTCATCCCTACAGGCCCTGATAAAACACTGAGTAGTTAGGAATATGAAAGATCGTAAAATACTTTCTTTGTATTTATTTGATTCTATCAAATACATTTTGATAAGAATGACGATACCACAATTTAGCCGTAGCTTCAGCTGTCAGGAAAAGTTCCGCCCCTTTAAGTGTCTCCACCAATCATTCTTGGGATTTTAATCACGTCATCAGTCAGACCAATCAGAAGTGGTTAAAGTTTTCACTTCCTTGTTCTGAATTCTGCTGAAAAAGTCGCTCAGTTCTAAGAAAAATACCAGCTAAAGCTCGTCTTTAGCGGTGTAGTTTTCCACAGAATCCGGTGTCGGATCGTGGAACAAGTGAACAAAACAATGAAGCTCAAAGACGCTTGTCTTTCTGCGTTCGGCGGATTATTGAACTACATCTCCCATGATGCATTGGGTTAAAAGTGACAGCGGGAGCGTGTCGGCGCACTACGAGTCTCTCCTCTTAATGTCTTGAAACAACAGCGAACACAAATCAAAAAGTTTTTAAATCTTCTAACTTAGCCTTTATTACTACATCTATTAGAAAAAACAGCTGCAACTTCCAGCTTTGTCTGCCACAATTATCAAAAAAATGCATGTGAGATCATGGAGGGACTGTGGATCAATACAGACTTTTTTTTATCCTTTTTTTTTTTTACTGCTGGTGTGCCGCGGGAGTTTTGTCAAGGTTAAAGTGTGCCGTGGCTCAAAAAAGGTTGAAAAACTCTGGCTTAGCTGACGGCTATCCTAGGGACTTTTGTAATGTTTAGTGTCAGTAAAACTTTATTTTTTTCACTTGTATTATTTCTGTCTTTGTACAAAGACACATTACAGTTTATTGGAGTTATAGGAAGAAAGACAGGAAGTGAAGTAAGTAAGTGTGTGTGGGGAAGCGTCAGGTGTCGGGGTCGGCCCCGCACACCTGCTTGAGGATCCGGTCTCACACCTGTTCAGCATCCAGTGAACCTGTATTATTCCTTCTCGCCCTCCAGCCTTTGTCGGTTCGTCTGCTTTCATTAAGGATTCTCCGACCAAAACCAAGGCCTACGCCAAAGCTCATGCCAAAGCCACGACAGAACCAGAGCCGAAGCCACGACAGAACCAGAGCCAACGTCAAAGAACCCAAGTCAACACCAAAGAACCAAAACCTGCAAAGAACTTAAGCCAGTAAATCTTACACCTCCAAACTAAATCCCTGACTGCTTTTTGGGTCCTGCTCATGTGACCGAATGCCCCCTTACATTTGCACCCCAAATGGAGACTGGATTTGATAGCTTAAAAATATACAATTTATTAAAAACTTGACAAGTTCCATAAAAAAGATTAAAATAAACTCAGACAGTTGGACCACACTCCAGCACTGCTTGAGGGCGGCTGCCTCCAGGATCGCCTCAGCCCCACTGAACCTGTGGGTAGCCACAACCACCACCAAGGGAGATCTCCGATCCAAAACCCTCACCAGGAGTACCTGCTCAGGGCCCAAATGCACACAAACACACCACAACCCAAACAGTGATGAAAAGAAAATACAAAACCGAAGAGGTGCACCTGAGCAGGACACCACTAATTTATGGGCCGAACACAGGAGGGGTCCCCCTTACACAACACCACGTATGGCAGCCACCAGCTACCATAAGGATAAGAGGAGGAGGCAGCCACCTTCAGCCAGGTCCAACCACCAAGTTACTAAAATGAGCACAAAACAGTTTAAAAATGGATAAAAACAAGTGTGTCAAGGTTGGTTAAAACATTAAAAACAATGACTAACCAGCCTCTAGATGAAACTCCCACAGCTGCTATTTATCAGCCTTGTGAGCCAATCACAGCTCAACAGACAAGTGCTGGCCATGAATATTAATCTATGTGTCAGCAGGTAGTTTGTGACTGCTTGCACAGATTGCTGATGGTGGATAAAGGACACCTGTGTGGGAGGGCGTGGTCACATACAGAGCAGGGAGGCTGTCATTCTCTTATAGAGCACCAGTGCGCGGCCGGCGGAAGAGGAGGACTGTTGGAGCCGGTGCGTGGGGTTCCTGACACTTGGGCACAGCCTGCAGCAGGAGGACTGTTCAACTACCCCTGGCTGCAGCCTGCAGAATGGGTCATCATAGTGGAATGCTTTGATTGCAGAGGAATGTGAACACGCTGTGGAATGTTAGCCCCGCCCATGCTGAGGCCGTCTTCTTCTTTGGTGGTTTTACAAATTTCCATGTGCAATATTGCCACCTACGGGTTTTTAAGGAGTTTTTCCTTACTGTGAAGGGGGGGGGGTCTAAGGGCAGGAATATCAGTTTAGCTTAGTCTTTTTTGTTAAAGTTTAGTATTATCCTAATGCATTCTTTGTATTCATGATCCCTTTTTCATTGTATGTGCTAAAATAAAATAAAAATATTTAATTGAATTAGGGAATTTCTACCATGATTCCTGTCTTCTTATGCCTTTTACAAGTTTCCATGTGCATGCATTAGGGAATTAATAAATTCTGTCTGGCCTCACAGACTCAAAAAAATAACTCATTGGATGAACTCAATTTAATTGTTTTGTCAGGATTTACATCCAATAAATATGAGTAACCCCACCTCAAAGAAAATTCTTCCATGTAACGAAATATAATCGAGTTAGTCGAACTAAATTTTATCAAGGCAAAAGAAAAAAAACAAGCAACAGTGGTCTAATGCCAGATTCGAACTCAGAACCTCTGAGTTATTGACCCACTAATTAAGCCACTGAGCTGTCACTCCAGTGATGAAGCAGGGCCGCCGGTATAAATAAATAGATTCCATATTTCTATAAATGAGGCTCTTCGTGTATCGTCTCATTGGGAGAAGCCGAGTTGAAACGATTTCATGCCCCTTTTCAAAAGTGAAAACTTTAGTTCGTTTTTTCCACGTAAAAAACGAACTAAAGTTTTCACTTTTGAAAAGTCGAAGGATTTGAAGGACTAATAGTCATACCAGGCATTACATTAGACGAAGGAGTTGAACATTTTAATAGTTCAATGGTTAAAATAGGAGAAAAATTGTAGCCGTGAGACGGCAAAAAGAATAAAGAGAAACAGGAAAACAGCATTCAACAGCATGCCCCTTACTTGAACTCAATTATTTTGGATTACTGGAGTTATAGGGAAAACTATTAATACATTTTGTGTTAGATCACTTAAATGTAGATACAATCTTTTAAAATAAATATTTTTAAATAAAACAAACAGAATTGTATTGTGTTACATGAAAGAGGGGCTTGAATCATTTTTTTGAGTGATACATAAAAAAAATTGCACCATTCAAATTTTCATACAATTCACAATGTAACAAAATGTGCTCCACTGATTCTTCCCCTTTCCTGCAATCACAACTGCTGTGACAAAGGTGAATCAAATGCATGGGCTCAGCGTGGGCGGGGTTAACATTCCACAGCAGACGGGCTCAATGTGGGCGGGGTTAACATTCCACAGCGTGTTCACATTCCTCTGCGTTCAAAGCATTCCACTATGTTGACCCATTCTGCAGGCTGCAGCCAGGGCTTACTCGGACTGTTGGAGCCTGTATCGTTTGAGTTTGGCCTGCTGCTGGAGCCAGAGACGCGAGGTCCGTGACATTTGGGTGCAACCTGCAAGGTGCAGGCAGGAGGAAGGCTTGGAGCCGGAGGTGCGCAATTCAGGACGCGGAGGCGGCAGAACACAGGCCACAGGTCTTCATCGGGGCGCAGACCAGTAAATCGCTCGCGTGGAGGAGGAGGGAGGCAGCACACCCTCAGGAAGATCTCACACTGCCATTTGGAGACACAGAGGGGTGAAGCCCGTTCACCCCTCCTTAAGTTAAGTGTGCCAGCTACACACTGAGCTTCTATGAACAGCCTGTAGCTCAGTCACCAGTGGATTTTAATTGGGTTTTATATGGTTTGACTTTTAACTCCTTTGCATGACTGTTTGTGTGTTTTTAAAACTATTTGTGGATTTGCCTTGTTTTTATTGCATGTGAACTGGTGGCTTGGAGTGCAGGCCTGCTCGTGTGAAGGACTTGGGTGTGGGACGAACATCAAGGTGGACACTTGGACAATGGCGTGATATGGACAATTACCACCACTGTTCTCCTGATGTGTTGGCTTTACATGTGTTTTATGTCTTTTTTTTTAGTTTTTTTAACCATTTCTGGTTTTTGACTGTTTTATTAAAACCTTTTAACTATCAAGGCTTTTGCTGTCTCTGGAGCAACTAGCAAACTCCCCAGCAGATCCCTAAAATGTTTGATTGCTTTGGGGCTTCACCCCCACCCCTCTGACATATGGAACACCATGATGGACAAACCACCACCCACAGCCCTGTCTGTCACACTTACTCCAAACCTAACAGGGAAGTAAATTCATTCAAATTACAGCCTTTAATTCCAACGGGATTTTCTTTTTTATTTGTTTGAAAAACCAATAATCTACATAAACAGGACGACATACCTGCGCGGAAGAATATGCTGCTGTCAAATAATAATTTTAATCATTGATTTGAACAGAATGCTTCAAATCGCGGAGATTAGCCCCGCCCACCGCGACCCGAGTAATTGGATTAAACAGGAGGAAATTTTAAATGATTAAAAAAAAGTACAAAGTACATAGGGACAAATAGTGACTCAGGTGTATTTCACTGCTGTTCAGACTGAGCCGCTGCTTCCTGACTCTGCTCTGCAGTGTTTTCTTCTTTTGAAGCCCGTGGTGCAGCTGTGTTTGTTCAGGAGAAGAACACAGTGATTGGCAGTTGTTGTCGCTCTTTTTTCTTTTTTGAAAAAAGATCCTTAGACACCGACATGCCACCATCAAAAGAATTTGCACGTACATAATATAAATTTGACAAGCTGTTTTACGTACGTGTACATATTAAACTGCAACGTTATTGATGTTCAGGTAGAGAAGAAGCGGAGTGACTTTTTAGCCAATCAGAATGCAGAACACAATGCACGATGCAAATCCATGAAGTAGCGAAACCGTGAAAAGTAAACCGTGTTATAGCAAGGGATCACTGTATACAGATGTGTTCAGCACACATTTGACCCTCAGTAACTATTTCTGGTATTTTTCCAACTTCACATACTGTTGCTTTAATCATTGTTATCAAATGTTGTTTGTGAAAATGATCATCATCAATCCTTCTCCACAAAAAGCTCTATGATCTGTTGGAAGGTCTTCCTTATTTTCCTTTATTTGATATGAGTTTCTCCATTGAGATGGAGAAAGATGTCCTTAGCCCTTATGACCCCACCCTTACATTGACGTGTTCTCCCTACCATGACAAAGGTGGATAAAGGTGAAGAGGATTTAATGTAATCCAAGGACACCAGTGAAGATCACAAATCATTGAGGGTCTTGTGGGGTCTAGATGACCCAACTCCCAACGTTAAAGTGCCTAGGATAGCATAAGGGTTACTCTGTTTCTACAGCACCAGTGTAGGTAGGAGGGGGGAGGAAGACGGAAAAGGAAAGGGAAAGGGCCTGAATGACCTTTTTTTTTTTTTTTTTGTATATACTGTTTGAAGATATTTAAATTGTTTCTTACTGTTCTAATCTTCCTAATTTTTTCTAGTCACTGTGCTGCTTTTCCCTTTTTCCTATATGTATGCCAACCAGTGCTGTATGCGATGGAGACGTCAATTTCCATGCGGGAACCTCCCAAATGGATGAATAAAGTTGTCTATCTATCTATCTAGCCGCGAAACAGCTGTCAGCTCACGTCTGCCCCCTGCTGGTGAGGCTCGCCTCACCTAAAGCCTTTTCTGCATGCCTCCAGCAGTGTTTTCAGCGCAGGTCTCTGTTGACATTATGCCCTGTAGTCAGACATGAAGCACAGCGCTCCCGAGCCTCACCCGGAGTTTCCGCTCCGTCTTTGATCACGCAACACTCAAATTCTGCAATTTTAACCTCAGAAAGTTTGAAAAAACGTTTTTTTTAACACAAATCAATGGGAAATAATATTTACCTAATTTACCTTTTTCAATTTTATCACGATTATGACAGGTGAGGCTGTGCATCGTTTGCCTCACCTGAGTCTCACGTCACTGAGACAAACAATGATACAGCAACAGAGACGGGCAAGAAAATACATGGTATTAAATATAGGTAACATTCAGAAATGCGAAATGTATTGTATATATTAACATGTACTTTTTGACTTTCAGTACGCACTGTACGTTTTCATGGAGGCCAAATCCGATTTCATTGAGGTATGTGTAAATTATGATCAGTTTTTGTGCCAAGTGAATTCAAGGCACTTTTGGGTGCTGGCACAAACTCACTACTGTGTATTTATTTCTTCATAGGAAAACATGCAGCAAATAAGAAGATGGTGTTTTCTTCTGTCAACCAGCTTTCCAATGCAATGAATGCTCTTTCTATGATCACAGTCTTAAAATCATTTTTTTACTACCCCAAGGTCTAAAGAAGACAGAATGCAGGCCAGAAAAAGGCTTTGGGAGGAGCGGAAACTACAGGTGAGTGGAGGTAATTTACTTAGTCACGGATATAAGCACTTCATTGAAGGCTGTTGTTAATTCCTGTGCAACTTTCAGGATGAAAAAGATGCTTCACTGAAAAAGGATGCATTCCAAATCCATTTCATCAGGTATTATTGAAGTTAGAGCTGTTGTTCACATACATAGTTTTACCCTGCTTCCTTTCATTCCCTGTTACATTACTCTGGGTGACCTGAGATAGTCCTTCAAATATAAAATAATATTGTATCTATTATAAAAATTTAAGAGGTGTGATTTCCAGGATCATTTTTTAGTGTCATTTCTATATTTTCTTTTTTGATTCTATTCCCTGTGTAGGGGAAGATGGCATGACGACCAGCAGTGGGACAGGAAGGAATGTCTGTAGCCTTCTTAACTCACCGTTTGTACCATCTCCAATATCTACTTTAATAATTACCATTTTTTTCTATGCAGGAAGAAGATGCTTCACTGCGTGACACCATTCAGGCAGCCAAATGGTGCAGAACTCAGTCATTTCAGGGAAGATATTCCGTGCCTGTATTTGTAAAGAGAACAAAGGGAAACACTGAAAGAACTCCAAAACTGTGAACTCATGAGTCAAGATGAAGAGAGTCATGGAACTGAGGGAGCCTTTCAGTTAAGAAGTGACTATGAAGTATTTTGGTCAGAAATTATGGATGTTCAGAGATTAAATCAAATGAAATCAAATCAAACTTTATTTATAAAGCACTTTTACTATGAAAGCATAACCCAAAGTGCTTTACATTAAAACAAAACAAAATAAATAATATAAAAACAAGCACAAAAGGTGAGGAGATATAAATCATAGTGTTTGCCGTTTGTTTCTTGTCTGGCATGGGGAAGGGGTTTTACTTTCCATGTTTAACCTACTGAGAATATGCACTCCCTTAAGTTATGTGTGAACTGAGCTAAATTAATTACATTCATTTACGTGCAATCAAACACAAAAACCAATGGAAATTCATGTTGGCCGCACATAATGCATGCAGCCAAGATGCACATCGCTCCATTGCCTGCACATATTTTAAGAGCGTCCAAGACTAAATGTTGTCTGCCACAGATAATTCCTCCGGGTCCATGTGGCCATGCTAAAAGTACAACATTGGTGACATGTTTTTAGAATATTAAGGGTGAATAGTCAATTTCAATCTAACTAACCTTCCAAATAAAAAATAAAAGTACATGTTGGGCCTTTATTTAACTAACTCCCTTATCTGGTATAGGGGGCAATATTGCTCATGGAAACTAGTAAAAGTTATAGTTCCCAGGATCATTTGGGCATGCAAACCCCTCCACACTTCATAAAAAGGGAATGACTAGCTGTAACTGACAGGAGCAGTAAATGCATGAATTCAAAGAGCGATTTTATATTTCACCAGAAGATGGCAGCAGTATTGCAGCCAAAAATGCTGCACTATGAGGGTTTGAAAACATTTCACTAAACTCAATTTTCACTTTTGACCCTTAATGATTTGCAGTTCATTTTTATTCTTTTTACTGTTTCCTCACCTTCCTTCTCTTATTGCACCATATTTACTTTTCCGGTTTTATATTTAGATTTAATTAGGTTCCTAGTGAAAACAACAAATTAACCTGTTTCCAGTAAATGTAACAGGGGCCAATTATCTATTTCTGACAGGAGGACTGCTGTTTCATCTCAGAGTTGTTATCCAGTGAGAGGCAGATTCCAAAAGACAGGTTCTGGTAAAATATATATATAGATCTTTTTTTTGAATTTCAGGCTAAGGTAGGACGACCAGAGAAACCAAGGTGGCCTAGCTTGTGGACAGCATGGAGTACCAGGTTACTAGTGTTATAGACTAAATTAATGATGGTAAAAACTAGGCTTAGCATTAGTGATGAGAAGGTTACCCTTTCCTTTAGAAACAGAGTAAAGAAACCATGCAGAGACCTTCACATACAAAAGCGGGAAGACATAAACCTTTTAGAGGGCACACCAACTTCCACATTTAGAGACATCCAGTAGGCATAAAGTTAACCAAGCTACCTCAATTATTGCTCACTGACGTCTAGCTCCAGATGAGGGGGTCCGAACCACGGAGAAATGGTGACTGAATTGACTTTTTTTCATTGGAGGCGTTTTCTATGGGTGACGTCATACTTGCTCCGTCTAGTTCTATTATGCAGTGAATGGTAGGAAAATGATTTTAGCCAGATGTGTCCTGTATGCAAATACATTTTTATAAAAAAATCAGATAATGTAATTTTCTCGATTTTTGTTTTCTTATCGTTCAGTCTGTCATATTTAAAGTTTCTCCGTGATAAAATACAGACCTCTATCATCTTCAGTCTAATCTATATTTAGGTGGTTGACCGAAAACTTTTTTTGCTTACTGTATAGTAACGCATTTTAAGTAACTTTTAAGTAACTTTTTTATTTTAACAGCTTACGGTTTTAGAATATTAAAGGTGTTCTTTGATTTTGTGTGAACTTTCTTCATCGGTTCTTTAAAATACTGAAATAAATAATATTTAAACCATAAAGAGCTTATCAATGAAACTTTTTTTGATTTTCTGTCTTCTGTATGTACGTGATACAGAAAAATATGAAGGGCATAGAAAATGCTAATTATGTTTTTTCTTCTTTCTTAGGGATGCATTGAAGACAAATTCTTTTAGACAAAAATTAAACAGGAAAAGCACTTTCAAAATGGTTCACAGGAACTCAAGACAGAGGAGGAAAACAGGGGGTAAGAGCTCAAGAAGAGCTTTACAAAAAAACTCAAGAATCCAGTGTGCAATCAGACGAGCCATTGTCTTCTTAACAGTCACTCAAACCTGGTGAAACTGTTTTCGTTTTCATTGTTTAGGCTTTGTTGTCAAACTATCAAGAAGTAAGTCACTGAAATGTTTTCAGTGACTTCCTTAATTTAAAAAATGTACAAATATTTAATTTTGTTTACTGTACCTTTACCCATGCCAATGCATACAAGTATGCTTCAGTTTTTGGCTTTGGTCACATTGGCTTGTTTGCCAGCAAAATCTTAGGACTGTGTTGCTTCTCTATTGTCTTGCAGCTTTCTAACTATTGATGCTCACAACCCTCAAATGTGTAAAATAGCTTTTTGTAGGTTCCTGCACATGTCAGAAATGGTTAAAAACAACAGGAATGAATATGGAAGTTTACATTTTATAACATGTAATTTTATTTTTAATCAGTGTGTGTTCAGTGCTTTTTTTTGGTGACAAAACAGACCCGGAAGAAGGCTTAGAAGTAGGCTAACACATGCTAACAACATTTAGCCTTGGATAAACACAAAATCCATGTGGTCAATGCCACAATCTGCATCTTGGCTGCACATAAATATGTGGGAATCAGCCTTTATTTTGTCTGGACTCGACTGGTAACACAAATCCTTGTGATTGTTTACACAGTTTCTAAGGACTGCGCGGCATTTCAGCTTTGAAAAGCCACCTCCGACAGGTCACAGACCGCTCGAAAGCCACTCTTCTGCTCTGAGACACAGTTCTACTGGGAGACACAGTTCTCCTAATTTTGGCAGCAGCAGAAGTAACCGCTTTGTTACGGTGCTTTGTTACACCGTGACTTTGTTAAGGTGTAACAAAGCACCCTCCCCTACCCGCAAACACAAAGCTACGTGTCCGGCTGTTGTGCTCAGAGACACGGTTCACTCTCGTGGAGCGGCCAACCGGTCCCGTTTGCACTCCAAAGCCTTCTCTGGAGCGCCACACCATCTATGCGTGACATAAAACTAGAGCAGTAGTGATTCACAATCAGAATAAACTGTTTATATCCACTACGATTGGATCAACTATCGGCATAACCTTCTCTTGATAGGAAAGACATTTTGATCAGAATGAGTCTTATCAAGGCAGAGTCTACCAGACGGCGTGTTTACATGAGGCATTTTTCTTCCGATCAGGCGTTCATTCCAATTGCTTTTGTCCATGTAAACACAGCTAGTGAGTGCAGACACAGGTGTCCCTGTTAGGGACTTTAATGTCGTGGTGGCTTATGTGGTCAAGGATTAGCATTAACTGTAAAGTGACACACTAACCAATGCAGGTACAAGCTCTTGTGGTTTCAATTTAGGTCCAACCTCTTAAGAAAATTAGCTGTAGCATCAAGATTACTACTCTATAGTTATTAATCCATTCCTCCATCCATCCATCCATTTTCTTAACCCTCTTTATGCCTGTCGCGGTCACAGCGCTGCCAGAGCAAGAGCCCAGCCCAGCTGTTGGGCGAAGATGGGATACACCCTGGACAGGTGGCCAGTCTGTCACAGGGTACAGTTATTAATATTGTTTTGTTTTTCTTATGAGGATTTTCAGATGAGCCTTAACTATTTCTGTTTTAGTAGGCTCTATAACATTTTAAAACTTTTTACAAGTTACAAAAAAAATAATTAGCAGTAGGAAAGCCAAGTATAGAATTGTATTTTCTATAGGATATAGTTGTTGCATTCTGAAACCAGTAAGTGGTGCTGTTGTACTGTAAAAGCAATTGTTTTGTGGCTGTGAGAGCCATGACTGAGGAGGAAACAGAGACATGTACACAATCTTATTTAAAACAAAGAGGGGGGAAAAATTCCAAAACAAATTGTAAATACTTAAGTTCTCACCATACATCCTCACATTTTTTATAACACCACAAAATATGATGGGAAAACATCCTCTACACACAGGAAATGATGAAAATGTCCAGTTCTGACTCATTCACAGATAACCTTAGTCATTTTCCAACCCCTCTTTCCTCTCCACTCCTAGGTTTCCCCAACGAGAACAAACATGTTTGCAACCTCAGGACTTTGCTTTCCTTTCAGGAAGAGAGACAAGGATGAAGAAATACTAGGAAGGAACGACAGTGTCAGACTGATGCTTCCCCTGAAAACCTGTGTTTTATTTATGACCAGGGGCATTTGAGAAGCACATAGGACTGCAGAAGACACTACAGACAGCAGAACAGATTTCTTGGAAGTCTGAAAGGAAATAACTGAATGTTTGATCCAAATCTGAGGTGTAGTAAAGGAAGATACTTTTTCATTTTTAGATGCAAGTCAAGCTGTGCTAAGCCACAGCAAAAGAGAACTCAACCTTACCAAAAACACACTCTTTCTCAAACAGACACACAGACACCCACACACATGCTTCACTCCTAATGAAAACTGACATTCCAGTGAGGGAAGCTGTGACTGTCTGACCTTGTCTCCTTGGCAAAGACAGAATCCATTTAGAAATGAAAGTTCTGCGGAACACAATATAATGAACAAAACAAAATGTATTCTGTAAAAAATCCTACTTGGATTCAGGGTGAAGGAATTTGTAACTGAGAAGGTAAAGGCTGCAGTTTCCAGGAATTTTATTTTTTAACCCTTGTGCTATCCTAGGCACTTTACCATTGGGAGTTGGGTCATCTAGACCCACTAGACAGTGCTCTGAACCTTTTTTCTTCAATATTTTGTGATCTTCACTGGTGTCCATGGATTACATGAAATCTTTCCACCTTTATCCACCTTTGTCATGGAAGGGAGAACACGTCAAAGTAAGGGTGGGGTCATCTAAGATAGCACAAGGGTTAACAGATAATATTTCTAAAAAATGGTAAATTGTGTAATTGTATAGGGCTTCTCTACCTTCCTAAAATGCCCAGAGCGCTTTACAGTCAGAAACCCATTCACTGGCAATGTGGGATTCAGTGTCTTGCCAAAGGACCCTTTGGCACATGGACTTGCCAGGCGGGAATCAAATCTGCAACCTTCCTATCAGAGTTCGATCACCGTGACATTCTTTGCATCAGAATAATTGCTTAAAAACTGATTTTTTTCACGTTAATATCTTATTTATGCTGCTTTCTCAGTATTTTTCCTGTTGGTTGCGTAAATCACAGCCCTAACAATGAGTCTGTTTTAAGCACTTTTGTAGTCTCCATCACCGCCTCAGGCTCTGTTACATTACAAGACATCCATCTATTCACACCGTACTTTTATCAGAAAAAAATTTCCAGTTCAACACAACCTTTCCACAGCTTACCGACCAGAGGCAACTTGGGGTCAGTTTCTTGCCCAAAGACATTTTGACTTGTGACTGGACTACCCTGAAATCAAACTACCAACCCTTAGGCAGGGAGACAACTGCTCAACCTGCAATCCAGAGCACATCCACTTGTCAATAACTTCTGGTTGCTCTGGCAGCACGTTGGGAATTTTAAGAAAGTTCAGATAATTAAAAAAAATGTAAATAAATAAATAGTAATGAAAGATTTTTTTTAAAAAAGGTAAATGTTTCTGACCACAAAGAGACATCCATGTTATTACCCTTAACATTCATGATATTCATACAATTCTATTCAGACGAAACAAGGATTGTGTAAAAGTTTTCATTGAAAAGGTGGAAATCTCAGCTACCCTAACTGCAGGAACACAGAGCAGAAGGCTGTAGAAGGTCCTGGTTCCTGGTGTTTCCATTAAACATGTCTAGACGAGTATTGGGTGCTAACAGACATGCTGTCACACAGTGAAGCATCAATGATGCATCAAGGAAGTTGTTGCCAAACCGATTCGTCAGGTAACTAATGACCTGACAACACGCATAACTGAAGAGGTTGTGTTAGGACTGAAAAAAAATAACATTAATTATCCAGTTAGGTCAACGTTTTTACAGACACCATTATTAAATCAGCTAACTTGGGTGGGTGAAGGGAGGATGTTGGCCAAGCTAACATCCATTATGGTCAACACCTCTCACCCACTACATCAGACAGTGGAGGCACTAAACAGCTCCTGCAGTTGCAGACTGTTTCACCCTCCATGTAGGAAGGAACGGTTCCGCGGGTCATTCATTGCAACAGCTGTTAGATTGTACAATGCCACAGTTTAAATATGCATGTCTATCATGCATCCATAGCCCATCCGAACATATTGTCTTTTACCTTATTTTATTTTATTATTACGTATAACATATGTTAAGTCGTAACAGTGTGGTAAGGTGTAGATTCTTCTTTTTGTTTAATGTTATTACTTTTTTTATTTTTGCACATTTTAAATACCTTTTCACTCTTTTTGCACATTGCTGTTGTTCTTCTTTTTTTGCACTGATCTGCTGTAACAATTGAATTTCCCTAACGCGGGATCAATAAAGAATATCTCATCTCATCTCATCTCATCTCATCTCATCTCATCTCAGTGGTAAAAAATCAGAGTGATTTGGAAAAATCAGAAAAGGTTACATCAGAGAAATAAACAATGATGTCATAAAAGAACAAGAATATTTATAAGTATTTGTTTAGAAAAGAACATTAAAGTTTGAAAGTGTTTGCCTGATGTTGTAAAAATGAAGCAGATTCCTCACACATGTAGCTCAACCCACTATATTTTTAGCATGTAATGAAGGACATTTGTATTAAATATCTGCAGATCTTTGCATAGCAGATGATATGATATAACAAAAGAATTATATACAGAGTTCATCATTCAAATAAACATGACATCATCATTTACTATTTGGATGGAGTCCTATACTGTTCATAATTAAATAAATAAATATTTAATTAAATAAATAAATATGAACTCATGCAAATACACCATCAACCAATAAATCTCTTATAAATATATAAAAAGATCATGAAATTGTGAAAAACCTGCACACCGATTTTAAATTAGCCATTATATTATTCAATATAATTTATTTTGCTTTAAAAACCTGTTAATTATTTTAAAACAGCATTTTAAAATATTCATTTTAATCATGTGGAATATTATTATAATTCTACGTCTTTTTTCAGAACCTTGGATTTCAAAATCAATATTTTCCAAAGTAGCTTTGTTTTTATTTCATGTTGCTGTTTTTCACAATGGCGTATTTATTTCATGAAGAGCTTTTTCAGGAGACTGTGTCTGTCTGTCAATCAAACTAGACAAGGCGGAGACACTTTTGTGATTGGCTACTCCTTTACTCAGACATGAGCAGCAGCACCCTGACTACATCGATCCAAGATGCTTCACAAACGTGACGGCGCAACGCCCAGCCCTCAACACTAGGGGGAGTATGCACCCTAACACACCCACAGTGTTACAAAAAATTGGGCAGTTTTTGTTCTAAATTTGCGCATAAAAGTGACTTTGGGCGAGTGTGCATAATTCAGGTGGTTTTGTGGTCGTTTCAGCAATTTTCATCTTCTCATTAACATCTAGTAGTGGTCTAAGTTAGGTTGGCTGGTTGTTGGAGTTCCACAAAAGTTTTATGAACTGGAGTTCCATGAACGCAACATGCCGCATGTGGGATGGGCTACCAGCTAATGTTTTTAGCCTGATAGCCACATAGAGCGGTTGCGCTAGTGTCTGTGTGAGCGCAAGTTAAGGGTCTGTTGCCCTGTCCCCCGGAAAAGTAATAATAAAAAAAGATTTCCTCCAAAGTACAGAGCCTGATTCTTGGAGTAAGCCCTGGCTGCAGAATTGCTCAATCAATCCCGGATCTCTGCTGTGTGGTTTTCCGACCACGGTCAGAAACGTCATTGCAGGAAAGGTTCAACATATTCCCGAGAGGGAAAAATAAAACCAGAGGACCTGATTATAATCATTGTCTCATTGAAAACACAAAAATATCATAAGGTTCAGGAGGCCAAGCAGGCTTGTTGCGCTTTGCGCAGCTGCCTGGTCTGTGAATGTCGGTCCGCTAGCTCGCCTCCTGCGAGCCGACACAGTGTGAGGCACAATGTGAGCTCTGAGTGAATGGTGTGAGAATGAGGAGTGTTTCAACGGGGGACTTATCGACGTGGACAACCGGAGCTCCTCTGTGCTTTGGTCCACACAAACCCTCAAACTTCAAAAACAGAGTCGTCCATGTTTGCATCTTCTGCAGAAGACAGATTGTTTGTCTCTATTTGATCTCTAATGTCAGCAAAGCCGCACAGATATCGCTGAAATATGTCATCTCTCCGTCACACCGCTGAGCGGGTATCGAGGAATATGAGTCGATTTCCATGGATGAGCCAATGAGCGTTTAGATTTCGCCCACTTTCACTGATTGACAGAAAGACCCATTCTGCTGAAAAAGCTCTTCATGAAATAAATAAGCCATTGTGAAAAACAGCAACATGAAATAAAAAAAGCTACTTTGGAAAATATTGATTTTGAAATACGAGCTTCTGAAAAAAGACAGAATTATAACAATATTCCACATGATTAAAAATGAATATTTTAAAATGCTGTTTTAAAATAATTAACAGGTTTTTAAAGCAAAATGAAATATATTGAATAATATAATGGCTAATTTAAAATCAGTGTGCAGGTTTTTAACAATTTCATGATGTTTTTATATATTTATGAGAGATTTATTGGTTGATTGTGTATTTGCATGAGGTCACATTTATTTATTTAATTAAATATTTATTTATTTAATTACGAACAGTATAGGACTCCATATATTTGATCTTCTCCTCTTTGATAGTTAAATGAAGAAATTAGATTATGAACCTGCAAAAGAAGTGTTCAGCAGCAGCATTAGACTGAATTAGCCTACAGAGGAGCATCTATAAAGATGTTTCCAGAGATCATGCTGCAGTGGCTTTGAAGTTTTTCCTACATGGTACTTTATATGAACCTTTTCTCTTTTCCACAATAAATCATATCTGTCATTAATGAAAACAAGGACCCTTTTTTCCGGCTTAGCTGCTTTATTTTGAAATTCCAGCCTTTGAAGTATTTCAGTACCAGCGCATTAAAACCAGCAGGACACACCAATTATGAACCCCCCCTGCTGGGTTGAAGGGTTGAAACCTCCAGCTTTCTTCACTTATTCTGACTTAACTGCAAAGTTTTCTCTGTACATCCGGGACGAGTCCAGCGATCTTCATCTCTGAAGGCTTCTTGGCACTTTCAAACAAAAGCTCAGGAGAACAGTGACAGTCAGAAGTACAGAGGAGAGAGTTCTCCCAAACTTCTTTTGAACTATTAAGCTGCAGCAGATCTTCACTCTCCATGTGTCGCATAATTACTGACAGACTCTTTTGAGAAGCTCGATAAACTGTTTACTTTTAAGCTTAAAGAAGGCAAATTCCTTGGCATCTGAGATTTTTTACAAAGAGGCAACTCTAGCTGCTTCATAGAATTGTGAAAAAGTGTGATAGCTTTAAAATGATAAATATAAAAACCAGAATCCGATTGGTTTGAACAAAGAGGTGGTGAAAAATGGCAATTAAGGTACACCCATATGTCATCCATCCGTCCGTCCGTCCGTCCGTCCACCCACCCACCCATCCATCCATCCATCCATCCATCCATCCATCCATCCATCCATCCATCCATCCATCCATCCATCCATCCATCCATCCCTGAATCTATTTCGGGGTCACTAACCAATGTTTCAGAATTAGGAAAAATAAGTATTGAAGGCTTAAAATGGCAACCTCATAGATGCTTTGTTTAAACCAAATATAGACAAAACAAAACAAGAAAACATCTGTTTCCAGTTGAAACTTGAAAGGGGTTACAATTCCATCTCCAATTATAATTGTGTTTTTGATGTTTTTCACATGTTTTTGTGGCATTTTTCTGGAGGACGTTTAATTAGAAAATTACGATTAAAATTGCATTTTTTATTAAAATTGTTGTAAATCAGAAGCAAACCAAAAAATGCAGTCAAAAAAGGTCGTATTTTTGAAGATGAAAATAAACAGGGCGATTCCACTCTGATTCATTCACTTGCAGAGAAATAGATTCATGTATGTCTTTGTTTTCCTCGTCTGACCTGTCTGGCTATAAACTGTAAAATAACACAAAAAAACCCAACAACTGGATAGCTTCAATATTGCTCAGCATTTTTTTTGCACCATTAATGCTGGGTTGGGGATTTAAGGAGCTGTAAGATAGTGGGAGAGTGTATAAACAGAAAGCTCTCAGCAATGGGGGGGGCGGGTTGCTCTGCACCAACTGTCCCGCCCACAACTGCTCTGTAGATTCTATGTTCTAGAAAATGACACAGGTTTGTTTTTATTTAAAGTAAAAACGGAAAAGACTCACCAAAAGACAACTGGGAATGGTGTGACAATAGATAAAAAAATGGGACTTTAAAGTTGAGACACTTCTCAGATTATTGTTGGGTCATTTAGGTGCAGGTTCACTTAGATTGGTTCTAAGCAACAATTCACTGGAACTGTCCTCCAGGCTCAGTTCAAATGAATGCTAACACATTTACATCTTCCTTTCATAAGGATTTTCACATATTGCATTAGCTGAAGTATACACAAACAAGGTTGTGTACCAATCTGCCCATAATTGACATGCTGCACCAACTTCTGCTTGTTTGCTCAAAACAACACTGACCACAATAACAAAAGGAAAAGAAAACCCACCAATCACACTTTTTATCCAACTATTAGACAATAAGCACCTTCAGCTCCTCACTACACAACTTCTTTGTGATTCACCCCTTTTTAGAAATGTGCTGTGAGCTTTTTGTTTGCCCAACTCAATCTGTGAAAGAGGTCAACACATCATTTAGTTTCTTTGTTTTGATTCTCCTGTTTAGGTGGTCTGCAGTCCCACTATAGCAGAAACCATTGGAGTCAAATTGCAATGGAACCAACACTTTCATTCTCAGTCTGCTTGCAGACTTCAGATAGTGTAATGTTCCACTCATGCACGGTTCAAACATCACCTCATGAAATGGATTTAAACATGTTCTGTAGGTAATTCCCACCTAGCCAGTATAATGGCTTAAGCTTTTTGGGGGGAAATAAAACTTCATTAAACTCAGTTTCATATTTATTTTTCTGTTCAGGAGGACAGGGCAGATGGCGCCTTCTGGGTTCTCTCTTCTTTAGCTTTTGTCTTTAGTCATTTCTCTTTTACTAGTGTTTGTTTTTGTGTATTTTATTGTGTGGGGCTTATTTAATTATTTTATTGCATGAATGGGGATTGATGTTTTCTCCATTCTTTTTTTGTTTTTATGTATAGCACCTTGAGCTGTTTTTTACATGAAAGGTGCTATATAAATAAAATTCATTTGAAATTTGAATTTGTTCTAACACATGTATTGACTCTGAGTATTCTTTTTTTCCAACTTTGTTTGAATCCAAGTCAGACCTATTGAAATTGCTCTGGTTATGATGTTATTTTTTTAAATCAAAAACTTCATGACCCACACAAAGCCGAGTATATTTTCAGAAGTTTGCACAGGAGACCACCCTGAGAAAACAGACCTCCTTTACCTGTTGGTTCTTGTACTTGCTATCAGGTCTGAGATCTACAGTCTGTCTATTCTGTGTTGTCATTTTCTGCTCTATTTCCACCTCTACCCCCACAGGGCACAAACAACCCTGGCAACAAGCAGCGCTGTTGAAAGAGGACTGGATGTTGCCTGTGTGACTCCACCCTCAGCCACTCTTTTGATTGGACAACTGATAAATAATCCAGAGAGAGGCTTGCTCCCAAACAAAAAGTGTTCATGTTCCACTAAGCCTCCTCAGCTGGGATGTGGACACTCCTGCTGAGCTTGTGCTGTTGAGTTAACAGGATAAATGGGATGAACAAAGAGTCTGATCTTCTTAAATCTGTTAATTCACACTTTGATCAGCTCACCTCTGCTTTTCCAGTATACATAGGAGCAAACTTCCACCAGTTTTGATCTATGCCGTTCTTTTCTTTTTAAACCTTTTATGCGCATGCTTTCAAC
This sequence comes from Oryzias sinensis, assembly GCA_037389245.1. Taxonomy (NCBI): domain Eukaryota; kingdom Metazoa; phylum Chordata; class Actinopteri; order Beloniformes; family Adrianichthyidae; genus Oryzias; species Oryzias sinensis. The sequence goes on from CM074501.1 coordinate 28,321,164, forward strand.
CACAAACTTTCCTTTTTGATGATCCCCGTCTTCTAAATAATCCTGTTAAAGCATCAGGATTCGTGGGGCCCTAATAAAATCCCCACTCTACTTGGAGAAAGTGGAATCTTTGATCACCTGAATTAGGCATTCAGAGGGAGTCCGGGGGCCACTCTGATCACAGAAGCTCACTTTCAAAGAGGTGACATCTGAATGTGAAAAACAAAGCATTGTCCCTGTGGAGTTTCCAAATCCTTTTTATTGTTTTTTTTTTAAACTTTCTTTCTTAAATTAAAAAAATAAAAGTTCCTGTATATGAGAACTGGACCGAGTGACTCCTCCCACCTGCCGTTCCAAACAGGAAGTAGCCAAGCCAAAATCCTGCAGACATCTGTAGAGAAATACACAGCTGTTACTCAGTCATTCTATTTTTCAGAATAAACATTCTTACTCTGATACCTTTTTTTAACATGTTCTAGCTAATCCTATTTTTTTCATGATATTTTTTCTTTATTGCAAATTATTCATGTTATAGACTGACCAATCAGATGCGACAATACAAGCATGTGGTTTCACAAAAAATGTTTAAAACATTCTTCAGAGCCGGTGGGCATGTGATCTTTTGACAAGCTCACTGCTGATTGACTAGAGGGGTTCCCAAACATTGACAGACTCGGAATAATCACTGACCATTTCTGGTTTCAACATCAATATCGTATTTTATTGGAACCAGAAGTGAACTATTTTCTATGGGTGAGGTCACATTCACTTTGTACAGTTCTATATAATCGATGGCTCCTACACATAACACAGCTGTACAAAATCCTGATTTGAGAGCTTTGATCTGCTGCAGACCTCGCCCGCTCCACATACCACTTGTTCATTAATTCATACTGCCCTTTCAGTTTCTTTGCAGTAACAAGGTGCATCTAATTGCTATTTTTTGCACAACAGTAAAAACACAAAACAAATCAGGAGTAAAAGGTATGAATTTTATGCAGTTCAACCAAATTTTAAATTCCTTCTAATAACCAGATTTACAGATGCTGATAGAAATTAAATCTCACCAAAGTGAAAGTGTGAGCTTATTTTTCAACACATTTGAATAAAGTCTTACATTGTCTGTTGTATTTGACTTTTGACTGAATCCTTTACTCTGCATGTCACTAATTCGCAATATATCATTAAAAAGTAATGATTAAATCCAGGACTCCAATTTAGCATTACACTGTATAGAAGGAGTTTCCTTTCTTTGTTATGCTGACAATAGTCAGTTCTATTATTGCTGCATTACACCACTAGTGTCTTGACATTAAAGACGGGATGGCCCTAACATTAAGTTTTAATGACACAAACCCCTGTGACCCATCCTCGGTGGAGTTGACCCAACTCCAAATCTTTGGCTCCACATTAAAACAATCTGTGTCAAACCTGGGTTTTAAAATGGACAGTGATTTTGGACCCGAGTGTCAAATTAGCTCAGGTGTAAAATCCAGCTTCTTTTATTTCAGGGAGTTGGTGAAGATGAAACCTTTTTCACTAAAATGCATTTTGAGACACGAATCAATGCTTTAATTACATATTGGCTGGATTACTGTAACTCTCTCTATTTTGGAGGTAGCTAGTCATCCCTCTCAGGTCTCCAGCTGGTCCGAATGCTGCTCGCTCGGGTTCTGGTTGGAGCGTGTAAGAGGGACCACATCAACCCCATCCTGTCTACCCTTCACTGGCTGTGAACTTTAGAGTTCATTTTAAGATTCTTTTATTTGTTTTTAAATCTTTAAATAATTGTGCACCACCATGATTCTCTGAGCTTCTCTGCCCTTATACCGCAACCAGGTGCCTCAGGTCTGCTGATCAGCTTCTCCTGGAGGTACAGAGGTCCAAGAGGAAGCTCTGGGGGTAACAAGAATTTTTAGTCTGTTCACCAAAGCTGTGGAACGCATTGTACCTGAGCTATGGAAGCAATTGTGTCTCATACAGTATTTCAAAATAATAGTCTATACTGGAAATGCTTTTTCATTTTCACAATGCAGTTGCAAAACGGCTTCTTTCTCTTCTTCAACACTGCTCATTCCGTCACTTAATTAAAATGATGAAGAAAATGATATTTGACATTTCATTTTCAAAATGTCCTCTAGTAAATGTGTACCAAAATGTAATTAGAAATATATAATTTGACAATTAAAATAAATTCACAGAAATGCTTTTTCATTTTCACAATGTAACTGAATTAATTGACTCAAAAATAAAAATAAAAATCAAACCTTCAAAATGATTTTTTCATTTCTACTTCAACACCTCGTATTCTGTGACGTAATTAAAGTGATACTGCAAAGAGGGTAATGGAATTCTTTGGTGTATAATAGAGTACAGATGAAGACGTTCCCAGCAAAAAAACCCTCTAACTAGAAATGTGTATGAACAAAATTGACTTGGCTTTCTTATCATTTTTTTCGCATTTATTTATGTTATTGTTTCGAATTAATGCTAGAATACTCCCAGTACGACCAACTCTGGTCAGAGTACTGGACCTATGGTGGAATTTGTCTACTGCACAGATACATTTATGTACTCTGAGATCGAAGGCCACATTGACTGTTTTGAGAAGTCAGAAAAATTTCTTCTTTGTGTATATTCATTTACATATTGTGAATTATTGAAGTTTAACACACACTGGATTATATTTCTAGCTTTCTACCCATGTTATTAACATTTCTCCTATTAACATTCCAAGAAAAAGAAAAAAACGTGATTCAAATGCTAAAGAAACCTCAGAGAGTAGCCCATCAGGAAGCTCTGGAATGAGCCAAGCAGGAACCTCCGCTGCTGCTACCTCATTAAGCAGCCAAAGTCCAAGTGAAGGAAATAATAGTAGCTTTGAAGGTGCCACTTTGTCATCGCATGTAAATTTGAATAATTGGCTGTCTTTATTTTTTATCCAGGCTTTACTGATAATGACTTTTTTAACAGATTGGACAACAGATCCTGATGTTTTCAAGGCAGCCAACTTGTTTCGACGACACTTGCTTGAAAATGCTGACTTTAAGCCAGAATTAGTTGGAAGGCTTGATTTTGATCTACTGAGGGAGATCGTGAAAGGGAGATTCTAACTTTCTACAAAAAGCAAGGAATTGACTGGGCAAGCCCATTTTCTGTTATACTGGGTGGTAGGTAGTTGTTGTTTAATGCGTTGTACTGTAAGCTATTGAATAAGAACAGTGATTTCAACTGAAAAGTAAATTATTTTCTAAATACTAGCCTGTATTCTGCCACATTAGATCTTTCAAATATATTTATGTCAGGCTCCACTACTTCCTTTAAATGCAGCAACTCCTTTTTCAGTCTTGCATTATATGCCAAAGTGATTAATCCAGGTGTGCTTTACTGTAGCAGTTACAACAGCCATAATCAGCCAGATGAGCGGGCAATAAAAATGATTGAAATAAACATTGCTCTTACATGTACGCATCCACCCTAAGCCAAAGAGTAAATCTGTATTTCCGGTGATGCTGCTGTTGGGGACGGTTTGAAACGCCATTTTCCTTTGACAGTAATAAAAAAAAATCCAGTTTGGATTTGACCTTAACCTTGGTAAATTTTTAATGAGATTACAAATATTTGTAAAGATGTATTACATGTTGCCTCAAACATCAGTATTTTAGTTATGTTAACTGGTTCTAACTAGTTACTTCTGATACTTGATAGATCTTGAATGGTTTGTAATAAAAATTGATTTCTAATTGAGAGCAAAAGACACATTATGCTGTAGCACAAGCTCAGATTATTAGTTTCATGATTCTCTCAAATTTTCATGAACTGAAAATGATCTTTCATGCAGTTGAAACCAGAAGTTTACATACACCCTTTTAAAACACACACATGTTTTTATTTGTCACTGTTAAAAATAAATGAGTTCTGTAGACTCGGATGATGAACTGAATCAGGTGTGTTAAAGCAGGGCAACATTAAACCATGCAGTACTGTGTTCCCACAGGACCATGGTTGGGAAACGCTTGTTTAGGCATTCATGCCCTGACCTCCCTCTCCACTGAAACTTCCTGCACTTCAATCAGGCTTCAGCCGACTTCAGCCATGTGCAGTCAAGCAACCACTTTCAATGAAAAGTCTATGTAAACGCATTTATATGTGCCTTTTAAACTTTCACGTGAAAAACTCTCATGCTCATGCACCACTATACAACTTTTTAAGTTCATTTTTTGACTCATTTACAAAACGCTCACTGAAGGTTAAAACAGACCAACTCTGACCAATAAGGGACTCTGATTTGGTAGTGACAAATCGTAGCAGCGTCCTTTTGAATTCACAGAGGTGTCAGCTGATTAAAAAATGATCATGAAGTTTGTGTCCGGCCCAAATTATATGACACCAAGTCTTTCATATCGGAACAGAGCTGTTAAAAAAAAAACCTGGAGCAAAAATAACGAGATTTGCACCGCTTCAACATTTCACACCAAGCCTCTTCCAACTGTAGGTACATGTGCTAGTATTGGGTAGGACATGTACACTATATGCTAAACACGCGTTCAAGAATGTGATCACATGCCTTGTGTGAAAATATCTTTAAATGTAAAGCTTTAAATGTCTTTTCAATACTCTCTTAACTGTCTGTGCACTCAAGAAGTTAAAAATTACACAAGTTCTGTGCAAAATAATTCCATAGAAAGCACAGTGCTCCTTTTGAATTAAATTAAATTAAATTCAGTTAAATTGAATTGAATTGAATTAAATTAAATTATATTTAGAACCTCTGCTTCCACACCCACTCAGGTCAACACACTGTGTGCTTTAATGAAACACATTTCTCACTGGATTTTAGCCTAAGAACTATTCTGAGTGTCATGACCCACCTAATGAAATCTGTCAAAATGTTTGATATGTGACTTTAAAATCAGGGACAAAGAGAGCACCACTGATCCGGTTTCTATTACTGAAAGTTCCTGTTGAATATGTTGGCCTCATGCTCTGGGATATTTTTAAAGGGCCTATATCATGCTTTTCTTAAGCCTTTCATAGTAAACTATATCCATATATGTGGTCATATATTACCTTTGGCACACTGAAGAAGGATTTTAAGTAAAATATTCCTTTTTCACAGCTCATTTTCCTACCCGGAAGAAAGACAACTCAATCTCTGAAGCACGCTTTCTCTCCGTCTGGGCACAGCCCATTTCATGACATCATCCTAGAGTTGGCCTCAACAGCATCTCTGCATTTTTCCCACAAAAACAAACATCATCCAAACCTTAGCAAATGTGCATATCGTGCATATCAGAGGAAAGCGTTTTGCCAATCACCCTTAGCTCCACGGAGAAAGTGAAGTTAGCCTGGAGGCGGTGCGTGGAGCACAGACTCTTCCTGGAAGGAGCTGTTCCCCTCTTTGTGACGTCACAATGTGAGGAGGAACTAATTTTTGTGGATTGGGAGGGGTTGGTGCTCAAAGCACAGGTATTTATAGGAATACTCAGAAATGCATGAATGGATCAAAATACCACTTTGGAGTTGTTTATTGTGAGGACTGGACAGTATTATACACTTAAAAACTCAAAAAGTTGATTTTGCATAGTGTAGGCCATTTAACACTGTTGTCAGGCTTTTACATAGAGAAGGAGCACTTTCATGTCCTCTTGGTGTGAAAGTTCATCTGGACTCTGAGAAATAAACAAGTGGAGGTCTATGAAAGTTGGCTTTGTGGAGCTCTTCACTTTAGTGTGGATCATCTAAGGCAGTGGTCCACAATCTTTTTTAGGTCACTGACCGGTTTAATGTCAGACAAAAGTTTCCTGACTGAAACTGGCTTATGGCTGATGCGGGTGTCAGATTATTTTTTTTAGCATCCAGTTTAGCTTTATTCTCTGTAAAACATCTGCTGTTGGTTTAAACTTTATTTGTTCACTAGAACCATTAAAATGTCATATAGATTTTACTTATCTAATCTGATAGATTTTTTAACATTTGCTCGCTAATCCTATTTTTTTTTTAATGATATATTTTTTTCTGTAGTACAAGTTGTTTACCTAACAAACTGGCCAATCAGAATTAATCTGTTGATGGAGCAAGTGCTGTGGAAAAGTGGATAGCATTCGTCATTGTGTTCATCCACTGGAAGCATGTATAACGGCGTTTGAGTGTAGAAAGAAATGGCACGGTATCTGTTAATGTCGCAATTGTTTGATTCAGAACCCCAACATAATTACAAGACATCAACCACATGGTGGCACTACATGCTCCTTCAAAATCTATTGTGATGGAATTCAATACAGGACAAGCACATTTACTGCAGAGTACAGAGTGCAAATTAATGATTCCCTGATGGTTTGCTGAGGACTCAAGGGCATATTGACATACTGTGCAATGCCTGATTGAGCCGTGGAGCCCCCCCCCCAAGAATCAAGTATCAGTGTATTGGCAGACAGAGACAGATCCATACAGAGCAAAATGTTTTTCCCTGGATTCATTGAGTCAACTGAGTTCACATGTGCTGAAGTTTAGCTGCACGTGTTTTCTGTCCTTGCAGTCTGTCAGTGGTATTGTTTTTCAAAGACTAAAAAAAAAAGAAATTATTTTTGTTTTTTCATATAAATCAAGTTGCTAAATTTAAAATGATTGTGCATTGACCTTGTCAAAAATTGTGGCATGACGTCAAGTAGAAGTGGTCGGTTTTTGCTAAATTTCCTCAAATACAAAAAAAAATAGAATATCATGTAAAAGTTTATTAGTTTTTATAATTCTATAAAAAATAAACTTTCGTAGAATATAGATTCAGGGTCCACTGACACTGAAGACACATTTACCTAAATTAAAGAAGGGGTTTACAGAAATAGATACCTTGTGTGTCAGAAGATCCATAACCATTTCTTGTAACAGAAATTTTTTCCGACAGAAGAGGCCTTCCACTTCCACTCTCATCTGTTTGCTCGACTGTTGGACAGGACAAGTTAAAAAAAGAAGACGCATTTGAAAAATGTAATCAAACCTCATCATCCAATCAACAGGTTTGTGAGGCGAAGGGGGAGCACACTCAAGCTGGGCAGAGGTGATGTGCCCGCACACAATATGCACAGAGATTCATGGAATTGTCGCACTGCGCAGTGAAATACTTTATTTATGTTGTGAGTTCTAGGAAGGCTATTTTCTGTGAACAACTGTTGATGCGGAAAAGTGGATAGATGCCACAAGTCTTGCATTTAATTATGAATTATACTTTCATATACTTTCCATTTCCTGAAAATAAACTCTTAAATGCAACACAATCAGTAATATTTAAGTTTTTAGAGTATGTTTTCTCTGTTTGTTATATCTACACCTATTGAATCATTCATGTTTTGTTATTGATAATAAGTTCTTATAAAAGTAAATGTTTTGCCAAATGAAAAAGTGCTTACCTTTTATGCAGTATAACAAACGTAACCATGGTAATTGAAAAACCTAATTGATTATTCCTCAGTCTTGTTTGGATATGTCTAAAAGTGACCTATCTGACATGAGTCTAAAGCAGACTCTCTACTAATTGATTTGATTTTGGATTTGAAGATAGGTAGGTTGGGGTTGGGGGAACTGCTTTTACAATATTTAGGTACAATTTCTATTAAAAAATGTTTATGTCAAAAATAAAATATTAATGCTATCGAATAATTTGACTATTTGAAAGACTGCTATTTTGTTAAAATTAGAACATAGTTCATATTCCTAGTACACCAGTGGATGAGTTGATTGAAGAGTGGCACTTTCTGTTGAGTTCTGCCCATGAAAGATTTTATAGACACTCTTCTTAGTCATAAAATCCAGATTCACTAGACTATTCTAGAACGGCATGTTACGTCAGTGTCCAACTATAACCAACTGGTTTAATGCTTAGAAAAATGTGGAGCACTAGGCACTTCATTTAAGATGAAACAACAAGAGAAACTTCAGAGTTGAAGAAAATAATTTAACAATATCCAAGTGTGGGGGGAAAAACTCATTTGAATATGTACCATTGTTGTTGCCATTACAAGAACTTATAACCCAAAACTATATTATGGAGCAAGTGATCCATGGTCAAGGTGTAACCAAAGGAGCAAGAGCTTTGACACTCACAGGATTTTCTGTTCTTTTCAGGATTGTACTTTTTTTTCTCTCTAATGACTTCTTGAACAACGGCGAATCCTGGATTTCATTACACTCTATCTTGATTATTTTGAGTTTTCTAATTCTAAAGGAACTTGACAACAAATACAAGCTTTGTGGTGTTTACTGGACTCTAGACCCTGAGGCATTCCCAGGCCAGCCGAGACACGTAGTCTCTGTAGCGTGTCCTGGGTCTTAGCCGAGGCCTCCGCCCGTGGGACATGCCCAAGATATTTAACCTCCTCCAACTTCTGTGTTCGTCATAGTTTGTCCATAACAAACACCATGTTCCAGCATAAGAGGATCTATCAATGCACGTGGCATGAGGACACGCTAGGCAGGAGGTCAATAATCGACTTTGTAGTTGTTTCAGGCGACCTTCGGCCTTGTTTCTTGGACACTCTGATAAAGAGAGGGGCAGAGCTGTCCACCAATCACTACCTGGTGGTGAGTTGGAGATGCTGGCGGGGAAGGAGGCCGGAAAGACCTGGGAGACCCAAACACATCGTGAGGGTGTGCTGGGAACTTTTAGCTGATCTCCCCGTTAGGGAAGTCTTTAACTCCCACATCCGGGGGAACTTCAAACAGGTGCTGAGGGACGTTGGGGACCCATTGAATGTCTGCAGTGGACAATGTGGACAATGTTGTCCACTTCCAGGGGACTATTAAAAATTTATTTTAGTATTCCTCATTTCACATTTTATTGTTAATTATTTATGTCTTTTACCATCTATGGTTACCTTTTCTTACTTTTATTTTTATTTCCAGAGCTTCCTCAGTTGGATCCTCTCCCTCTGGGTCAGCTGCTCCACATGGGGACCTGCATCGCCACCTTGCTGTGGTGTTGCTGGGTCCCCGCCTGTGATGCTGCATCTGGCTGTCTATGCAGCTTTTCATAGAGAGGGAGGTTACAAATATCAATTTTACAGTAACAAACCTTTTACGTGCTCATCCTCTCATCCCAAATGTTAATCTTCATCGTTTAAGGGGTGGGAGACATGAATGGGATTTGGGGTTCTGTGTAGGATGTGGGTGGGGATGGGAATAGAAGTCTGATATAGATTCAGGAGCAGTATGCTTTGGAGTCAAAAAATAAAGAAAAAAGAACAGAAAAAAATGTCAAAGGTAATGTGTAATATCAATCTGCAGAAGAGAAAAATGAGGCAGGAGACAAAAAATAAGTACATAAAAACTGAGAGGGTGAAACAAAAACCATTGTCTTTACTGTTCACACTTAAAGTTTTTAAAACACTTCGAGAGATAATGGTGCCATTAAACATGTGGATTATGCATGATGCTTCGCGAAAGGCTCAAAGGCAAAGGAAGTTCTCAGCAGCTGTGGAATGGGGGAACTTTAACGCAGAAGTCCTTTATATAAGCTTTAGATAGTCAATATCCTGGGAGCAGCCTTTCTGCTAGCGACCTTCTGTTCATGATTATTTGCCATGCTCATTTTGCACTGCTTTGTTAAAAAAAAATAAAAAAGATCAATGGAAACAGTCCAACAAAAGCAAGAAGTTGAACACCTAAAAGCAGTGTCATCTAATATATGCAAGATCATAATGAACAACATGCAACAAAATGCTGGTTGACTTCGCAGCAAGAGTGATTCTTTTGTTAATTTGGGTTATTCTTACAAGGGGGCATGACCCTATAAAGATCACCACTATATCATGCAAAAAAGGGAGGGGGGACTCCAGCAATTTGTGCTGAAGAAACAATCAGTCAGAGGTCAAACAAATTTGTGTTCACCATAAAAACATTCCATTGTTCTGGACATGGCCAAATATCTCATAAAATGTAATAACTCCAAAGCAAAAATGAATAAGGCAAAAGTTATTGGGCTTTCAAGTAAAACAACTGTAGCTTCATCATACAGCCAATTCGTGAATTTCAAACAGATGGCAAGAGAGCCTCTGTTCATCTTTTTTATAGATTATTTTGTTACAGAGCTGATGCCAATTATCCTAATTAGTATCTGGATTTTCTCACAACTGAAGCTTTTTTTAAATTTGTGTCCCAACAGAAGTAAAACACATGGAAAAAGCTAATTTAACGGATAAAATGTGAAATGTTTGACTTTAAACATTTTTTTCTTGTAAATTCAATATCAGTTTGTGGGATGGAAGTCTTTCTGCTTTGATAACATTCAAATGAAAGACTGAAGTTCTTAAGTGTTTGAAAAACCTTTACAAACTCCAGGACTAAGAATTTACCCTGGCTCCAGCAGGGGGTATGATTCAGTTTGAATCATTCAAGGGAATGAAAAGATAATCCTTGTGATGTGTAAAGACATATTTTCCATACTTAGGATATTAAAAATGGGAGAAAAAGCAGTAATCCCTTTGGTGCAATAGTCATTTTTTTATTTTGAAGCCAAAACATCTGAGTAAAGAAATCTAAACACTTTCTTAGTACTTCAGACCCATGAACATGATGAATCAGATGTTGACCATGCAGTAAGAATTATGCTTAATAAAACCTTCAGCTTCAGGGTTGGATTAGTCTGACCTTGACAAGCTATTGTGAGTTTAGATCACGTTGACTCTGTGTTATGTGATTGAATTAATCTACAAACCCTGCACCTCTTAGATCAGGTGACCTACATCAAAGGCTCCTGCAGAATTGTGGGTCAGCAGCTGAGCAGATAGTCTTCACGTCAACACAGTTTAATCACCAGCAGCTTTCAATCCCGTAAGCTTCGGCTGACTCTCTTAAACAGAAGAAAGAGAGCATAGAAATAAAACATCTTTGATGACTACAACATATCTGCAGCTGGGAACATATTAATGCCATTTAACCAGCATGGGTCACTTTGACAGGAACTGGTGTAATATGTTACGGTATCAGAATCTCTTGGTGATTTTAAACTGCAGAAGAAAAGTGATTACAAAATACAAGAGAAAGGGGAAAAAAAAGACAAAACTCACAATTCTGACCTTCATGATAAACAATTTAACTTACTGTCAGGAGTGTGTTGGTTCGTTTTAATAATTATGTGATTTATATCATAATTGGTGGTTGACAATACAATTTATTGTCAACATTGTTTCATTTTGAACAATTCTACTTACTGACCTAAATGGATCCAGGACATCTTTCACCAAAACTTCAACTGCTGTGACTCAGAGATAAATACTGAACAGGTGAAGTTTTCCAGATTCCTTGTGTTTTTTCGAGATAATCGAAGTGTAAATTAAATATCAATATCAAGTGAGAGTTCTTCATCCTCTATTGTGAAGCCATTACAGTTTACCTTTGCAAATACCTCAGACAAACAAGAATAAATGTCAAATCCATTCACATCTTCGTTTCCTAAAGTTCAGCCCACTGTTGTTTTTACAAATCCAAATAATCCAAAGGGAACATTATTAGAGCATTGTATCACACGTGTAGTCACATTACTTTTTTTGCTAAATTCAATTTCCACACATTGGACTCTAATCATGGCTTGATAATTTTTTATCAAGACGAGGTTGCAGGTTTGTTACTGCAACTCTCAAGTACTGCTCATTATTGAACCTAGCTCTGTTCTTTGTTTTCAAAATGGCAACAGCAGAAAATCCCCCGAAGGTAGGACGTAAAATTGGAAGCAGAATGCCCCCAGCCTTCTGCCCCATGAGTGGATGCTCCCTCTTCACACAGAGTTCAGTGTCTGTGCTGTAAACCTCCTCAGGATGAAGTCTGACGTGATTTCAATCAACTGATCCTCTTCAGCAGATCTTAAACCAGCAGCTGCTGCTGCGTTAAATGGATCTCTCAGCCAGTCGTATTGATAACTGTTGTCTGGGAAGTATTTGAGAAATAATCCTGGCAGGAAAGGCATGTGTAAAATGAATTATCCTTTTTAAAATAGAAATAGAAAATTGTAGAAAATTGTATGTTCTAAAACTGTGGGGCACTCCTCTCTGGGAGGTGGGGGTGGGGGGTTCTCAGACTGTCGGAAGATGCAGGGGAGATCTTCTCCAGGGCAGAAGGCTGATCTTCCTTAGGGGTTCACTTCCCCATTAGAACCCTCAGAGCCTCCAGAGTGGGTTAAACAAAAAAAAAGGTATCAGTACTTTAAGATGAACTTTCTTTATTACTTTTTTCCTTAACTCAAAAAACAGCGACTGACTGCGCGTGTATGTGCTCCACACACTCACACCCTTGTTTCAGCACACACACCCATCTCACAACACATGCTTTTCTCCGTTCTTCGACAAATCTGATCACAGTTGCAGAGAAAGGTGGGTGTAGATATCCAATCCGTACTTTTCACCGTCTGAAGACATGATTATTGTTGTTAACGGCAGCTTTACCATTCTTTTAAGACGTTTAAACCACCGTTAACAACAATAATGACATCTTCAAATGTCACAGTTAGGATTTGGTTAATGTAAGTGATGTAAGACTCGCAGATATGCGGTCCCGCTGCACGTTTTCTTTTTATGTTCCGCCGCAAAACAATTCTGATGTCCAAACATTATTCCCCCTCCTCCCTTCCCAACCTTCTCCCGCCGGGATGACCCGAGGGAGGCGCGCCCCACGTTTTGAGAACCACTGTATTGTGCCAGGCATGCATTGGAATCATTGCCTCTTGAATTGTAATCTAATCGAATTGTGAGGTAATCAAGATTCCCAGATTTCCATTATGCAGAGAGATGCATACATTATAAAAAATGAAATTGAAGGGCAAGTTGTCCTCATGTGGGACAAAAGGCAATCAGTTATCCCTCTATCTCTGTTGACATAACACTAAGAATATTGTGATTTTGGTAACCCAGTTTGTTAACATTTATTGATGAGCAAAAGGTACAAATTGTATTATTCTGAAGTTTGCATGTGAATTTAAAATGTGCTGCCTCTTTGTATTTCAGACTGCTAACTTTCTTGCCAGTATCAGCAAGTGCCGGGGTTTATTCAGACTCTGTAGTACAGGTGAGTAGTGTAATATAGACATTTTAACTAAACCTCACAGTGTGAGCTGTACCTACTTCAGTTAACATTCATAACTTGACAATTTTTCTCACTACAAACTTGAACTTGTACTACAATCAACCACCATCTGTCCTTCTACATTCCTTCCCTGTATACCAAACCTGCCTATTATGTCATCATCTCTGTTTCCTGCACCAACATCTCCATTGAAATCTACACTAATGACAACTTTCTCCTTCTCCTCCAGCTTACATCCTACCTGTGGGGCACACCCACTAACAAAATTAACCACCACACCTTCTATTTCTATCTTCAGACTCATCACTCCATCTGACACTGGTTTTACCTCCACAACACTCCTTACAAACTCTTTTAAGATAAATCCTACTCCATTTCTCTTTCCGTCTCCATCATGATAGAACAACACGAACCTTGCTCCTAAGCGTCTAGCATTGCTACCTTTCCACCTAGTCTCCTGGACACAGCATGTCTACCTTCCTCCTCTGCATCATGTCAACTAACGCTCTACCTTTTCTTGTCCTAGTTCCAGTATTCAAATTCCATACTCTCAGTCCTACACTCAGACTTTCCTTTTATGTCTCTTTCTAAAAACGTGCCTAACCCCCCTCTCCATCTTCGACCAACAGTAGTCAAATTTTATTCCTGATACAACCCTCTGTATTTATCCAGGTTTGGGACAGGCACAACGAGACCCTGGCTTCAGCCCCCTCGTGGCTGCATCGGTCATATTTTGTACCTATAAATCTTTATTGAAAATATTTTGTGTGTTCTGTAGAATGAAGATTTGCGGCAATCGAGGAGGCAATCAAGGACACTTCGGTGGGAATTTTCCTCCTAATGGAAAGCAGCAGTGGTGAGGAAGAGGACATTCTTCTGGTCCACAGCTCCCAGGCTGTGGTGGTCGACCCATAAAGTGTTGGAGTGGCAGTCACCATGCTGTTTGGGCTTATTTACAACACAAATCTGGATTAC
>CM074501.1:28344829-28757244 GCA_037389245.1 Oryzias sinensis
AGAGACCTGAACAAGTCATGACTGATCCAGCCGTGTGACGGACAGCAACCGAAGAAAAAGATTCAACTGAAATTATGAAATTAACATTTTCATTTTGAATGTCTTTATGCATTAAAACAATCACTAAGTCCCCAGATACAACCTTCTACGTGAAAGAAACCAAACTGCACTAGAATCAGACATGAAGAAAAGCTTAAATGAGTTTAGTCTTCCCTAATGTGTCTTTTCTTTGTTTAGAAGGAAAATTCCTTGACATCATATTCATTTTAGGTGTAATGTTTTTGACATGTTCTTGTGGCATTTTTCTGACGATGGACGACAAAAATAAAGTTACATGTCTGAGTATTTCCTTATTCAAATTGTGAATCAGATGCAGACGAAAAAAATGCTGTTTGAAAAAAAGGCTTTTCTGTGACGTAACAACTTTGCTGGGCTGGCAACAAGCTTGCTCGGAACTCTCAGCAACAGGGAACTGAAGGGGAGGTGGGGTTGTCAAGACAACTGTCCCGCCCGCAACTCAGAGGTAAACTTAGCTGCACTGCAAAAAACGTATGCCTTAGAAAACTATTCCCCTTTTTTTATTTTGCCCAAGAACAGAAATTTGGGGGAGTAATTGTAAGAGCTCACTACATCCTCCCTTTTTACTTTAAAAATGAGCCATCAGAATTGTACATAAAGACAGATATCTTGATCAGATAAACAATTTATTTTATCAATCTAGACTTTTAAAACTGTATGAACTTGTTGATTTTTACACTGTGCAACTTTTATACAGAGTCAGCGGGAAATCGTTACCATTCAACATCCAAAAACAGTTTTTTAGAAAATGAAGGAGGCCCTAAACTGAGGGGATGTGGGAACTTCAAGATCAAACTGATTAGAACCACAAAGAAAAGTTTCTGTGTGTCGGTGTGTGGCACTAAACTTTGGAGCGGGTTAAGTAATGAACTCAAAAAAAGTTCAAATATCAAAATATTCAAGAAAAGGAATAAAGAAAGTCTGGTTTCACAATATAAAGATAAGAGGAGTTAAGGATCAATAGGTGTGTGAATAATTCCAAGTTTTTTCCAAAAATGTGTAAACGTGATTGTGGTGAAATAGTCAAAGCTCTTTTAATTACAATCAATGAGTATTACATTGTAATGTGCCATAATGATTAGTGAAATGTTTAATTTGCAATCAATAAGCTATTGATTTTCTTTACTTGATCTGAATGTGTAGCAATAATTACTGGTTTATTGTGATAATGTGTTCTAATAATAATCAATGATTATTACATATTGGTTACCGATACTGTTTATTGAAACCATGAATGAATGTTATCTGAAGATAATCATTTTGTTTTTTGAAAATAATCTACTGGATCAGAACCGGATTACAAAAACTGTAAAACTATAAAATGAATTAACTCATTAGCGGTGGGATTTTATAAATTTACTTCTTCACACTGCTTTTCAAGCAATCAATGAAGCTCTACTTGACTTTAGTTAATGATTACTGTATTTCTGTAATGAGTTTGATAAATATGTGTAATTTCTTTATTGCTTTGACTACAATGCTTGAAATAAATCAATAAATGGAAATCAAATTAAAAAAAAGAACAGCATCATAATTAACAGACCACTGGGAACACTTACAATAGATTACAATATAAAAGATTTTTGGAATGGGAATTTATCCTTTTATTATTGGGACTGAGTCACCCTGCTCTCCCAAACCTGAACCCTTCCTCACTTCTGAGGTGACTAAAGTTTAAAAAAAGTGGAAAATGGTGGCATACACATGAAAGATGTGGACGTTTCATTGCTCCCTCAATTATTTTTGTCCGGATTTTGGAAGATGGAATTGCCGTCTGTGAAAGAAGCAAAGATCTTAGATTTTACATATCAAAATGCAAGTGGATCAGTTGATCATAAAGTGTTTAGTGTTCTCAGGAGTCCAGACTCAGGAGTCATACATGAAATCAATTCAGTTTCATTGTTTCTCCATCTCTAAATTAGATTTTATGAGCCATTTAAAAGTTATAATTAGTGAAAATCAAACATAGCCTATGTAACTTGGTTCAAATTCATTTAGTTTTATGGTTTCTTTTTTTGTTAACGATGATATGCCTTTTGAGCATTCTGATGCTTAATGAAACAACTACATTAATAACATTAAAGCCCAATCTCTTCTTGGAAAATCTTCCTTCTCCTCATCCACGTCTTCTCTGTGAGTTGCTCCTGTGGGAGTGGAATCTTTTTTGGCACTAAACTTCCTGTTCCAATTAAAACAGCACAAAGGTAATGGAGGGCAGCACAACAACAGAAGCAGCCTACAGTAGGGTGCAGGCATTGTTGTGCTAACAGAGGAAAGAGGACAGAATTACATGGCCTTTTATTAGTGAGAAAAAGTGGAACTCCCACTGCGTTCATCACCCTAAAGCCCAACAATCGCATCCCTCCCCCAGCTGCACTATCTCCCCTGGTGCTGGGAGTCTGGGGGTAAAAGTGGAGCTGAATACATCAAGGTATGTGGGAAATCTGAGCGCCGCCAACACCCAACAAATTCTAACAATAAGAGCCCTGGACTCAGCACATGCAAACAGCAGCCCTGGCCTTGTAACTCTGCATGTTATCACATTCAGATCCAACCTTTCACAGGTTTTCCTTTGCTGAGCAAACAAAGTCTAGATAACCCAAGAATGTACCTGAGGATTAAACCCAGACAGATGGTATTAATGTTGGTTGGGTGGTAAGTACACTTTTGGGAGTTTGAAACCCTTCTCCAACTGCCCCTTGCATGCTGGTTTTCACCTAAATGAACATTTTGAAAAGAAGACAACATCTTATTCAGTTTGCAAGCTAAGCCTTTAGAATTAATGTTTTTTTCTTTGGTTCTTAACTTTACAGCTTTGTTATTTTCAGTGTAAATAAAATAAAAATGTATGATCAAAGACTGTGCAGGACACATGCCCTCAATACTTTCTTGTCAACTGGAGGTTACTAAGGGTGTATTCAGACTGGACAGGTTTGGTCCACTAAAGGTTAACCAGGGTTTGTTTCCCCCGATAATCCGGAACAAATTTTCAGTCTGAATTCAACCAAGCAGAGCGGTTCCTGGTCCGGGAACCGCTCTGGTGACAAGACTGCTGAGTCTTGTCAGGTTTCTCAGAAGAGGTTTATGGAGTCATTCCATCTTTGGAGGTGGATGTCATCCTAAAAGCTACCTCGTAGTTCCTTAACAGAATTCTCTTTAAACAATGAGACACAGCAACTCATTGAAATGTGGTTGGATGAATGCCGGCTCATAAAAACAACAAGTCTATATCAGGGGTGTCAAACTCATTTTGATTCGGGGGCCACATTCAGCCCGTCTGATCTCAAGTGGGCCGGACCATAACATAAAAGCAAAATAACAGCTTTGTTTTAGTTTTTTTTACTCAATTTGAAAAAATGCCTCAACCAACATAGTAGCCTAATCACTTGGGGCCAATGGATCTCAAATACAATTAATTTCAATTAAAGAAAAGTTGGTCTATTCAAATGAATACAGACTGAATATTTTACATCTGACACTGAAGCAATCCAGAAACTTTTCTTTATGGTAAGTCTCTTAGTGGTGCTGAATGTTTTATTCTTTGAACACTGCAACCTGTTGATGACATATAAAGCATAGGGCTTTTGCATTCAGCTTTGTGAAAGAAAAAAAAACTCTGTCCATTTTTCCTGGAAAGCTCTACACTCCACTTCACTTTTTGACAACATTTTGGTCATTAGGGTGTCGCTAATGATCATCCTCATAGCAAGATAACAGCGGCAAGGATCATAGGGAACCAAAGTGCATCCTACCCAGAAGCAGAGCTGTTATGTTTTGCTTTTGGCACGTGCAGAGATATGCTGTTTCAACTTTTTTGCCTTTCCTTTTCTCCCCCTAGTGGCGGAATTGCACATTTATTTCTTTAAAAACTCGCCACAGGAATGGACTAGAATGGACTAGAAACTTGCTTTCTTTTTTAACCATCCTTATGATTTTTACTCTTCATGTGTGGGCCGGTCTTAACCACCTAACGGGCCGGATACGGCCCGCGGGCCGTATGTTTGACACCCCTGGTCTATATGTTATAAACACCTTATTTGGTGTCTTCTTGTCACTAACTGCGCTGCATTATGCCTCCAGTGGAAAAAGTGTGGTACCTGCCATTGATACAGGCATTAAAAATTGGTCCGTGAAATATAAAGTTGGAATAAAAGAACTATCCTGAGAAGGATTGCAAAGCAAAAGGACTTCTTTAATTTCTGCCTCTAGTTGCTGTGCCACTCCCTCGTAATTACTGGCCAATGACTGAAGAGATCTTTAGTCACATGGTTTTGTTTAGGAGCTTTAGTTCAAAACAGAGAAGTCCGTTTGACATCTGAATAAAAACCGAATACAAGGTTCAGGATCCAATCTGGACAAATATAAGCTGACTCAGTCTGTACTGTATTTTTCAGTCAAATACACCCAAAGACATGCAAGAAAATGCAGATTCTTTTATCCAAGCAAGGTCTCAGGTCTCACCATGTGGGCCTTAAATTGCTGCTCAAGTCAAGGTCTTCCTTTCCATTTGAGACTAGCTGCTGAGCCTTGTCAGGTTTCTCAGAAGAGGTTTATGGAGTCATTCCATCTTAAAATGATGAGAATCATACATTTCAAGGATGTCCGGGGCAAAATATTAAATTTCTTTTTCACATGTGGAAAATTTCAGGGCTACCATCCACGTGTGCAAACTGATGTGTAGACACAGATTTCATTCTTAAACTGGGGGGTATTCCAAAAAGCAGGTTATGTGAGTTACCACGGTAAGTTTGAGGCTAAGGAATTGGATAACCTCAGCTTTTGGTATGCTTAGTTCCTATAGCAACTCATTCTCTGAACATAACCTGGTCTGGAACAGGTTTAGTTTAAGGTTAGTTGATTTCAGAGAGGTGAAGCAGCATAATGTGTCCATTTGAAGATGATTTAGTGGTTGAAGAAGCTCAGATAATACTTTTTCCACCATGAGAGGGTGATAAGACCGAATATGGATGTTGTAAAGACAAACTTTTTACATTGATCTAACTTAATTAGTTTCAGTTAAGATAAATCATTTTTTTAGTTCAGTCAACTTTAAAATAACATGCAGTTATCAAACAGTTATTTTAATTTCATTCAAATTAATTCAATTATGTAGGTGTAACTTTGGTGCTGCTGTTAGATCGGGACCACAAGGAATTGTGGGATACGATTCCCTTAGCTTGTATGGACGGATTTGGGTACAAGTGGAGGTTTTTGTCTAAATATGTTTAGTTGTAGCCTTTTTACTGTGTTTTGCCGAGTTATTTTATCCTGTTATCTTTAATTGTTTCTGCACCATGAGTGAGAGGGAGGGAGAGTATGATGAGGTTATTTAGCACCCCTAGTGCAGCACTGTGGAATAAGAACTGAATTTAGACTCAGAGTCATGAAAGTTAGTAATATGGGATATAATTTAAATCCATACTGCAATATTTATTTCAATTTTATACAAATGAGAAAATCTGCAGCCTCTAACTTAGACATATTAGAGTTCAAGAAGTACAATAAATTTATACGGAAAAACATTTAATTGAATAGGAGTAATATGACATTTAGATAGATAAATATGTAAATTTGAGTTGCATAAACATCTCTTGGGTTGGATAGACATAAGAAATTAGGTTAAATAAATTTAACTCCATTACTTGTTACCAGTTGAATTAATTCACTTAAGTTTTATGAGTTGTAAAAATATTTCTCAAAATCCTGTACAAGTGGCAAACATTTTTCCTTTCAGACGTGGATATGGATAAAATTCCCATAAAACCAACAACATGAAACAAACCTGCCTACTTATTCCTCAGAGACTATTAAGCACAGCAGGATCCAGCTGGTTCCTCCAGGCAGGTACACATAAGCCCAGTGTTTGCACACCTGGAGAGCCTGCAGGTTCAGCGCTAAAGCATGCGGAAACACGCTGGGATGCCGCTGAAAGCTCAGCGCTTGCACTCTTGCCTGAGCTGCTTCACACTTGTGACCAAAACCCTGCAAGGATGTGTTGAGACGTGTTAAACACAAACAAGCTTTTGGTTTTCCTTCAGACTAACACCATCATGAATAACTATTTGGTTATGCCTTTGATTGCTGGAGTATAACTGGAATGCAGATAATTTGAGTTTATTTCCTCCCAAAAATATAAAAAAAAAATCTGAATCAGATTTATGTGGCTAAGTAAGTGTGAATTTTGCTCTTGGTCTAATTGCATACAAAAAACAATAACAACAACAAAACAATAACAAACAAACAATGCAGATATAACCCCCTGTGAAGAATATGGACATATGAACATGTGGCCTGGCAACAATATGCAGGAGTTTTTTTGTAAAACAGATTTTTTTTTTTAATATTGTTTTTTTATAGTGTATTGTGTTCTGCATACTGATTGGCTGTAATCCTTGCCAATCAATCTTGGGTCTTCTGTATAGAATGCCTTCAGTTTGCTAAAATGACTAAATGTTTTGATCACAATCAGATCTTTGGTTTCATTCCATAATACTGCACTTATTTTTTATGAAGGTTGGAACTTTAAGGGTTTAAACAAGAGAGAAAAGTGTGAAAATTGACATTTCTGTCAGAGAAAAGTGGATAAAGCGTGTAGTGAAGAGTTCCTCATAACATAAATAAAAACATAATTGTAAATTGTATTGTAAATTTGATTTGGAACGTAACTCCTGTGATAAAAGCCAAAATACTGTCCACAGTTGTAATGCGTACAAGAAGTCATGATTTTCCAACATAAACAGTTGAGTTGGTGAGTTAAGATCACAGCTGAAATATTCTATTTTTGCAATGATATGTGCATGTCTTGGTTTGGTGAACTCTGATGAAGCAAAAAACAATCCCTGCTGGAACAAAAATGATTACTGCAAGATATTTGTGACTTTGCAGTGAGCACATCCTTTCATTTCTCAGAAGACTGTTTTTTTTTCTCCCCTACTGAAGTGGGTAACGCTGACTCAAGCCTCTGTTTCCTTGTCTGTGTGAAGGTTTTTCAGCAGTATAAACACCAACACCAAAGCTTTATCGCTGAGCTTTTTACAACCCCCATCCCCTCTGTGACGTACATTTACAAGGGACCTTCATCTGGGCATAATCTTTTCCATCGTTTGAAGTATTAAACAAAAGAAATACAGGTTTAATTCTTGATTTTTACAAGCCTTCACATGAAAATGTGTTTTTTCCAAGGTCTCCTTATGAGAGAAGGACCAAACAACAAGAGACAGATCTGATGAAAAGCAGCAGCCAGCTCAACTCTTCATGTTTGACACAGTTCAAGCAGCCAAGTGGAGGGATTTCCAGCCATGCAGCTGCTCTGTATCCCCAGGAGGCTGCAGAGAGTTTGGAAGAAAATCAAAGACTACTGCCAATGATTCGTTTAGCACCAGCCCTCCCCCAAATCCTTCATGTGCTTTCTTTCTCTGCCATCAACCTTTTGACCTCTGCCTCCACGCCACCTTCTCTTTCTACTCCTACTGTAATCCACAGTGGGAATATTTTAGGTTACCATGGAGTTCGGCTGCATTAATGTCACTTATTCTCTGGCTCAGATTCTAAATCCTGGTTTTACATCATCTTAGACATACAAAACTAAAATAAAAAAGGGAATTAAAGAGATGTTATGGGTCCTCTATGCAAATGCTGTAGTGATTTTTTCTTTTTTTAATAATTCACATTATTTACCTTATTGTTTGGCTGTTACAAAAATCCATCTGGAGAATGAAAAATCTGCTACAATTTAAATTAATTTTAAATCCACTAGATTTTTTTAATTATAAAAGTACTTATTGAGTATAATGAGAATGGTCATTTGATTTTCAGATAAAATGTTTCACAACTAATGGCAGTGCCCTTTAACCCCAAACTACCATTTGTTTGGCCACGTGTGATAACTCCGCTCGCACTGAAGAACCTTTCTTTTTTTTTTTAGCGTAAACTGCTAAAAAAAGTGTATAATGCCCCGATGGCTGGGGTGTGTGAAACAGTGGTTCAGACAATAAAGAATTAAAAAAAACAGGCCTACTGTTTGCTAAACTGTGGCAAATAATTCAACAGGGATTGATTGGTTGTACTCAAAATACTCTTTTACAATTCATGCATGGGCACAAGAAGTATGTACAAGATTATGGTGGTATTTCATCATTTCATTTGATACATTTGATATGCCACCATCATGTGACCATCTATGTTTGAGGTCTTTTGATGTCGGTTCCAGCAGATATTTCTTCACTTCCAGACGAAATACTCCTTTGTTATCCTGTTTGTACACCTTTTTGCTACAAACCAAGTGGTCCCAAAAAACTTTGTTTTGGTTCTAAATAAATGCGGATAGGTTGGAATTTCTTGTTGCAGGATTGACATCATCAGGGGGGTATTCCAGGAAGCATGTTTAAACTAGCCTGACTTTAAGCCTGAACTCTGGCTGAAATCCGCCTGAACTTGCTTACTCTGGGTATGTCGGTTCCAAAAGACCGGATATGAGTTGGCGTAATTACGCTCGACTTGGTAACCCTGGGTTAATGGGCGTGCACGGCAGGTACATAAAGACATTCTCAATGGATCGCCGATTTCTGGAGTCACCATGGAAACGCGTGGTGAAAAAAAAGAAGACGCTGTACTTCAGTGAGACGGAGTCTGAGGTTTTAATGACGGCGTATGAAGATTATACGTCCATCAAAAAAGTAACACGGCTGCATCAGCAAAAAAAAAAAAAGTTTCTGCGTGTAGAAAAAGAGCAGACAAAGTAACCGCACGAGTTTCTGATCTCATTTCTATTTTCCTTGTGACGCACATACATATATAACTCATCCAATTTTGCCAACTTAAATGAATTACTTCTATCGGTAACAAATAATTGAGTTAAATTTATTCAACTTAATTTCTTACGTCTATAAAACTCAATAATTGTTTATACAACTCAAATTTACGTATTTATCTAACTAAATGTCATATTACTCCAATTCAATTAATATTTTTTCCATCTTAATTAATTACATTTCTTGAACTCTCAAATGCCTAAGTTTGAGCCGGCAGATATACTCATTTTTATAACAATAAAAAAGACGGGGGGAATAATGCACGGAGTGCAAAAATCCGTTAAAGAATTTACCTTGATTGTCATTACAATGACAAGCTATAGGGGTGCTATATAAACTAACCATCCTCTCCTTCACTCTCACTCATGGTGCAGAGACGTAAGCTCAGTACGGCAAAATAACTCGGCGAAGCATGGCAAAACACAGTAAAACAGCTAAACAACTAAACACATTTGGTCAAAAACCCACACTTAAACCCAAATCCGTCCAGACAGGCAAAGGAAATGATATCCCACAATCCTTTGCGGTGCCGATCTAACAGCGGCACCAAAGTTACACCTTCTTAATTGAATTACTTTGAATGAAAGTAAAATAACCGTCTGAAAACTACGTGTAATTTTTAAACCGACTTACAAAAAAATTATTTATTTTAACTGAAACAAATAATTTAGTTAGATCAAAGTAAAAAAAAAATTTTCCAGCATCCATATGTGGACTTATCACCCTCTCACGGTAGAAAAAGTATTATCTGAGCTTCTTCATCCACTAAATCATCTTCAAATGGACACGTCATGCTGCTTCACCTCTCTGAAAACAAACTAAGCTTCAACTAAACCTGCTCCCGACCAGGTTATGTTCAGAGCATGAGTTGCCATGGCAACTTGACCTACCCTGAAACATACCTCCATTTCTGGAACCGAAAACTGAGGTTATCAACTTCCTTAGCCTCAAACTTACCGTGAGAGCTAGCATAACCTGCTTTCTGGAATACACCCCAGGTGTTTACTCAGATTTCACTCTCGTGGCACCAGCATACAGTTTTTGAGGGAAAGGCATGGAATGGGCACCCTTCTGCAAGAACAATGACAGAACCACACAAATACGATCGACAATTGGTTCTCTCTGGCATATGAAGAGTAGTGTGCTGTGAGTAAGTCCTCTGTTAATGTTTGTCAAGATTGTCATGATTGTCAACGTTGCAATCAACTCATAAGGAGTATAACCACACTCCCCACAAATGCTGTTTGAAAAAAAAAGGCTCAAAAATACAATTTTCGTAAAATATTTGTAGGCTACTGTTTGTATTTTGAGTAAAGATAGTTCATCTATGGTAAAGATGAAAGTTGGTCTTCTATTCAGCAAGAGTGGACATTTACTTTTCCAAGATTAAGTACACAATCTTATCAAACTTCTTTACCTTATCCATACGATTAAGGAGACTGTGACATTGTGACTGTAATAAGAAAAATGATGGTCAAATCTTTTATTTGATGCTCACATGTTACCCCAAATGATCATTTTTACTTTACTTTCCTTAACATGTTGCTGTCAGTATGACAATAACATTCCCATAGCTTTTTGTCAAACAGCACATCCTTGGTCAGCAGAACAAAGGACTCCTCTCCTGTGCTAACTAAACAATTCCAACAGTGAGTTCAAGGTGTTGATTTGGCTTCCAGTTTCAAAGATCATAATCCAGTGGTGTCTGCGAGGGCGTGCTGGGAAAACAAGTGGCATTCTTGATGCTCTACCTCACAGTTTACAGAGTTTAAAGGATGTGTCTCAGGACACCTTAAAAGGTCTTTTACTTCAGGTTTGGACATGTTGGGAACTTGTTGTCACCACAAGGTCTAATCCCTGTACAGCGTTTTGGAAGTTGTTTCATTGTGTCATTGTGTCAGTATCATTCTTTGAGTTTATTGTATTACTTAGAAAGACTTTGTCAGCATTGATGTCACATACGATAACATTTAAAAATATTTGCATGAAATCACAGAGGTCTTCCCCATGAACTGTACAACTATTACCTGTGGACTTCCAAAGGTATAGTCTGGGACAGCAAAGAACATCCCATGGAACGAGATTTGGGCCTGTTGGCAATAGGGCTGTTTGTTTTTAAGAAAATGAGGAATGGCAGCTCTAATAACAGCTCTGCCGCTCTGTTCTTTGCTCTGCAGAACCCTTATTAAAGAGATGATCTCAGCAGCCAGTCACAGCAATAATGAAACTGATGTTTTTGGGGCACATGAGTAAAACTTTTAAGAAAGGTGTCAGAAAGCCTCCTTAACACACCGTGAATAAAGACAGGCATGAAGGATCTGCTTCAAAAATAAGTCCTGCTTAACATAATTATCTCAGTTACCAGTTAAATATGAGAGTTAAAGGAAAAATGTCCTTCCCGAGTAATCTAATGTTTCAACTTCAATTTCCTCTTTACTACATTGATGAAGAAAAGTCAAATAAAAAGACAACAGTTGGATCTGCTGACCTCACATTATCTTTGTTGACTGTTTTTATATTACACAGCCCGATGGATGGTTTTTGGGTGGACATCATCAAATGTAATTCTTTAACCCTTGTTTTGTCTTGCAGGTAAAAATTGTTTATTTGTAGAATAAATATCTTAATCTCTCCTTTTCCAACTTGAAATTTGATGACTTTTCCTAAAAAGACTCCATTGTTAGAAATAGATTTATGACTTAGTAATACTTTTTTCCCCATTTAGGCTATATACAACAAGGGTAAAGATTGTGGGTCCTTTTTGACCCATGAATTGTAAAAGCGTTTGAACACCAGAAAAAAGAATCTAATTTAATGATACACACACACTCACAAACCCACACACACATAAATGCAGTTTACACAGAGAAGCACTTTTGCAATTAAAAAATACTATTGAACTGTTGCACAAATACAATCGTACTCTTACACACATTCTATCATAATATTACACAAATACTGTCAAACTTTTACACACATACAATCAAGCTCATGAGAATTAACTGTTGAAAAAGAAATTCCAGATTTTTGACTTATTTTTTTCCTTGTGAATATAATTAATTCAGAAGTACTTCACATTCAGATAATAGCAATCATAGACCTTTATTGTGAAAAAAGAAAACTGTTATGATAGTTGGTTTTTCTAAGAGAAAAAGGAAATAAGGTTCACTGGTGATTGTCTTTTCGTATTATATGTAACAAAACATAGGCTAAAAATGAAATTGAGTTTAATTCATGATGTTTTATCATAAACAATAGATAATAGATTTAAAATTCAATTCAGCTGTTTTACTTGGGGCCTTTTGTAGAGTGGGTCATTTTTGACCCTTATGACCAGGGGAGGAAACAAAAGGTTCAGACAAACATACTAAACATTATATTTCCTGCAAGCAGTGCCCCACTTTTGTAAGAAAGTGCCCAAAGTTAAAACAGTCATGTTTTGTATGTTTATTTATTTATAGTTTTGTTTTCATTAATATATTATTATGTAGGGTAAGTGAGCAGAGAGTATTGTTTTCCTGCATTGGGTGGTATGGAGGCTTCTAGCAAAATATGAATACTTTAAAAAAATCAAGGTTGTTCATCTAAACTTTACCTAATCCTAATGTAAAATAGCTGTTGTCAATGTTGCAAATAGTGGCAGTGTACTGGGAAGAGCTGCATGGGACTGTTTTATTCCACTGTTCTGCATCAATGATATGTTTCTTATACTATCAACACAAGCCATGCAATAATTAGGATTTTGTCCACTTTTTGAATGATTCATATTCATATTCAAAGGTGAAGATCATTTTGGCACCAATAGATGTGTCCATTTTGTTAAGTGTAAATCATCCAACATGTCTTTGTTTCTGGATCTGTGATGTTGTTAAAAAGAGCATGGGTAGAACAACTCTGCCAACCCTTCATTCAATACCTAGTGTGCAGAGAGAATCCCCATTACAGCCAAAAGTCCAGGAATAAGCCATTTGTTATGAGCAGGACTACTTCATGCATGCCTCATGCATACAGCATCTATGCATTCATTTGCATGGTCACTCAAATGCCATATTAATCTAAAAACTTCATTACTCAACGTAGAGTACCCCAAAAACTAATCTCCTTTTATGAGAGTATAATAGCATGACAAATCTGTCATGTTCTTGGGGGGAGTGGGATTCTGTTATATTTTTGTTTTGTTTAAAAGAGAAAACAACATTGATTGAATAACTTCTGACATTTGTCTGTGTTTTTGTACATGTTCTGTATTTCTGGTGCTCAATAAAAAAAACAAAAAGGACATCGTAAATATATAATTCAATCATTGTTTTTTTTAAATTTCCATAGTGACTGTGAAATAACAATATAAATAATCTCTGAAATATATATCTGACAGCAGAAATAGCACTTGTTCTAATTGGCTGAGCTGCAAGTTAATTTATCTCGCAAATTTCAACCATCTTAAGTATTTTTGCAATTACCAGCCTCCAAATTTAGGTTTGTAATAAAACACTGTCATGGCTCAGCTGGAGACCCTAACATAAGACTATCTATAGGAGGAAAGGAATATCTCGGGCATGTGAAGGCTTGTGAGCAGCTTTGGCCTCCTAAGCATGTGCTCAGACGGCAGCTGGCAACAAGCAGCCATTGCTGACAAGTCTGCAGCCTTGAGCTGATTTCAGAGCGTAAGGCAGCCGAGATGGGCTTGCATCGGTTCAGACCAAAGCAGAAGCTCGTATTGCCACCTACCAGTCAATGTTTCATCATTTCCCTTTGAAACTGAGATGGACTCTCATTTGAGGGGTGATTCGCAGGACACAGAAACAGGCTAGTCCTGGATTAGGAATTAGACCAGTGGATATTTTTGATCCCAGCAATGATGAGAATTTCAGTGGCTGAACATGTTTATTGTGGCCACACACAGCTGGAAAACATGATGTTTACATCCAAACTGAACATTTGAATAAGACTCCACAGTAAAGTTTAATGGCATCCACAGCAACAGCTTCAATACCAACAGTGTCATAAAGACATATATGTATGAGTGCATGCATGTATAAGGTCATTGTCATAGCAGATGTGGTTATCCAGCAGCTGTCTTTGTTATTATGATACCTGTTTGTTCAGGGCCATCATTTCTAAAATTTCATTATCAGACTGTTTGTGTTGCCAACTTTTTGTTCCTCGAGGATTTTGGATTTACCACATTTTGCTTTTGTATTTAGTTTGTCAAGTTACAGTTTGCTTTGAGGAGCTATACGACAGTCAGGAACTGACCAATAGGTGGGAAAAGGTGACAAAGCCGAGCAGAGAATCTGACCATGACAAACTGAGAGCAAGACGCTTCTATAGCCTGAGGACGATTAATAAAAATGAAAAAAAGCTGTAGATAACTATTGACATGAACCTGGAGTGACTTAAAGGAGACAACTTGATACATGATCAAAAACATCCCAAAAAATAACCAACTAAACTGCACAATCCTCACAATAACACATTTTCCATGATGATCGCTGCAATTTACTAGCTACAGGAGATTCTGTCATCTATGTGACATTTGTTCAATAACACTTCTGCCGCCCACAGTGTTTGAGTCAGTCTGTTTTATGAGCGTGGGTGGACACGCTATATATGTCATGATTAGATTATAACTTCTGTATGTCAGTTTATTAGCAAAATGGAATTTTGGTGTCATGTAAAATGGATTCTTACATTTCTTCTAAATGAACTGCTAGTTGTTCAGGTTGTCTTTCATTTTTGAAGTTGTTTACAATACAAAAAAGCCCAAAAGTTGTTTTATAGGTCAATTTGCTAAATTAACCAGAAACCAAGTGCAAAGGAAAAAACAGCTCCTACTTCACTTTTTTCCAATGTCTGAAAGTAGATATTTCTGTGCCGGAGCTTGCAGGAAATATAGAAACATAGTAGATAATTTGTGCTGCAGCCTCTTCTAGACCTGTATTGAACTTGGCTATGTTAATGAAAATGACACATCTGTTAAAGGATTGTTTAAACAAGACAGAAGCTTGATCATGCCCAGAATGAGATTAAGAAATAAATGAATTATTTTGGATTTTTTGAGGAAGGTAGGTTAACAAAGGTGTTGAGTTATTGGTTTTTTTATTGTCCTGCTCTGTATCTCTATATGCTTCTAAAACAGAATAACAGCAGCTGTATTTCAGAAGCACTCAGCTTTGGCCATGAGAAGACTTTCACTGTCACCTTGCAGTCTGAGGACACTACTGCAAAGACAAATAAATGGGTTTCAGAGTGCGGACAGTTGATGTAATAAATACCTGAAAAAAGCTGATGGACCAACATGTTGACACACAAAAAAACATTTTATAAGTGTTTGCTTCCTCAAACTAATCTTTCTACTTCTTCATCGCTAAAATTTCAGCTATAAAACCAACCTTTCTAATTTTTTGCAGCTGTTTTGAAGTGTTTGCAAGCACAATGTCAGCCTGTGGTTTCTCCTTCCAGTAAACCCAGCACATGTGTAAAGCAGGAGGAGATGAGCTGTTATGCGTGGGCCGCAAGAGTGATTTCTCAAGAACAGACCTAGTTTCCCTTTTCAGACTGCTTATCTCTGCCACTCGGCTTGGCTTTTCTACTAAATCTCAAAATATAATCTATTTCTCCCAAACATTCTGGTGATAAAAAAAAACCTCAGCAGTTCTCAGAAGGGTCGAATCTGTGCCGGTTCAAACCGCAAACATCAGGACTTGTGTTGGCTGACAAGTCATGGTTGGAGTGTGATTGAGCACAGATGTGCACACGCCCCTCCCGTGACGTGGCTGCAGCCTCACATTGCTCCCTCCTGCGTCAGCCGTTCCCAGCTTCCTGCAGCACACGCCCGTGTCGCAACCATTCATTTTCCACAGTGTCATCAGTAACCCCAGAGCAGCGCTGCCAAAAAACAGCAACCGACGTGTTTGCTGTTCACCCAGAAGAACAATGCAAAACTACACAGTTAAAAAAGTTAAAACCAACAAATCAGTCAAAACAAGAACACATTGACACAAATCCTTTATTTTTCAGCTGCTAGAACTTTATTTGAATGTTCACTTAGTAAAAAGAAATGTTTTGATTAAACAAAAATACAAGTGAGTCTGTCAAACCTTTACAGTTTTCAGTTTTGTGTTTTACATCTCTTTCATATTATCAATGCATGAAACAATGCATCAATACAAACAAAATGAGTAAATACAAACAAAAAAGTATTTATGCTTTAAAATAATTTTAAAAAGTAATTTTTAAGAAGAAGCTGAAACTTCCATACAAATAAAGGAAAATAACTTAATAGGTCAATAATTTTATTAAGAAATGAAAATACTGTTTGAAGGCATTTCTACACACGGATCCAAACATTTGTGTTTAATAGGCTCCCAATTTTTTATAATCTTTACGAGAATGATAACAACATTATAAATGACTCAATAAATATTTGCAAACTAAATAGCTGTTACAGTAATTAACAGTTAACAAAATAAACACTATGCTGAATCATTCTGAAGTTAAAACTCTTGGATTGAGAACTAAAAGGGGTAGAACGATTCACTTTAACTACGATTCAATTAGTATCACAGTTTGTGGTTGATGATAGGATTCATAGTGAATATTGCTTCATTTTAAATGATCCAATGCACTAATATATAATGGATCCAGGACATCTTTAGCCAAAACTTCAACCAGTGTGACTCGGAAATAAATAGCTTGGTCCTGAACAGTAAACAGTAAAATAAACCTGCCCTGTCTCAATCCAAAGGGTATTTCCCAACTTAGATTAAACGAATATTCATTTCATCTTGATTCAATTTGATCAAAGTCACACTCCAATCATCTTTTGATTTTTTTTCCAGTAGACTTTTAATTATGATTAGGCCATGTTTAGCCAAAATCAAAAATTTTTGATGTTTTCTAGGACATACACTACTTTCTGGAGTGCGGCAGTAGTTTCTTAGAAATAAAACCTCTGATTTGTGGGTGAGACTGTCGGCACAACGTAACCCTACCTCATTTCCCATCATCCATCTGTTTACACTCTCTCCTGCTGGCTTACAGCCCCTCAAAAACCCACATTAACAATGGCGTCGGAACAAAAATTGTGAGCAATATCCGAGTTATCCAGCCGTAGAGTTTAGATCCTGATTCCAGTTCGAGTGAGGAAAACAAAGACGTACATGGATCTAGCTGTCTACAGTTGGATGCACCGGAATTAGGGGAAGGCCGCCGATTGTAGCACCTACGTCACACCCACTAGCTTTTTCCATTTTTTGTCTGGTTTTGATTCACCATGATAAGATAAAGAGATACTAAGCAATGAAGCTTTAACCCTAAGTTTTTGTATACATGTCCTCCATGTATACAAAAAAAATACATGAAAAAACACATGAGAAAAACACCAAAACACAAATGGATCTTTAACAACTTGCCACAGACAGATCAAATCTGGTTTGATTGTAAGAATATAAAATGATTAATTCATTAATTGTTACACCCCTAGCAGGTAATGCTGTAAAAAAAATCAGTTATATTTAAATTTTTAAAGACAAAGGGAAGCATTAATGTCCCAAAACTACTTTTACATCTGCTCCAAATTTTTATTTGAGTCTGGTTTTAGATGTGTTGCAACATTCAATTTGTTTTTCTTTCAAAATGCTTTTAGGCTGTAAGTGTATAAGAAGAATGGGTAAACACTGAACCTTATATTTTTCTATGTCAAGTTGTTTTCTTAAGTTCATTTTAGTTTTTTTTTTATACACATGACCTCTGAAAATGTACCTCATTTGGTCAAACTTTGAGGTGCAGCTGTAATTCCAACAGCAGACCAAATGTTATGGTCAAGAAAAGACATACTAGCAAAAGAGCTTTTAGGCTAAATCCATGTTGAATATCAGATTAAGAGCTGGACTAACTGAGGAATTCACTCTTTTTTAATCCAGCAGTCATGTGTTTGGGGAAGTGCCATGAAATCTTCTATCAGGGTCCCTTCACTTATATAAGATTCATAATGATGACATGGTGCTTCCTTAATGCTTTCACTCCCAGTCCGGGTTTTGTAGTAAAGAGCAGCCACTCACATCAGGCTTGAACTAACAGTGAATTTAAGCTCTCCAGCTGGAGACTCCGCTCCTCTCCTCCCCCAAGCTTTCATGACCCTTTTATGGCCAAAACACAAAGACAGGGGTTGGGATGGGGGGGGTGTTTCTTAGCTAAGAATTGTGAAGTTTTCCTGGGAAACCTCCACTCCAGCTGGAATGGACAACAGATCCTTTGTGTTTTGCTTCTTTCTGGTGCTGCCCTTCAGCTCACCTCCCTGTCATGTCAGGTCTGCAGGGACCATTACCAGTGCCTGCCTGTGACTACCGCCATTAACTGACCATCCTCCCCTCTGTCCCCTCTCATTCTCTCTGGTTGTATAATCTCTCATTCCTTCACCTTTAATGGGCTGCGATTCTACAAGCAGATGACTCAGGACTACTCCCGATGAATAATTCTTCAGCTCTTTTCCTCCCTCCTCGTGTTTGAGAACGAGGAGCAGCCCCACCTGTCCTGTTTCTTACAGCAGTGGAACAGGGTGACCTCTCCGCTGTGGATGTTTGTTCAGCAGGTCTGCTCTAGTGCGGGCTACCCCAGATTTAGCTAAACATTAAATCACTCAGTGCATGCAGATGGAAAAGCACAACTGAATCCACTAACCTGGTTTAGCTTTTAGCCGTTCTGCTTGAAGAGATAAGCTGCGATTTACTGCATTTTGACAGCAGAGGTTCTTACACAGAATGACATACTATTTATTTATTTATTTATTTGACCCAGTGTGTGTCTGTGTCATCCAAACAACAACAATATTAACACTTAGGACATTTTAGTTGTGTAGTTTTTAACCACATCAGGATCACTGCGTCTGTTTTGGCAAAAACAACAAAGCTCTTGAAAAACCTCCAGGTTCATTGGTGTTTGTTATTCGGAGCAGACAGATGAATTGCTGCTTGTCCTCAGTTCTTTTCCGCTTGGAAAAAGAAATGTTCTACATCCGAGAGGTTTGACTGAGCAAGCTGCATAGGTTGATGTTTTGCAGACCTTTAATCATAGCATTCTAATAGTCAGGCCAACTTTAGACACCTGAAAAAAAATTCCAAATGAAGACATGAGTTTTTCTCCCACTTTAGTGTTGGATTCTCCATCCCTCCATGGTGCAGCCATCATAGAGCCTAAAACAACAACAGATAGTGACCTCGTCCATGGATTACTGCCAGACAGAGCAGTCATAACATAGTGACGGTTTATTAAACATGTGCGTGTGGTATTTTCTGCATGTCCTTCTTTTAGAATGTGTTGTAATTTAAATGTAGTCAAATCTACTCTCAGGAGTCTCAGCTTTTTCACTTTCTGACCTTTGAAAAATAGAAAAAAAAACAAAAAAAGATTCCTTAACTGACGCCTTTCTGTGTGTCCTATTGATCTACAATAAGATGTTCATTTTTGAAAAAATTATGATGTGATTGAACAGTTTAAATTGTTATGTTAAAAAAATCTAGTGCGGCAAATAAGTATTTTAACACCATGTGATTTTGTAAGTTCTCTCAGGGGTCTGATTTTCATCTTAGGTGCATGTCCACTGTGAGAGACATAATTAAAAAAAAATCTGGAAATCACATTACATGATTTTTAAAAATAATTTCTTGGTATGCTACTGCTGCAAATAAGTAATTGGTCAACTGAGAAAATCAATGTTGCCATTTGGTGCAGTAGCCTTCGCTTGTGATTTCCCAGGTCTAACATTTCCTGCAGTTTTTTTACCAGGTCTGCACACACTGCAGGGAGGATAGGGAGGATTTTGGCCCACTCCTCCACACAGAACTCTCTAGATCGGTCAGATTTCTGGGCTGCCACTGAGAAACACAAAGTTTGAGCTCCCTTCAAAGATTTTCTGTTGGCATGAGGTCTGGAGACTGGCTAGGCCGCTCTAGAACCTGGATGTGCTTCTTACCAAGCCACTCCTTGGTTCTCCTGGCTGTGTGCTCCAGGTCAATGTTGTGTTAGAAGACCCAGCAACGACCCATGTGCAATGCTCTAACTGAGGGAAGAAGGTTGTTCCCCAAAATCTGGCAATAAACAGCCACGATCATCCTCTCCTTAAAACAGAGCCGTTGTTCTGGCCCATGCGCAGAACCTCCATAGCAGACCAAAAAGTTCTGTTTTGGTCTCATGTGACCACATTACTCCTCTGGATTATCCATATGGTTATTGGCAAACTCTAGATGGGCCTGGACATGTGCTGGTTTAAGCAGGGGAACCTTCTGTTCCATGCATGATTTCAGACCCTGACGTCTTAGTGTATTACCAACTGTAACCTTGGAAATGGTGGTCCAAGGTCTTTTCAGGTCCTTGACCAGCTCCTCCCATATAGTTCTGGGCTAAGTCCTCACCTTTCTTAGAATCATTGAGACCCCATGAGGGGAGGTCATGCAGGGAGCCCCAGTCCTATTGCTATCATGTTTAGCTTCATGTTTGGCTTCTTCCATTTTCCTATAATTGCTCCAACAGTGGATCTTTCTCCATCAAGCTGCTTGGGAGAAACTAGATACTTGTAGAGGTCTACACATTTTGCTCTAGTGAGTGACAGCTCTTTGGTCTTGGCTATGCTAGTAATTGGAGTCTTACTGATTGTACGGGGTGGATAGGTGTCTTCATGCAGCTTACCACCTCAAACAGGTGCCTATACTTTAGGATAATCAGGGGAGTGGAGGTGGACTATGTAACTCTTGTGCTATACTAGGCATTTTAACATTGGGAGTTGGGTCATGTAGACCCACTAGACAGTGCACTAAACCTTTTTTCTTCAATGATTTGTGAACCTCACTGGTGTCCATGGATTACATGAAATCTTTCCACCTTTCTCCACCTTTGTCATGGTATGGAGAACACGTCAATGTAAGGGTGGGGTCATCTAAGATAGCACAAGGGTTAAAGGCAGACTAACAAGTCTTTGAGAGTTAGAATTCTAGCTGATGGACAGAGGTTCAAATACTTGTTTGCAGCAGTAGCATTCAAATTATTTAAAAATCCTGCAATGTCATTTCCAGTTTTTTCTTTTTTTTATGTCACTCACAGTGGACATCCAACTAAGATGAAAATGTCAGACCCCTCAATGATTTCTAAGAGGGAGAACTTGCAAATCAGTGAGGTATTGGGGCCTGGGTGGTTTTAGTTCTGCTTTTATTTTGGTTAATTGTGTTACTTCCTGTTGTTCACTTAACATCACGTTTCAGATGTCTTGATTTCCCCTTTCCTAGTCTAAATTGATGTGTGCACCTGGTTGTAATTGTCTAATCAACCCCCCCCATTATAGTCTCCATCTCCCCATCATTTGTTGCCAGATTGTCTTGTGCTGTCATGAGAGCTACGAGCAATCTTAACAGTTCTTTCCAAATAAAAGGAACCTTTTTATATTTTTTATTTTCCTGTGTCCTGCGTATATTGTGTTTTTAGGGTTTTTAAATACTTATTTGCCTCACTTCTCTCCATCTTCTTTATTGAAACTACTAGTTGAAACTAAAGTAGCCATAAATTACGAGCAGTTTAATTGAATAGAACTTAAACTTGAACTAGGGTTGGTTTTGCCTTATGCCTTACCCACAACTGTTTGAGAGCAAAAAATAGGCAAAACTGTCAAGGCATGAAGGTGGACCACAGGAAATATCAAGGTGTGTCTAAAAATGGAATGTACAATTTATAATTATAAGTTATAATAAAGTGTGCAATGAAATATTTGTAGGGATACCGTAATTTACACCTACTGACATACAAGTGATGCTGTCGTACGGTGCCTTGCGCCACACTCCAATTGCTGTCAAGGTGCACCTATCATGTGAACAGCACTAACAGGCTACTTGCACAATGCACAAGATTGAGGGGAGTTTAAAAAATTGAAAACCTGTAAGATGTGCTTGGGTCTCAACTATTTCACCCTTACTTATCCTTGCCTGTCGTTTAGGGGTTCGTTACTTGCCTGTTGTCCGAAACATGCCCATAGGAAATTTTCACGAACATTTTCTGTATACGGGCTCACCAAGCGGTCTACAACTTTAATTTTTCCTGCAGGCCACCATTTTGCCCCTTACAGGTTTGCCCATTTTTTGCCCATAAACAGCCTGTATCCATATATAAGGGGAGTTGTGACTAAGGCTTTACTATCGACTAGAAGTAAGGGCACGATACTCCAGCAATACTCCAATGTCATAAGTGCATGCAACTTACCTTATCCTCACAAGTACTTTACAATACAC
Source organism: Oryzias sinensis (assembly GCA_037389245.1). Lineage (NCBI taxonomy): Eukaryota > Metazoa > Chordata > Actinopteri > Beloniformes > Adrianichthyidae > Oryzias > Oryzias sinensis. The sequence continues at coordinate 28,366,989 of CM074501.1, forward strand.
TCACCACACATATGATGATGGTACCTTCCATTTTCATGTTGCCTCTTAAAGTGGCTACACAAGCCTCCAGAGATCTGCGCTAAGATGTGGACATACCTCTCTACAACCCTGTATAGGCCCAAACAACCCAAAAACCTTCAGCATATGTACGGCTCAACCCCTTTATCGGTACCTGTGACTAAGGCTTAAAATTGTTGTCCCTAAAGTTTAACCTTGTGAAGTATTACATGTCCATTTCTGGTGGTTTTAATGTCATTTGCACACGTTATTAACATTTTCACTCAGAAAAATTAAAGGATGGCACACTTAAGCATCTGCATACCAGTTTACTTTTCAGCTGCAGTTCTTCCAAAGAATAACCCAGAGGTAATCTGAACAGAACTTGTGAACAGTTAGAGTACAGAACCATTGTTTAATGACAGACAGGGGTATGAGTTTAGCTACAAAAAAAAGAAGCTTCACTTTTAACTAAGGTATCCTCTACTTTAGTTGGAAAGATTAGTTATATGTCATAGTACGCCAAGCTTAATTAGCTTGAATTAATTTACATGTAAGATAAGGGTTTTAGTGATTAAAATTGATTTAAAAATTGCTTTCATGTGAAAGTCAGGGTCTAATCTCTTAAGGATATTTCATGATTAAATGCTTTGGTTAAGGCCAATATTTTTAATGTCTAAAGATTTTCTAGGACAATGCCTAAAACTTAGACAAATCAAAACTTTGAAGTTTTCAAGATCTCTTTCTTTGGCCCATAAGAGATCCTGCTGTGAGTGTGCACAGTGTCATGCAGCAGCTTGTGTCTTAAGAGGTTGTGTAGACGTTATGGCATGTTGTGTTGTTTGTGCCTGTCCTCCATCACTTCAGGTTATATTTAGATCTAACAGAATTTCCCCATTTGAGTCACGGATGTACTTTCTGCATCTCTGAAAGCTTTTTGGCTTCTTGCATACAGGCTGCAGGCATCGCATGAAGGTTAGTGGGTCTTCAAAATGGCTCTTCCATTAAAGGGATGGACCACCAGAGTGTTAAGCAAATGCACTTTTTTTCAATGCAAGTGCAAAGCAGGGACATCTCATGAAGTATTTTTGGCTTCAAAAAGCCAGAGGTGTAGGGAACCAATTTGGATTTGACCTTAGTCAATCTTTAATAATAATAATAACTGCTGATCTGTCAATCATTGGCTGACCTACTCAACCACCTGAGCTACTGCCACCCCTTTATAGTTCTTGGGTTAGGTTGATTTTGTCACTTAGCATTACTTGTAGACCTCAAGTGATGCATCCTCTATCCTGACAACACAATATTAGGGGGTTGTCTGACACAAAACAATATAAAACAATCAATCCATAATCAACAACAAGTTTGCTTGTTTGTTTTGCATTAGAGTTCAGGTACCTTTAAAAATGACAGTGATTGCTTTAATGTCTGCTAAAGTGAAAACGAAACTGAACATTCATGTTAGGGAAGTAAAATGAGCATTGGTAACCAACACAACTAACTACTATGATAAAAAATGACAAACTTCCTCTTAAAGCCATCAAACTTCCAGCTTGCCAGTGTGAGCCTTTTACTCAATGTTCTCTGAGGTCAACAAAAAGAGCAGCTGTTATAAACTCAATTAAAAAAAAAGTTTTCAGTGTTAATGGAATCATTGCCTCTGCTGAAAAGGAACTTGATTCTTCTTTAATGTCAATGGCAAGTATTACTCTGTAATGCTGAGTAGAAAAGATCAGTTACAATAATCAGATTAGGCACAGATTATAGCGTCTGAAAGGAAATGAGAGCAATTTTAGGATTTGAGCTTCTTAAGATGACATGTCTTCATTTTAATTTCTTTGTTGCCCACCTCCAGCAAAAGTTGGGCTTTCGAATCAGCTTATATTTGAGAGTGTGAGAAGGCTTTCAGACAGACTAGAAGGCTTGAAAGAAATCATCCTTAAATGATTCATGGGGACTCGTAATATAATTCAGGAGTTAGTGGTTATGAATATAAAGAAACTGCAAAGAAACTACACGAGCCTTGTTTTAACAGTTGTCCAGCCCTCAGTACTCAGTCAACACCAGCGCTGATGGCCTGCAGCAAAATCAGCCAGAGAACCTGTCAATCAACAAAGATTCAATTCAATCAAATACATGGAAATTGTGAATTTTCCCTTTTTGGCTTATATTTATCATAGTGTTTATGTGTAGTTTCCCCAGCGGAAAATTACTTAATTTGTCTACTTAATTTGACTACTGAAATATTTGTGAATCTCTAACAACTTTCGGAGTGTTGTTTAGCCTCCTTATAGAGGTCTGGAAATTACACAAACACAAATGTTCCTTCAGCTCTTTTCCACCGGATGTCTGCCATTTGTCTGAAATACAAAAACAATCAGCTAAGATTCCACTGAGGTGCGTTGACCTTGGGTCATTTACAGGTTTTAATAACTGAGAAAAAAAGACATTGTTTCCTAAAATGCTTGAAATGACAGTTTTTTTCAATTGTTTACAGACAATATTGAAAACCGGGCTCTCAAATAAAATCACAATTATTCAAACTGTCTGTGTTATGACTGTTTTGCACTTGATAATGAAGAGGAGGTTCCATCCTAAAAAGGCCCACATCCTTTTTTATGAAGGGTAAAATAAATGTGTTAATCCATCCTGATTGATATCTTGGAAAAACTTCTTAATCTGCCAAACAGGGTCAAAAATTACAAATGCCACCATCTTGGCAAAGAGCCAAATATGATCTAATAGACAAAAAGAGTCACCACAAGCAAAGGTTATGCTAAGAAACAGGAAACATCAGTGTTCTTCACAGATGTTGTTTTACATAGAGCTCTAAATTAACTTTTTATCAGGGTTAACGAGGGATTGGTCACCCCGAAATCTGGCACTCAGAAACTGGAGGAAACAAAGTTTATTAGCTCAGTTGTAGTACGCCCTCCTGGCAGACAGATGGGAGCAGCTTTAACTTTGGTAAGGAGAAGTCATACGTAGAAACATGCATATATTGAAATATGCATTTTGCATTATTGTGTGTGTTTTTTCAGATTAGTGTGTTGTAGTTGTGAAACCTAGTCATTTCAAAGAGTTCCAATGACATAGAGCAACAAGTGAGTGCGTGTTTGTGTTGGCTGTGGTCAGTGTGAGCAAACACTAGAAATATCAGCTGACCTAAATGCAGTAATGGTGAGCTCTTCACATAGACTGTATATGTAGAGAATGCACACAGTGTGATCCATAGAAAAATGCCTTACCTCCGGCTCCAGCGAAATTGAGCCAATTCACTTACCCTTTTTCTGTGATACAGGTGCCGCCATTTGGAGCCAGTCGACATTGATTGGTCCGGGTCAGTCTGAGTCAGGTTTCTCGGGAAACTTCTGTAGCCACTCATGAGTAATCTTGTTCCGAGACCATACCCCTTCCATTTAAAGTAACTGGGAAGAATCTGTCAATCAGACATCCAAGGTGGGGCCAGCGGACACCACATGCTTTTACTGAAGCATCTAATTGGTCAGTTTATAACTTGAAAATCTTGTGATAAAAGAAATAACATGACAGAAATCAAGATTAGCAAGATGTTTATTCTGACAAATACACTGACCAAATATATAAACGCAACACTTTTGTTATTGCTCCCGTTTTTCATGGTATGAACTCAAAGATGTGAAACATTTTCCACATACACAAAATAACCAGTTCTCTGAAATATTGTTCACAAATCTGTCTAAATCTGTGATAGCACTTCTCCTTTGCCAAGACAATCCATCCCACCTCGCAGGTGTGCCGTATCAAGATGCTGATTAGACAGCATCATTATTGCACAGGTGTGCCTTAGACTGGCCACAAGAAAAGGCAAATCTGAAATCTTCAGTTTTGTTTTATTGAGGGGGTCAGAGGACTCAGACAACCAGTCATTATCTGGTGTGACCACCATTTGCCTCATGAAGTGCGACACATCTCCTTCGCATAGAGTTGATCAGGTTGTCTATTGTGGCCTGTGGAATGTTGGTCCACTCTTCTTTCATGGCTCTGCGAAGTTGCTTGATATTGGCAGGAACTGGAACACGCTGTCGTATACGCCAATCCAAAGCATCCCAAACATCCTCAATGGGTGACATGTCTGGTGAGTATGCTGGCCATGCAAGAACTGGGATGTTTTCAGCTTCCAAGAATTGTGTACAGATCCTTGCAACATGGGGCCGTGAATTATCATACTGCAACATGAGGTGATGTTATTGGATGTACAGCTCAACAATGGGCCCCAGGATCTCGCCACCGTATCTCTGTGCATTAATGCCATCAATGAAATGCACCTGTGTTCGTCGCCCATAACATATGCCTGCCCATACCATAACCCCACCACCACCATGGGCTACTCGATCCACAACACTGACATCAGAAAACCGCTCACCCCCACCTGTGCAATAATCATGCTGTCTAATCAGCATATTGATATGGCACACCTGTGAGATGGGATAGATTGTCTTGGCAAAGGAGAAGTGCTCACTATCACAGATTTAGACAGATTTGTGAACAATATCTCATAGAACTGGTTATTTTGTGTATGTGGAAAATGTTTCACATCTTTGTGTTCATACCATAAAAAATGGGAGCAATAACAAAAGTGTTGCGTTTATATTTTTGGTCAGTGTAGAATGACTGAGTAATACGTTTTTATTTTTCAGTAGAAGACTATGGTATTTTGGCATCTTAGATCCAGCAGGTGCTTCCTATCTTCCTGATCCAGAAGGATCCCTCAAATGGTACAGTACCATCCAGCTACTGGCCAATAACCTGTCTCTCCACAACATGGAAGCTCATGTCAGGCATCATTGCAACAAAGATAAATAGGCACACGGATCAATACATGAGCAACCCAAAAAAGGGCATTAGTGGAGATTCCAGAGGAGCCTAACACTAACTACTGGTAGACAGAACAGTCGCTCAAGACTGCAGGTCACATCCTAGATTGATTATAAGAAAGCCTATGTCTCAATCCCACACAACTGGGTTACTGAATGCTTGGAGCTATACAACATCAACAGGACTCTAAGAGCATACATAGAAAACTAGATGAAGCTGAGGAAAACCGCACTTGAAGCCAATGGCAAGTCACTTGCACAAGTGTCCATCAAATGTGGCATATACCAAGGTGACGCTCTATCATAGGTAGGTGCATAGGTCTGAACCCCATCAGCCAAATAATCAACAAGACTGGCTATGAATACTGACTCAGAAATTGGGACACCGTCAGTCGCCTCCTCTTTCTGGATGACAGAAAGCTATGGGCTAAGAACGTTTATTGCCTGTGTATAGACCTGGGCAATAAACAGTTGCGCACTGCCAGTTATTGAATACTCAGCAGGAAATAATAACATGGCCAAAGGAAGAGATACAGACCACAGATGTTAAGATACGAAAGCTCCTCACCATACATGGAGGGTTCCATCTGAAATCCAGCACCCTGAGACTGTGCGCTAGCCGCAACGAAGGAGGACGAGAACTAGTGACCGTGGAAGCGACTATTCAGGATGCAACTTCCAAGATGCATGAAAACATCACGCTCAAGCCCCCAACTGACAGTGTGCTCAGTGAATGTCTCAGGCAATCGAGATCAGAGGATGTGGTGCAAGCCCCTGAATGGGACATTCCACTGAACCATAAATGAAGTGATTGGTATCAAGAAGTCCTACCAATGACAAGAAAGGGCTGGCCTATGGGACAGCACTGAAGCACTCATCCTGGCAGCTCAGGAACAAGCCCTGAGCACCAGACTAATAGAGGCTTAGATCTACCACACCAGCCAAGATTCAAGGTGTAGGCTGTGCAAAGTGGTGCCTAAAACTATCCAGCACATACAGGTAACTGCAAGGTGTAAGATAATGGCAGGGAAAGCATACATGCTTTACAGTAGGTATGATGTTCTTTGGATGCAACTCAGCAATTTGTCTTCTCCAAACACAACGAGTAGAGTTCTTACCAAAAAGTGCTATTTTGGTTTCGTCTGTCCATTGAACATTCTCCCAATCCTCTTCTGGATCATCCAAATGCTCTGTGGGAAACTTTAGACCAGCCTGCTCATGTACTGGCTTTAGCAGGGGGATACGTCTGGCACTGCAGGATTTGAGTCTGTGGTGGTGTAGTGTGTTACCTTTATCACTTTGGTCCCAGCTCTCTGTAGGTCATTCACTATGTCCCCTGTGTGGTTATGGGATTTTTGCTCACCGTTCCTGCAATCATTTTGACCCCAGGGGTTGAGATCTTGCGGGGAGCTCCAGATGGAGAGAGATTATCAGTGGTCTTGTATGTCTTCCATTTCCTAATAATTGCTCCCACAGTTGACTTATTCACACCAAGCTGCTTACCTTGGCTGGTGCATGTCAACAATTTTGTTTCTGGTGTCCTTAACCCTTGTGCTATCCTATGGGGTCAAGATTACCATTGACGCGTTATCCCTACCATGACAAAGGCGGGTAAAGATGGAAAAGATTTCATGTAATCCATGGAAACCAGTGAAGATCACAAATCATTGAAGAAAAAAGCTCAGCATACTGTCTTGTGGGGTCTAGATGACCCAACTCCCAATGTCAACAGGCCTAGGGTAGCACAAGGGTTAAACAGCTCTTTGGTCTTGGCCATTGTGGACTTTGGAGTTTGGAGTGTATTTTTTTGTGGTTGTGGACAGGTGTCTTTTATAAAGATAACCAGTTCAAACAGGTCCCATTTATACAGGTAACGAGTGGAGGACGATCCTTTCCAGAAGAATTTACAGGTCTTTGAGAGCACAGAAACCCTGCTTGTTTTGTTTGTTGATGACCAAATACTTGTTTTCCACCATAATTTACAAATAAATTCTTTAAAAATTGGACAATGTTATTTTCTGGATTTACTTCTCTCATTGTATTCTCATAGATGAGGTATACCTATGAGGAATCTATCTATCTAATCTATCTATCTATCTATCTATCTATCTATCTATCTATCTATCTATCTATCTATCTATCTATACACATTTATCAAGGATGAATCAATTTGTTAACCCCACAGTTGATTTGTTTGGGTTTGATATATGTTTTTCGTATTTTAAATCAACAACACAAAACTAATTTGCAAATAAACGAGCAACAATGCAGAAAAAACATTTCCTTTGGTTTAAATTAAGCCTGACGTAATGTAATAAAACAATATTTAAGAAATACCTCTTAAATTCAGCACAAAACATGTATTTGACATTTTCAATGCACTGCAAAACATATGCATCATTAAAACCACAAATCATCAGAAAGAAAAGAATTGGTATAAAACCTTTGATTCATTGTCATTTAAAATGCAATATATTTCCGAAAAAGAATTGTACGGTTAAATTGTTCATTTCAGCTGCATAAATTTCAGTGAAGTATCAGTGACAGAAGGACCTACTTTTTATGGGTGGGAATGTTTTGTGCTAAACAAAGAAACGGGATCCCCCTTCTGTTTGTGTATCAGCAGCTCACATAACTATGTTTCTTGTGGATAGGAGGATAATGATATGATGTAGCAGTTCAAGTCCTTTTATTCCCACTCGAATCTGGCTTCTGACACACGTATACATCTCCAAAGCTTAAATGGTGCTGGAGACCTGAATGTCTCTCTCACAGCCACTGAAAACGTGCACTGCTCTGTTTACCTGACATTTCGAACAATAATGGTTGGATCTGTTACAGCTGTATTTATTTGAAATACTTTTTTGCTCAGAAAAAACTTAACTTTGCAGGGAAAAGCGCTCATGCAATTATCGGAAAGGGAGGAATCACAATGGATGTGTCATCTATGAATTAAACATTTTCAAATTGCAGCACTCCTGGAGAGCAATCCAAACTATGAATGAGTACTTTTGTGTTTTTAGGCATAAAAAGAAATAAAGTAAATGTAGGAAAAATATTATAAAGTTACTAAAGGTTAAAATGTAAGGGTAATATTTACATTTTCTTTCACATTAATATTGCAGGGCAGTTGAGACAACCTTTTTCTTGTCTTTGTTTCCTTGTTTAGTCATTCATACTGAAAACATGTTTTGAATTCTGCAGCGACAGACTATGACTTTATCTTCAGTGTTTTGTCTTGGTTTAACCAAATGTTTTAAAACTGCTGTTCTTCGCCACCCTTTCTTTACTGAATCTCTCGGGAGAATGTGTACGGTTTTGAATTTCCTCTTGTAGCTAATGCCAGTATGTCAGCATAAATACCAGCCATCCTTCCATCTATTTTCTGCACCAGCTTCAAGCTGTTCAGGCTTTTTAATGTCTGAATAACATCTCAAATGTCATGAAAAACAAGGCCGGGTTCAGTATTTGGTTCTACTGATCAGTCAACTTTTGATTAAGTGAAAAGGGGGGATAGAAAAGCACAAAATCTACTTTATTTTAGTGTTAAAGTTAATTTTTCCAAGATTAGCTTAAAAATTTATAAAGGGGCTTTAACAATACAATGCAGCAGCAGAATATACCACCAAGTGAAAGGATTCTTTGGTTGGAATAGAATTACAAGCAGTTGATTCACAGTGAAAGCAACAGCCGGCATTCCCCGGTTTTAACCCAATATGCACACAGTGAGCATATTGAATCACTGCTTTAGATGAGTCCTTATGTTCTGCTGCCAAAACTCTGAGGTTTTATTTCAAAGACTATAATGAAGCTTAATGTTGACGCATTCTGCTCAACCTGTAGTGCTGTTCCAGTTTAGGTTTTGTCTCCAGCTGCTGCAACAGTATACACCGCCTAATATTACATGATCCCTGACTTGAATATAGAATGTCCCAAAAACAAGGAAATGTTTGTTCATTTTAAGAACATTTTTATTTCCTTACCCCCTGCTACAATACATTGCTGTTTCACAAAAACCTATCTCTTCTTTTAGACAAATGTACCCACTCAACTTTAACTCTTAAACACAGGGGTGTTATACCTTTTGCAGAAGTCCAGATTTGGTGAGGGGAAAATTGGGCCTGGAACCCTTATAATAACATAAAGCACAAATAAACAATTTGACAAAAAGGTTTTTGCAAAGGGATGCTTTTTGTTTCTCAATATAGGCTAGAAATACAGTATACCCATACGGAAATGATGTATATGAATCTATAAGATATTTGTCTCTTTTATCTGAAACTTGTAAGTTAGGCATAAGACAGTCAAACCACTAATAAGATCCTTAATGAAATTGGACAATATGAAACTTGTATGGTTTGGTAATATATAAGAAAATTATATGATGGTAGTTCCTAATACATTATTTTTAGAAGAAATTTGTAATATAAAACTTTTATGAGATGAGCAACTTAATGTGAAAAAGTAATCCTACAAGTATCACAGAAAACATTTGTAAGTCTCATTTGAAAAAAGTCAAATGACATTAAACATTGAAAAGTTAAAATTTAGCAATTGCTAGGTTTTCTAAAAACGAGGGCACGATAACACCCCGTTCGGACCCTCAGAGCCTCCACAGCGGGTTCATAAAAAGAACCAGTCTACGTTTTTTAATAGGAAACTTTTATTTAATTACTGTTCTCCCTAACTCGCTCCTGGGAGGAGTTCGGTGAGGCCATGGAGAAGGACTATTGATTGGCCTCGAAGAGATTCTGGCAAACTGTCCGGCGGAGGAAGCAGAGAATGAGGACTTTGGGGTGAGACTGTCTATCACCCAAGCTGAAGTCATTGAGGTAGCCAATGAGCTCCTCAGTGGCAGGGCTCCGAGAGTGGGTGAAGTCCGCCCTGAGTACCTCAAGTCTCTGGATGGTGAGGGAGTGTCTCGGCTAACACGTATCTGCAGCATCGCTTGGCAGTCGGGAACTGTACCATGGATTGGCAGACAGGGGTGGTGGTTCCCCTCTCTAAGAAAGGGGACTGGAGGGTGTGTTCCAACTACCATGGAATCACACTCCTCAGCCTCCCTTGGAAAGACTATGCCAGGGTACTGGGGAGGAGAGCCCATCTAATTGTCAAACCTTAGATCCAGGAACAGCAGTGTGGTTTCCGTCCTGGTCGTGGAACAGTGGACCAGCTCTACACCTTTTTTAGGGTGCTGGAGGGTTTGTGGGAGTTTGCTCAGCCAGACCATATATGTTTTGTGGATTTTAAAAAAGGAGATCGACCGCGTCTCCCGTGGTATCCTGTGGGGAGTGCTCTGAGAGTATGGGGTCCGGGGACCCTTACTGAGGGCTGTCCGGTCTCTGTATGACCGGAGCAAGAGCTTGGTTCTCATAGCCGTAAGTCTGAGTTGTTCCCGGTGCATGTTGGACCCCAGCAGGGCTACCCTTTATCACCGGTTCTGTTCATAGTTTTTATGGACAGAATTTTTAGGCGCAGCCAGGGACCGGATGGGGTCTGGTTCGGGGAACACAGGATTTCCTCCCTGCCTTTGCAAATGATGTTGTCCTGTTGGCTTCATCTAGCCAGGACCCCCAGCGTGCATTAGGGCGGTTTGTGGCCGAGTGAGAAGCGGCTGGGATGAGGGTCAGCACGACTAAATCTGAGGCCATGGTTCTCCACTGGGTGGAGTGTCCCTGCCCCAGGTGGAGGAGTTTTAAGTATCATGGGGTCTTGTTCACAAGTGAGGGAAGATCGGAGCATGAGATTGACAGGCGGATTGGAGCAGCGTCCACAGTTATGCAGTTGCTGTTTCAGTCCGTTGTGGTGAAGAGAGAGTTGAGCCAAAAAGCAGAGCTCTCAATTTACCGGTCGATCTTCGTTCCAATACTCACCTGTGGTCAAGCTTGGTCACCTGCGGAGATCTCAGAGTAGAACAGCTTCTCTTCCACATTGAAAGGAGCCAGTTGAAGTGGCTTGGGCATCTAGTCCGGATGTGTTATGTTATGGCCCCGACAGGCAAACCTGTCCCAGGCTAGGGGGAAATCACAAAGGGGCCATAATATATGAAAAATGGACATCAATAAGTTAAGAAACATGGTTTATTAAGTGGAAAGAAGAACCTGGGTCCTGTAAAACAAAAAATAAATAATAACTGTGCTGGTCCCAACAAAAGACAAAACAGAGGGAAAAGAGCCTTGGCCAAACAATAAGTCAGGGAGACAACTCACCCAGCCACATTGACAAGCGGAGTCAGCAGCTCCCTGCTAAGGCTGCCTGACAAATTCTAACCAAAGAAAAGAAATAAACAAATCACACAAATAAAGACTACCAAGGTCTTTATCGAAATGTTTTTCCAAGAACCACATTGTTAGGTTGATTTCTGCTGAAAATTGTTGAAAAATGGTCTAAAGCTGTGTTCACGTTAAACGCAATGTGCGTATCAAACTTGTATTGGTCTCCTCTCTTTTGGCGAGTCTCAAATTTGTTGCTGGATACTTTTCCAAAAATGTATTGACTCCACGTTCCAGAGGCGTGTGGGAGGTTTTTAGCATCATCGCTATATGAGAGCATTGAGTATGTATAAGTACAGTATATATCTCATTTACAATGCATGGAAAACATGACTGATGTTGAGAGATCAGATTTATTTTGACGAGATCTATAAGTCAGAGGAGGGAAAACATAGAAATTAGGATAAAATTAAATGCAGCTTCAAGTGTTAGAACCTACCACCACTCTGCTCTTTGATTGACTAACTCCAACCATCCAACCAAACAACGCTAATCGGTAAAAGAATTGAGAATTAACCAGACTAACAATTTATTTCAATGCCTTAAGTGCTGTAGGACAGTGATATTTCACTATGTAAAAGTAAAGGATGTTTATGTTTCAACCATTAACCCAATTTAGTCTGTTAGGAACTGGTTACAGAGAGCTGTGGACTTATCCTCTCTCCACTTTTGATCTGTTTTCAAAGTACTCTTGTCCTGAATACCCTATCACACAGCCACTATGTACATTTTGCAAATTTTCCACATAGGAAATTTCAGTTTCTCTTGATACATATGTGATATACACATTTATAAGTGTTTTTAATGTGTTTCTCAATCATCGATGTGCGCAGATGTTTGTCGAAGGTTTCGTGAATTCGGTTTTGAACCTTTCAAAATTTTGGGTCGGTTGAGAATTGCGCAGTTAATGCATATTTAATGTACTGTATATGCAATTATTGCGTAAATCCTACGCAATTGTGCATGATTTTTTATTGTATAACTCTAATATAGCGTAAACGATAAACACACATTAAAAGCTTGTAATTGACACATGAATCACTTATGAATTGCATATAAACAGTGCAATAATAAACGGTTCATCTTTAACGTTAATCTTCGTGTTCTTTTCATGGTTTATTCCCACTTCTTGTGTGGTTTTAACATGGTTCATTCGTGAGCATTTGTGAAAATTTCATGCACATAAAGACCACATTTCTCACTTTTTCCACCTATAAACAGTTTTCATTCATGCAATATGTCAAAAAATCTGCGTGGTGACATGGCCTTTACTCGGTTTTGAGACAGAGCCGACCGGGGAATTTCTCAAGGTATGCAGCAAAACAATGGAGGTATATTTGTTAACTGGACATTATCAAGGCCAGAAGGCTTTTTTTTTTAAATAACTGAAGTATTGACAAATTTCAGACTGTTAAAGCCAATCAGGGTCTGGAGCTCTCTAAATCCTAACCCTCAGTTTTTGAGTGGACAACATTTCAGCTGCCTGGGCACTTGCTATAACTATACAGAGTACAAACACCCTGATAAAACCCGAAAGGTTGGAAAAGACACATCCGTGAGTCATTTAGAGTTATTTTTAAAGGAGTTATTAATAGTACATACCGCCTTCCTACATTTCACCATAAGTTTCTTCCTTAGTGTCCATCACTGTCGCATAAATGCAGATAGAAAGGGGTGGCCTGCTGCCAAAACAAAAGGTCCCTGAAAATCTGGTGGGAGTGGGCTTGACGTTCCTGTGGCCCTAAAGACAGCTGGACATGAATCAGTTGATTGGTTGCTATGAGAAAGTGTTTGCTTTCTTCTTAAAACAACTGATAGAAACCGAGGCAGTTTCCCTGTAATCCAACGTTTCTCTGACAAAACAGAAGAGCCACTGTTTAGTCTTTGTCAAGACAGTTTGAGACAAAGTGTTCAGCTAAAGTTTATCTTATTTAGTGAGTTTGTTTCATCACAACCATGTTAATCTGACATTAAAAAAAAAACTTCAGATTGCATTGCTTTACTCCTACTTGAGTTAGCAAAACAAAACTACATATTCAAATGAGGGGAACAAAGTAGGAGTTTGCATTTTGTATGCTGATGCAAAACTGTGACTCTTCTCATGCTAAGCTTTAAGCATATCAAAAAAGAAAAAGTTAAGTGTTTTAACTTGACAACATTTTAAATAGACTGGTTTATATGTAACCCCTTCATGTCTAGATGTATTTTCAATCCCCTGTTTATATAAAAAAGATTTAGTTTAAATGGGAAGGAAAAAAAACGTGTCTTTAAATAGTCCTTAAATACGTTGCAAGTTTGCGGCATATGGTGGAAAGCGGTGAAGGGTATGTTATGTGGTCCAAAATCATTTGGAACAATACTGTATTCTTGTATTAAAACATCAAATAGACTCAGGAAACACACTTACTTAAGGGATAAATGTTAAAATGCTCTAATCCACCATGGTGAGAATAAAAGAGGGACATTAGCCTAAAGTATTGTGGGAAAGTCTTAAATCAGGGATTATGTTGGAAAAGCAAGGAAACACATGGAAGAAACCTTCATTTAAAAATACAGGAAGGGTGAGAACAGGAGTCCTGTTGATGGGTAAAGACTTTTATATCTGACTACATACATTCCCCCACTGCTTGCAGCTTGACAGCTGAAGGCTCTGCATACTCTTCACTTCAGTTTATGACAAAGGCCATAACAGAGGAAAAAATGAGCCTTCAGGGGAAACACAGCATGGAATAATCCTGTCCTCCTACAGAACATCCACCTTCCCACTGAGAGGTGATAATGGCTTCTTGATCCCACCGGCTAAGTGTGAAGCTCAGTGTCACTTGTCTGAACAGCTTGATGTAGCTTGTCTCTTTTTACATGCAAGACATTTCCATGGCAACAGCCAATACTATCAGCATGAAGACAAAGACGTAGACGAAATGGATGAAATGCAGATCCACACCAAAGCCATAAATGATTACATAAACATGTAGATTTTTGTCTCCAATTTAAGATTGCCTATTGAAACATCTGAAAAACACAATTGCCCAACTAAAATTTAGGTGTTTACTGTTTTAACTTTACTGAAATTATGTCATTTTGATCTCTTAATTAAGCTTTGTTGCAATTTCAGTTAAGAATATCTACCTTTTTTACAAGTGTGCTGGGTTGCTGATTACTTCCCTTTGCACATCACTTATCATTTAAAGTCTTCAATCTGAAGAAAAGTGTGTGAAAGTCCCCACTTTCTTCAGAGCCAATCACAATCAAGTAGCTTAAAATTCATAGCTTTTTGATTATTCGCATTCCAGACGTATTCTGTTTGACAGTGCCAAAAAGGCAATTTCCTCCCCATTCTCCTCCTGACTGTCTTGGCCACTTAACATCCATCCATGTTCCTCCGCTCATCCGTGACCGGGTCGTAGGGCTCTACTCCAACCTCTCTGCGGGTGGCCAAGCTTCTCACCCAATCTCTCACGAAGGAAGCTCGTTTTGGCCACTTGTATGTGGGACTTCATACTTTTGGTCATGACCCAGAGCTCAATACCATAGATGAGTCTTGGAATGAAGAACAACCATAAATTGAGAGCTTTGCTTTCTGTCTCAGCTCTCTCTTCACCACAACAGACCGATACAGCAACCCCATAACAGATGCCCAACCCCTCCGGCCCCTAGCTGCACCTAGAAATTCTCATCATTGTTTGTGTCATGTAAGCTGTTCTCATTCAAATGTCTAACACAAGCATTTTGATGTTTTGCTATAATAATCTAGGTACGATGTACTCTTCTTTTGGTTGGGGGGGAGTGCAGCCTATTCTCTATTGGACTTTCCACAAGTCAGATGGGTGGCTGCCTGGGGCGTCATGCGGGTCTCCCTTGGGGTCCCTGGTTTGTACCTGGGGTTGGGGTGGGGGGATGCTCAGAATTCCTGGGTGGTGGTGGGCTTCTAGTCTAGGGCTGGGGAGGCCCTCTGGCGGATCAGGGCCTGGGCTGGGCACCATTGTGTGGCAGGAGGGCTGTTCTTTTGGCTGGACTGAAGCTTGCATTCTCTGTGCTCCTGTTCCTTCCTGCTCTTTGATGCTGAGGGCCCCTGTGGTTGTCCTGCCAGCCCTGGTCTGGGTGACTGACATTCGGTCGCCTGGTGGGCGGAATTTTTCTATCTGCTATCCTGTGCAGGTGTGGTTTAAGGCCCGTACACACCGGGACGAATATTCGCCAGGCGTTATTCGCCAGCGTTTTTGGCCACGTTTTTTGTGTTCACACCCAGGCGATTGTCGCTGACGATGAGCCGAGTGAACATGCAATTTCAATCCCTGACGTTAGATGGCGCTTAATGTAAAACAGAAATACTCCTGTACACAAGGTGGCGCCGCGCAACTTTATGCTTCTTAAAGTCGCTTTTCACTCAGAAGAAGAGAGCAAGTATTTACGCGCTTGTCAGAATCAAACAAAGAAAACATGAATATTTCAAGCACCAGTTGCTCCAACTGCAGTAAACCCGAACCAATGCCCCGAACCAAGCACCAGTTGGAGCAACTGGTGCTTGGTTCGGGGATATTTTAGAATGTCCGTCATTATTTCTTCGCGGCAGTGTAGATGCTACTTGGCGTATATCTTCTTCGCCATGACGTATGTGTGCTAAAGCAAGGCAGTTTTGTGTTTGAGCGCCCCCAAGTTGTGTTTTACTGTAACTTCAGAAGCTCCAGACACGTGCGCAAAAGCGCCATTCTCATTGGTCGAATAGATTTCGACGCGGCGCGTCAAAAAAAAAAACGAACACGAGGCGTTTCTTAAAAAGTGACGCTTTGATGCGTGGCGTTTTTTCGCGTCGGTGTGCACACTCACATTGGTGCCCTTTGCTTAGTCACGAGGTGTTAAACGTTGGCAAAAATCGCGGGCGAAATTCGTCCCGGTGTGAACAGGCCTTTACACTGTGTTTGTTTGTCTGCACATTGTAACGTTTGAGGTTGTAAGGTAAAAAAAGTGAAAAATGTAGTAATTGTCTGTGATATCAAATTTTATCATTTTGTCTTCCTTAAAATTAATACAAGATGTTTGAGATGTAAACATTGTCATGTTTAAGTTTGAAAAAAATATATATTTTGAAGCACACACTGTAGGATATGTCTTTAAACAAGGGGCCACAATGCTCAAGAAACCTTAATTAAAAGGTTTTTTTCACTTCGTAAATGTCCCTAGTCCTTTCTGAGTGTGTGCGCTCAGCCCCCAATATGCCCAAGCCAGGAAACGGCCTTGGCAAATGCCCATGGTTCAGTCTACAATCTATGGTACTGGTTATACAAATGCCAAATAGTCATCCTTTAAAGCCAGCCATTGATTTTACTGAACATACAGCTGAAAATCCCAAATTGAGACTCGCAACCAGAATCTTTGTGAAAGCTTGCTATGCTTACAGTAAGTTTAAATGTCTGATTTCTGTTAGTCCAACAGTAACAATAAACAAACTGGATTTCAGAGCTTCATAGTTAGAGTGACACTAACAGGATCAAAGAGTAGCCGCGTTTACATGGGCAAAAGTAATCGGAAAGAACGCCTGATCGGAAAGAAAATGTGTCATGTAAACGCGCCGTTCGGAATACTCTGCCCCGATCAGACTCGTTCGGATCAGAATTTCTTTCCGATCGAGATAGGTGGGTTATACCGATCGTTTATCCGATCGTGGAGCATGTAAACGGTCATTCCGATCGTGTGTCACTACTGCTCTGGGTTACGTCACGCATAGACGGTGTGTGGCTCTGCGGACGCCCCGTGAAAAGCGCAGCTCCGCTCTCGCCCCTCTGGCTCTCCCCTCTCTTAAACCCCTCACGGGGGAGATTCGGGGGAGGGCGCGCTCACTCGGTCCACTGGCACCCGAGTGAACAGAGCAGCTGGATTAATAATTTTGTGTCGGGGGGGCTTTTTTACGTGTGCGTTTTGTTGTTTTGTTATGTGTGTGAGAATTCAGACTGCGAGCCATCCCGCTGCTCTGGGTTAGCGGCTGCAGGACTCAGGAGGAACCGTGTTGGAACAGAGCTCGGGCCGCTAGCTCACAGTGTGGCTTTTTGGGGCGGTCTGTTTTAAATTTTTCAGAGCAGAAATAAATGTCGCTCAGTCCTTAGAAAGCTGCAGATTGCTGCGTTTCTCGCACGGTCCTGGACTTTGTGTCCATCAGGCTAATGATGTTAGCCCGTGTTAGCCTGTCCTAAGCTTTCGTCCATCTTAATTTTTCCACAAAAAAGCACTGACCACACAGATTAAATATAACGATGAGTGAACAGGCACTTCATAATATTCATAACATTAATAAAAGCACGTTTGGAAGATCGTCTCGTATGTTACAGAGCTGCTGCATAAATGTCTGGCAGTGGTTTGTTTACAACGGGACCTATTTCCGGATACGGGTGATTTTACACTACTGCGCATGCCCAGATGATTCATTCCGAACGAGAGTGTGAGCCATGGGAACGTTTGTTCTAATCGGAAAAAGGTTTTCTGTGCCCATGTGCACGGGTGAATTTTAACCCGACCACTGATCCGATCAAGATATTCTGCCCATGTAACCGCGGCTAGTGTCTCCATCATAGTAATAAGCTTTAACAACTTTACTGCGGAGTGAGATGAGGCAGAGGTCAATAAATGATGTTTAGAAGAAAACTGTTCATAAGTTCAAAAAACAACATTAAAGACACACTCTGGTCATATTTTTTATATCTTGTAGAAGTTTTTCCTGTGGTCTTTAAATGATAATTATGACATTTTAGTCAAAATCAAAAACCAGTATAGTTTTCTAGGCAAAGTTTCTGCAGAGTGGCAGGAGTTCCTTAGAAATTCACCTCTGAGTTGTAGCATGTAGTAAGCCTGCAGCTACTTCCTGTCATCCATCTATATTCACTCTAACCCGCTAGCTTACAACCCCAATCTAACGTTACCAGTGCAACAAAAATGGCAACCAATATTGGAGCTACCCAGTCCTTCAGTTAAGAACCAGATGCAAGCTCAGACAAGGAAAACAAAGTCGTACATGAATCTATTTGTCTTCAAGTCGATGGATGCGAATGCAGCCGAGCAGATAGCTTTAGGCCCTGCCTAGTGTATTTCTTGCATCTCAAATAAGCTCTTTTTCAACCAGCCTTTCTGCTTCCGATTCACCATGATTTGAATAAATTAATACTCAGAAATGCAATTTTAAGCTTATATGTCCTCCATCATTAGAGTAATGTCAAAACAACATGTTAAAAAAGACCAAAAACACAACTTTCATTGGGGTGGGTCTTTAAAAGTAGCATTCTTAAAATGATGCAGACCTTGACTGTAACTGGTGATGGGATTTTGCCACATTTGGAAAGCAGCCCAGTCTGCTGCTTATTCAAACTTTAGACACAGGTTTAAACAGATGACTCACAGTGAGAGCAAACAAAGTTGTCTCCACATGTCAGCAGCTGACCAGCGTGTCTCCTGCAGACATCATAAACATGTCTTTGCTTCAGCCTCAAGCAAATCAGTTTTTCACACTTGTACAAAGGCCGGGTTTTCCTTTCTTTCCCACTACAGTGTAACTACTTTTGATTGCCTACAAATAAAGAAAAAGCTCCAAGCAACTACAGTTGGCTTTGAGGCTTGATGGAATTTAGAAATGCTAAAAAGTAAAGGGTTAAAGTGTAAAACTGCTTTTGTTTGAAAAAATATTTCGATCATATAAACAATTTTCTTTTAACCACATTTTCTTTGAACATCCATATACTTTATCCGTATAATTTATCACTCCAGCAGAAATACAGTTGAGATCCACTGATATGTTCAACTGTTAGCTAGGTTAGAATTATTCTAATAATTTAAAGTTTTTTTCACTTAAGTACACTTTCATTTAAAGAAGAACCACTTGACTTGATACTCACCTGATTGTAATAGCCAAAGTGGAGTTTAATCTTTTGTTGTTTTGATTTCTGTGAGTTTTAAAGTGATTGGAATGGTGGGGTAGTGGTTAGCACTCTTGCTTCACAGCAAGAAGGCCCTGGGTCCGTTCTGTGAGGAGTTTACATGTTCTCCCCATGTATGAGAAGATTTTGTCTGGAAACTGTGGCTTCTTCCCACTGTCTAAAAATATGCATTGCAAGTCAAATGGTGAATCTACGTTGTTGTGCATGTGACTGTTTTGCCCTGTGATGAACTAGCGACCTGTCTAGGCTGAACCCCACATTTACCCTACAATAGCTGGGTTGGCTCCAGCCACTTTTGGACCAGGACTTGAAATGTTCTGTGAAATGCTGTCACATGACATTTCTGTGAAAGGTCTTTTTGTTTGTTTTCAATTTACCTCATTTTAATGAAGCTTATTCGGTGCCAGATCTAATTTGCAAAACTTTGTGTAAACGTTTTAAAAGCTAACTAGAAATTTTGTTCATCCCCACATGAGAAGCAGCTTCTCTGTTACTAAGCCTTTCTTTTGGTTTTAGCTTTCATGTGGTTCAATAACATAGGGAGCAAAAGAGCTTAATTTATGTCACTTTTTATAAAATTAAACTCTGTTACATAATAACACAAGATGGGTTTTGAGTACAATAAGGTGCAATTAATTTGACAGCGTAGGCTGGGTTTATTAGGTCATCCACTGCTGACATGATGCCACTTTCACAAGAGGACAGCCTTTTTGAAGAGAACGCACTAATTGAACATTTTTCCTCCTCCAAAGGGGGGAACAGGTGAAAAGTTTGAGAACAACTGTGTTAGACCAACTCACCAATCAGTCTCATCACTAATAGAGTTTCAACGTCTTTCTCTCTTAAAGAATCACTCCAGTCATCTTTTGATCTATTTTCAAACCGTTCCCAATGGTCTTTTAATTATGATTATGCCATTTTCAGGAAAATCAAAAAACCTGTGTCCATTTATAGGTCATAGTTTGTGCAGAGTGGTAGGTCATTGGAAATAGCCCTCTAAGTTGTGGGCAGGACCGTTGGAGCAGACTAACCCCACCCCCTCTTCCTCCCTGAAGCTTAGAGCTCGGAGCAGGGGGCTTGTGGCCCCTCGTCGTATTTTCTACGTCACAAATAAGCTCTTTTTCAAAAAACATTTTTTCGTCTGCTCCTGATTCACGGCGATTTAAATACCGGATATTTTCCATTTTAATATAAAACATATTAAATTCACCAAAATAACAACATTCATCTGAGTGTTTTTTAAAGCTGATCTCACAATCTGCTAAAACTCTTAACAGTTAATGTTCAATGCTCCTCTAAAGTCTGAAACAGAACCACTACTTGCCTTCAGTTTGCAGTAAAAGTATGTTTACTTTGCCAAGCTGAGCCTCCCTGTACTTTGACCTCCAACCCCACCCTTCCCCCATGGTTAACAGGCCCGAGTCTTCCACAGAAATCCTCTCACCATCAGACAACTCACAACATGCTCAACTTCCTCCAAGAAGTTTGTTTTTCTGCTTTCTGCAGCCTCTATACAAGAAGATGTATTCACATTCTCACACTTCACAAGTAAATACCAGGTTTTCCATGAATAACACTCAAAGACAAGACGATGAATATAATTCATGTGAGTGAAATAAAGTTCTCACTACAGATTTAGTTTATATTTAGAATGTTTTTCGGGCATTTTATCATGGCCTGCAGCAGCAGTCACTGACTGCAAAGACCATATTGTTTTTGCAGTTGGAAAGATTTCTGCGTCTTTGAGCGAAAATCTAACCCTGCCACATGCGCAAAAAGTCACCAAAATTTGCACACACATAGGACCCGGCAAAAATGAATTTTCGGCAAAGTGAACGACATCCCCCCAGGATGCGGTTTTCACGTTTTTCCACATTATGGGAAAAAGACATTATTTTCCGAGCAATTTTCACAGAATTTCGCACACATGCCACAAGCTTAAGTCTACAACCACCCCTAGAGCTTTCTCGACCTTTGACCTCTGGAAGAGGCTGCCATTTTGAATTCATTTAAAAAAGCACTTTTAGTGTCAGATACTAATGAAAATTCATCGTTGGCATTTTTATTGATCGTCTCGTAACGTCTCGGGTATCAATGGCAAGTTACTGTGTAAAAAATGTTGCAGTTAGTAGTTGTAGATTTTGAACGGCGTTTCAATGGAATACTTTGAAATTCGAAAGCATTCATCCATGGCTGCAACTGAACATATTGAAATACACTGGATATGGACATTTAAGGAATTTTGGTCGTGGTTATCAAAAAACTTCTGTTGCTTCGGACATCCAAAAGTTTACTTTTTCCGATTCATCTTAAATTGACGTCAATTTGTTCCCCAGACGACCAAAACACAAAATTGTTGCTGTGGAGATAAAATCAACAGAAAAGCCGCCATTTTGACTTTTGTATCACGTGCAGCTCTTACCAGTATGATAATTTCAATCAATGTGTTTTTCTGAATGAGTTGATAATGCTGATCGCAATGCCAGCACCTCTAGCCACATTAGCATAAACTAGCATAGTAAACATAATTAGCATCTCAAGCAATGTGTTTTTTTGAGTCAATTGATGATGCTGATCGCAATACTAGCACTTTTATCCACATGCAGCTCAATTAGAGAACAAATTACAGAAAGAGAAGGGGGAGTTAAATGTGCAGAGAGGCTGCTCAGCAAGTGGGTTTGGGCATGGAGTTGGGCGAGGAGGGCGGGTAGCGCCTGCAGGCCATACAATGCTGCTCTGGGCTTTAATTTTTCTTAAATTTGTAATTTTTTACTATTAAAAAGAGAAAAATAACCTAAAGAAACTTGTTTATGGTAATTCTCCAGTCTTTCATCCATAGTTGTAGCAAAGTTTAGACAAGAATGGCTCTGTGAAGACTTTCTCCCCTCAAAGGAGTCAGGATTTAGATCATTCCTCTAAGAGGCATTCAAAAATCACATGTCACCACAGCAAACATAGGAAACTCTGACAAAGAACCACTTCACTTTTTGAGGGATATTTTAGGCATGAAGAATTAGTTCAGTGCACAAGTAGACAAGGGAGAAGTCCTCCTGAGAAAAGGCTGTGTTCCAATGTGGGATTACACAGTTTAATAAGCTTGAGTGTAAAAATGAAAGAGCTGAAGCCGGAATTGAGCCAAAAACAGATACTCATTATAAAAGAAAACAAATAAATTTGTTGTTTGTTAGTGATACTTGAACTGCATCTTGGCGTCATTTGGATCGCTCTCTTTAAAGTTCTTACACAGTATCTGATGGACATTTGGGTCCAGTTCTGTAGGGCTTCTAAAGGGCTCAACAGGAAAGTTTATGTTTCTTGACATTTAGATGCAGTCATGGACCCGGAAACCTTCTTTGGCTGAGCTTCTTCATCTTGGCTGGAGAACAAAGCTTTTTCAGGCTTTGTAAAGTTAAAGATCGGCAATAAGTGCAACAAACTTCCTGTTGTCAGGCCAACACCGGCAAAACCTTTTGAAAAACCAGGTGTGCCAAAAAAGCAGGCCATAAACTCACCAAACAGGCTGCCTCTAAAGGTTCAGTAAGATTTTTATTTAATGTCTGAAAATAAATAAAAAACAATTCAAGTGAATGTTGCTAATATTAAAGCTGATTAAAGGATTGTGGTGTTTTAGAAGCTTTGGCTTTAAGAAGCAGCAGATTGATGTGTAGCCACAGTCATAAAACTAGAATGACTGACTGATTCCAGCTTGACTCCAATCAAAAGAATCTCACTCAGTCATCTTCAGTCTCATTTAGCTCAAGGAGTGGGAGTCCTACTCTGGCAGCTGATAGTTGTTTGTTCCCAGTCATAAATTAACAATGGAAACCTTCAGTCTTCTATTTTTGTTTTTGTTTTGCCCTTTATGCTACGCAATTAAAGCTAGAATGACATTCCATCCACATTGCCGATATTCATGAAGAGGGGTGTAGAAAAAGAGCAAAAAAAAAAAAAAACCTTACCCATGCCCGTATTTGTGCGAATGTGAATAAGCGGGTGGGTTGAATGAATGTGTGCCTCTTAGAGTGTCCCTTGATCACACTGAACGCTCCAGCAAAGGCAGGAGGCCCGGCACCCCACACCCCAGAGCTAGGGGCACACAGCGCAGCGACCTGGCTGATCCAGGCATCCAAGAGCCTCACCGTATCTAACCACATTTTAATGAGTTGTTGTACCATATTCTTGCCCTGTTACTCTTTACATTCTGTAATGGTGGCCGTTTTTGTTGCAGTTGTTCCACTCCAAACATTGAGCCAGGCAGAATCTCAGAGTGAACTGGAGCTCAGAACCGAGACCACCTTGAAAGATGGGTCCCAGCTCTTGGTCCCAGACCAGAGTCCGCTTGGGTGCATTCAGACTGCAAATTTGATCCGGATTATCGGGGAAAACAAACTCTGGTTCACTTTAGGGGGATGAAATGTGTCCAGTCTGAAGACTTCCTTAGTCTCATTCATGCTAGTGCTATGTGCTGTTTTTTTAACTGGTTCTGCTGATGCACTAAGTACATATTTTGCTCCACATTAAAGTTTGTCTGCATTTAAACTCAAGTGAAACAGACCAGAACCCTGATGCTGAACAAACCCACTAGTAGAAATCTGGCCTTCAGCAATGGACCTGTGCACACTGAGGCTGAATAGCAAATAGAAACAACTTAGTTATTTGGAGACTGACAACTGGCATAAGCCTGGGACTATTAAAGTAGAAAGAGAAGTGAATTGACAAAACAAGACTAGACAGAATCTATCATAACTCCAAAAATCAAAGGAGAAAATTCCGTCGAACTTTGAAGTAAAAGTGCTGATTCTAACACAGACTCCAATTCCCGCTAAAGCTTTATTTTGGAAATTACAGTAGAGATTGAAGAGAAGTCAGTAAGAGAAAATCCCCTTGTATTCATTTTTCAAAATGTCACGTGTTTTACAGTTCAGTCTTAATTGTGGTTCCAGTTTCACATTGCAAAAACATGCACGTCAACCCATTGTGGTAAAATACAACTTATTTTGATGAAACATTTTCTGTGACTTTTTACTGAAAGAAAAATGGAAAGGTTGCACCTGATTTGGTGCAAATAAAAGGGAAGGTTTTCCTGTACACTACCCTCAATGTCTTTACACACCAAGGATTACCCTAAATTCCGGACTATAAAGCGCACCCGATTACAAGCCACAACCACTCATTTTTACGTGTTTAACTGCTTTTATACATACACAAGCCGCGTCAGAGTAAAAGCCGCATGTATTAGGCAACATGGTAAACCTGGCAAATCACGCCCTGACTCCCAGAGTAAGTGTGATTCATTGGCACACTGTGGGAGGAGTCAGCCTTGCCTCAGGCTCATGCATTTGAGTACATCCACATCTGCCAAACAGCATGGAACTATATTCTGTTCACGAGTTCCTTAGTTATGTATTTTTTTTTTTTACTTATTGACAATCTAGGTATCATACATAAAATTACAAACAGTAACCATATAGTCAACATTACATCCCTCAGTTATGATGAGGAAATTTACATCTGCGATCCCCCATTTCCCCCATGAGTCTTAGGGGCTAAAGGCGGGGCCAACGCCCGGCTCGCCACACTGTCTCACCTCTGGCCAGGGCGGCTCCAGGGTGGAGCAAATTGTGTCTGTGCAGAGCAATCGGACTTAATACTGTACGTTTTGTGGATGAGGGGCGGATGCGTTGTTACGTGTGGGAGCCTTCAGACTGCCATTGGCCCCGCAGCTCTATGTGATCGAGCAGCAGCCAGGAGAACATGTCTCCAGCTCACAGGGAGGCTGTGAGCTTTTCAATGCAAAATTCCGGTCAGTCCTTAGAAACCGTAAAAACGATCACGTGGATTTGTGTTTACAGTCGTGTCCCGACAAAATAAAGGCTGATGTTATTCCCAAATATTTACGTGCAGCCAACCGAGTCACTATGATTCTCAGGTAAATTCACTCCTGAGCATGCACTGTTCTCTCCGTCACGCAGCTGACCGGCTTTTCCAAACCCGTTGGTGATGGTGGATTTTTTCACGCTGCTTTTAACGATTGTTTTTAACTTGAAAGCTTCATCATATTGTAGCGGCGATCACGTGCACGTTGGGTCTAATGGTACCAAAGGATTCTGGGATGCGGCCGGGCATACGTGTTTCATTTTGTTGAACCATGACTGAAGTGTCTAAGACCTGAAGTGAGGTCCATGCTGTTTGGCTGTTTAGTGTGTTGAAAAACAAATGACTTGAGCTTGGTGTTAGATAAAGAATTCAAACCATTCACGTCTGAAAGTACGTACATGGCGGCAGCCAGTTAAATCCATAAATTAGCCGCATCAATGAATAAGCCGCAGGGCTGTGAGCGCAGGAAAAAAGTAGGGGCTTAAAGTCCGGAAATTACGGTACTTTATTAATACCATTTCTTAAATCAAGGTGCTCTGACACAACACTCCTTGAGACGATCCAACAGCTCTATTTATAACTATGGCAGATAGAAAACAGTGAGGAGTTGGTGTCAGTATTATAAGCAACAGAACAACCAGAAACAGACAGTATGAGAGTCTATGAATCTGCAGTGTTGCAAAAATAACAGGAGAGATGGTGAGGAAGATGAGAGAGAGTGCCAAAAAAACTGAGGCAAAAAAAAGTCTGCTGCAACTCCATATGAAAGAAGATTCCCCCTGAAAAGAGGAAGGCCTTTAAGGCTCTGGAGAGCAAGCAGATAAGGGAAATCCTTCCCCTCTGCTCCATTTTATCAACCTTTCATCTGCCCACTCTGACTTCCAGATAACCCAGACTCTTCTGTGAAGTCTTTATCAAAGACACCACCTCAAAGCTGAGATGGCTAATTCATTATCCAATACAAAACAAGAATCCATTCAATTTAGTCTGGGTAGTCTCTGGACCCCCCGGAAGTGCAGATTTTTCAACTTTTCAACCACCCCAAATTCAGCAGATTGTGTAATGCCATATTTAACTCACCCAGTCAGTCAATTCGAATTAATGATGATATAAATTTCGCTATTCAAGTAGATGCATCGCAATAAAGAAGAGCAGGAAGCTTGTGGCCTGCCTATTGTAGCACCTATGTCACTGTTACTAGCTTTTCCAGTAAACATTTTTTGGTCTGCTCCTGATTTACAATGATTTGAATAAAGAAATACTAAAATCTAATTTAAAGCTTAAATTTCCTTTTTAGTATTCCAACATGAGAAAAGTGCAACAAGAACATGTCAAAAACACCAAATGTATTGTTTTTATTGGTTTGTGTCTTTACTGTAAGATGCGGCTGCACCTGTCTACAACTTTCTACGGGCTTTGACAACCCAAAAACTCGCAGCAACCATACAGGGTCTACCCCCTTTAAATAGGATAAAAAAGGAAATGGGTAAAATAAAAATAACGTCAATTTTTTATGCTGTGTTAAATTCCCCAGGTGTTGTTGTATTTACATAAAAAGTGGTTTTAGTGAATGCAGGCTGTTGATCTGTATCCTAAAGAGAAATGCTTTTGGGTTTTGTTCACACACAACAGCTTCTAGATTATGCACATTGTGACAAGCCTCTTTTATCAACCGATAACATAAATTATTCATCATTACTTTTACTAGACTTGAAGTAGAAAGGATATAATTCCTCTGTCCTATGTGTATGAGGGATGCTAGAGAGGAAAAAATCCTGGTGCCAAGATGAATGGTCTGGACTGCTAACAATAGTGTCTGGTGGAGCCTGTATGTCCCTTAAGGCCTTGTTTCCATATAGAGGCATGTTTCTGCTCTCAGACTAAACTGCAGCAACATGGCGACACATTCATCAGGCTGCAGCAGAGCCCATCACAGCCCTGAGGGAATAAAAGCAATACACAATACAGTAGACTTTGGGCAAACTACCAGTTACTCACCACTTGTCTTAGGTCTCACATGAAACATACAGTATGATTTAGAACAAAAGCCACTGCTGTGTTCTAACAATATCTGGATGAATGTTCTATAATACCACTGTACACTTCAGACTGCAGCACAATGAAAGTTGGTACAGTAGAGGGAGTTTGTTTATTTTAAACACCCTCAATTCCTTTAACTGACTGTGTTGGAGGACTGACAACTGAAATCAGACATGACAAGGGGCTGAACCATGACTCAAAAATATGACTGTTTTGATGTGGAGCCCAAGTTGATGTGGATAAGTTAAAGACATGCTCCAATAGAAATTAGGTTTTTGGTGTTTCTTGTAGCATTTTTCTCATGATGGAGGACATAGCCTATAAAGAAAATTAAACATGTTTCTCAGTATTTCTTTATGCAAATCATAATGGACTGGGAGCAGATGAAAAAAATGCAGTTGGAAAAAACCTGCAGGGACGCAGCTACTACAGTCAGAAGGCCACAAGCTCCCTGCTCCACTCCATTCTAATGCATTCACATAGCCCTTATGCTATCTTGTGGGTTCCAGATGACCCCACTCCAAATGTAAACATGCATTGGTTAGCACAATTATAGACAGGCACATCTTTGTTTTCCTTGTCTGAACTGGCATCTGGATCAAAACCCCACGACTGGGTAGCTCCAATATTGCTCATCAATAGTGTTGCAATGCTAATGTTAGCTTGGGGGTGTGAGGGGCTGTAAGCTAGAGGGAGAGTGTATGAACAGATACATGATGGGCAGTGGGGAGATGAATTGCTAATAAACTCTTGCTGTCCTGTAGAAGCTATTTCATAGAAAACAACACACGTTTTTGGGATTTTATCCTAAAACAGTGTAATCATAATTAAAAGACCACTGGGAAAGTTTTTTTAAAATAGACCAAAAGATGATCAGAGTGAGATTTTAAAGGATGTGTTGGTTTGGCACTCTTAAACAGGTGAAAGACACTCTGTGACATGAACCCCCTCTGGTGAGTGGAGGAATGTGACCAGAGGTAGAGGTGGAAATCTTGTAAATCCTTCTCTATAATGTTTGAATACACACTGGTAATTTAGAAAATAAAATGCTTCCAATCTACTCAATATATGTGTCTGAACAGTTGGTCCAAAGCTACTAAGAGGTCTCAGGTAAGACCCACTGACTAAGAGAACTGAACTGAGCGAGTGTGATGTCATTCGTAGAAAATGACTTCATCTAAGCCAGATGACAGTAGTAAGCAGTGATTGGTTCGAGTCGGTGTGAGTCAAAGTTCTTATAGAGACCACTCTTGCCAATCAGGGGTGAGCTTGTTGGAAGTCCACACCCACCACTAAAAGTGAGCTCATATGTTTCGAAAGTTGAACAGGAAGGTCAGCGGGCACCACATGCTTTTATTGAGGCATCTGATGGGTCTGTTTGTAACTTGAATAACTTGGTATAAATAAGAAACATTAACAAAAATGAAGATAAAGAAAATATTGAAAAAGGTATCAGACCAAGAATGTGTCATAATTCTCAGGCAGGACAGACCCAGATGCTGAAACCCAGAATGATAACACAGATGAGTGGCTTGGTAAATAGATTTTAATCTCAATGGAGATAACTGGATTATTTTGACAGGATGGCAATCCAGACTGGAATGAGGCTCGTGACGTGGCTGGAGGTAATATCGCGGCTGATAATTCCTGACATCCTCAGAGGCAGCAGGTGAGTAACAGGTGACTTCCACACAGGTGACCTTCGTGTTGATGAATCCTGTGACAAGGAGAAATAACGTTAGTTCGAGGCAAGGAAAAAGCAAGGCATGGGCAAAACTAGACCAGGCGTAGTCACCATAAGGGGTAACGAACTGGCGTCGAATGATTGAGCTGGATCTCCTTAAGAGCAAGCTGGTTGATGAGGGTGAAGTGGCCACAGCTGGTGGAGTCAGGAGCAGAGCAGAGCAGAGCAGAGGGGGGCGGGACTGACAGAGGCACCGTGACAGTATGGTTATTTTGACAAAAAGAACGACTGAGTAATAGCTATTAGTTTCTTTATGGGATTTTGACTTCTTGGACCGAGCAGGTACTTCCTGTTTGGAATGCCAGGAGGGATGGGTCACTCAGTCCAGTCCCCACATACAGTTAATGGTAAGAAAACAGGCTCAAAGTCAAGGTGTTTCACTTGTATCGATGCAGATATAAACACTGTTTATGAAAATGTATTTTTATATATTTTTAGCAAGAATTAAGAGATGTATAAGCTTATTGTTGCTGCTCCTCCTAAATTGATGAAAAAATGAAAACCACACTTAACTCTTTTTAGATAATATTTTGTAAACGCTAGCTCAGGTAAGTGGCTGCTACAAATGCAAACAAAGTAAGCAATTCTAAGTGGATTAGTAATTGCTGATTTTTAAAAAAAAAATTTGAATACTGTGTTGTCAGAGCATTACAACTTTACTTTACAAAGACGTCAGAGATTTGGATTTCAACAATGGTGTCATGTTCTTGGTTTATCAGAAACAGTTGAAGTGGTTACTGAGTGACAGCCGCCTCATCCCTTCAGATTAACGGGGTCTTGTGATGCCGTTGTGTATTGTTTAGAAAATGATGACATGTAGCCACACAGTCAGTACACGCGGAGAGATCAGGAGTCAGAACAATAAGACCATGACCTATATATGGAAGGGACATCTGAACAATGAAAAGCTTATCAACCCGCTGAACACACAGAAACAGCTGAGGGGGGCGAAAAGGAGATGATCCTCCAGGGACAGAAGCTTTTTCAGATAAACCTCCTACACAGCCTAAGTCTCAGCATGTTGCACGTAACCAAAGGGGTCTGTTTACCTATTTTAAAATTTGCTATGGACCGGTTCATCTGTACACTAGCACCCAACCCCTCCATCTGTTTCTGTGAGGTTTTTCCCAGTAAATCTCAAGCGACAAAAACAAAGCAATGCAAGAAAATGCACACTAAAATATTTAATGTGCAGGATTAAAGTGTTTTTTATAGGCGCCTCTGGCATTCACAGAGACAAATAAAGTCTGTGGAAACAGAGCTGGCTGTTGAGGTTGACATCCATCTCTGCGTCGGCTTATTATCTTTTAATTTCTGCGGTAACTGAAGCAGGACTAAGACTCTCTGCTTTGTAATCAGCAGTTTGTTTTGCAACAGCAGACAACTCTGTTCCCGCTTTAAGGAGATAATTGGAGAGCCGAAGGAGACACCAAAAAAGGGCGGAGAATGAGGAGGGGGAAGAAGGAATGAAAGGAGCTGATCAGTCGGAACTGTGGACACTGACACAAAAGCAGGGAGCTAAGCACACACAAAAGACAAAAGACACCGAATGTCTTTAGAATTAGCCGTATGAAAAGCTGTTTTGCTCAAATACTACTGTTTGGGGTCAGTATGGGTCAGTGTGGTCATCTGTTGTAGCAGTAGGCTTACATTCTTAACTTAACACTTGATTTTTACTGTGAAATTCCCCTGACTTTATTTAGGTGCAAAATCAAATCAAACAGAAGCTGAAGTTCACGGTTTACATCTTATAAGTTAAAAGTCATATTATTAGCTGCATCTTTGACAAAAGTTTCAGACTCCAAAAGCATTTTTGATGTAGCACCACATAGTTTTCTGGTTAAAACACTTCTACTGACACTGAATGTTTGAAATGTTCAGGAGCCGATTATTGGGGCTAAAGCACAACTTTGCTCCATGTCACGCTAATAACGCAATAAGAGTTTGACTGTTAGCATGAACTCCAGTATTTATCTGTATTGACTTCTTTTGTCAGCTTTGAATCACATTACACATTGTCTTCATCAACATTGCAGTTTTGATGTTCATTTTGTCGCAACATTTTTTTTCCAGTATTTTAAATTGGTAAGAATTAAGTACAGAGCAAATTTTGGAGGATCTGAGTTTTTCTTTATTTTGCCGAGTAGCTCCTCCTGTTAGCCAAAATTTCCAGCAGATGCCCAACTTTAGTTACGGACCTTTCAGTCAGACAAACTCATGCAGTAAAATATTTATCTTCACATACTTAATTTCACATTCTTAGTTGGCATTCACAACCTTTTTGTTTGGCATAAGGCTCCGTAAAATTCCATGAGATAATTTTTCCCATAAAACTACAGGTGGAAGCCGGGGAGGAGGGTGGGGCAACGAATGCAGCGCTGCGGTAAGGAAGAGAATGAACGGCTGCACACCGGGTTTTAAATAGGGCGCTGAACAGGTGAGTTAATTAACTACCCACCCTAGGGGGGGGAACCGAAGCAAAATACTGCAGATTCTGCCTTCCTGAAAGGCGAACTCGTTCGCTTATTTGTTGTCATATTGGCAACATTTTCATCTGGATGGTGTCATATTCTCTAAATTATCTTTTTGTAGGAACATAAGAACCAACAATTGAAAAGACGATGTTCTCTCTCACAGAAGACACGAGACAACAATATCATTCTCAGGTCCAGGGAATGTGGGGTGTAGCTCCCCTGCTGGCAGGCCAGACCTTTGTTGTTTGGGAATAGTACTG
Source organism: Oryzias sinensis (assembly GCA_037389245.1). Lineage (NCBI taxonomy): Eukaryota > Metazoa > Chordata > Actinopteri > Beloniformes > Adrianichthyidae > Oryzias > Oryzias sinensis. The sequence goes on from CM074501.1 coordinate 28,398,428, forward strand.
GAAGGATCACAGTAAACAGAAATCTGCACTTTGGCATTAAATAGACTTTGGCATGGATTGAGTTGTAAGCTCTTAAAATCATTGATGTCAGTGAGGTTCTGTCTTCCAACAAGAGGATGCCCAAGAATGCCAGTTTTGTACTGGGGAGGCCGTGGTAAAGGGATAGGGTGGTCGACCTCTGATCAGAAGAGTGCATGTTCAATTCCTGCCTTGCCCGCTTGTGCCCAAGGGCACTTGTCGAAGTCTCCTTGGGCGAGACACTGAACCCCACCTTGCCTTTGGTGGAAAGTTGGCACCAGCATTTGGCAGCAAACCCCGCCATCAAGGCGCTTCGGGCCTTCAAGGAAGGTTTCAGAAAAGCACTATACAAGTCCAAGCCATTTACCATTAAAGTCAGGTCCAATTGGAAGACCAAGGAACGCCCTGGAAGACGTACTCTTTTTTGAAATATTGGTCCCAATTACCTAAACCAAGCTGATGATAATGATGATGGATGGACGTTTTTTGTTCGTACAACACAAAAAAGTGTTTAGATATCCAGAATATTTCAAGTTGAGACACTCTATATGAGATGGTGGCTCTTGATCCCCAGTTATAAAAAAATAAACCATCAAGATGAGATCTGTGCCAACTTGTGGCAAATTCCTAAATTCTGGTTGAGATTTGAAGTGATTTTGGGGTCATGTGGACCAGTTAAAACCAGTATTAAATAATACCAATAATATATAAAAGTGCAAAAGTGAAGTTGTATTTTTTTAAACTGAACAATGTTGAGATTTATGGTCAGTAAAGTTTTGACTATACTCTCTGCAAGGCTGCTGATTACAGATAAAAGAGGTGAACATGAATAACAACACAGTTTCATACTAATTCCATCAACTCCTCTGGCCAATCACCTCCATCTTCGCCCCTCTAGGGATTGTGGGTAATGTAGTCATTCCACATTATCTGACTGTTTTTTTTACTTAATGTGCCCTACAATCCAGTATGCCTTATGTATGAAATACTGTTATTGATATTGTCCAGTCCTTCTTTTGCTTCGCATCGCTCTGTTATAACAGTAAAACACAGTTTGATATGTTAGTTGAAATAATTTATGAGCCAATCTCACTGTTGAAGATGTGTGTTTATTTTGGCTGTTAAAAGATACATAGAAGAAGTTGTCCTCGCAGAGAAGAGAATAAGGTCAGGAAATTATTAGGTCACCTATAAAATAGAGTGAAACACCTTAATTTGTTGTTTTCTTTTTCTTGTCCTTCACAGAAGGTTGACAGAAGTCAGACCTTGTTTCTGCAAAGTTCTGACACAATATCAGCATTCAATGAAAGTCACATTTGTTCAGTGGCATTTTTAGGTCACCCGTGTAGATCAATGTGCTGCACACACGTGACTGTTGGAGGGTCTTTAAATTGAGGCTTTGGTGTGATTTAGACAGACAAATGGGCCAAATGAGAAGCTCTGCTGATACTGAACCAACACAACAGGAGAGGGTTTATTTTGAAGTTTGCTGCACTCAATGTTGGAGTTATTGTGTAGTTTGAGTTTCAAAATTGCTGTTGGTTTGCAGGAGAGTGGTTTCATAGTCAGCCTTAAATTTGATAAATAACTGCTGGCACAAACCATCAGTCCTCCAAATACTTTTTTCTTCTTGAGTTTTCAAGCTAGCTCTGATTGGCGCTCTGAGTGAGCCAGTTTACAACAGAGATGGAGGATTTTTGATGTAACGCTGTTTAAACACGTCACAGTTTAATGGACTCTGCTTCACCATAAAGAAAATGCAACCCTTTTTTTGGCAGAAAACTTCCACTTCAGCATTAATAATTCTGTTCAAATATTAGTAAAACCACGTGTGCATCATCAACATGCAATATTCACAATATTTTTTATTTCCATAAAGTGTCAGTTCCAGATATTTGAAATGTCATTACTAAAACCGCTAAGACTCCTGATTTAAAGTTGTGGCATTCCAACAGATTTTTTTTAAACTTTGGTCAAATTTACTTTAAGTGAATCAACAGTTTTGCTTTACTTTTCAAAAATACTGTATTGGGATTTTCGGCTAATCATTCTTTGACCTTCTTCGCCACAGGTCAAAGCAACCTAATAACAGAGGACCAGAACTCCCATGGAAGTTCTCTTGGTAAACACAGATACTGTTGAGGCCCAGCTATAGTTAGAAGTCCTTCAGTTCATCCTGGGTCTGCCACAGGTTGTCTGCCTGTTTAGACTCCTCCCCGTTCAGGTGTAAAAGAACAGCCTGACCAGACAAGACCGAAGTTATTATTTTTGGCCCACAGAAACAAAGAAAAAGAGTCAGTAGCTACCTTCATTCTCTGTCTCTTAAACCCTCAAATCAAGTCAGAAATCTAGGGGTAATCATGGACTCTGACCTGAATTTTAACAGCCATATCAAGTCAGTAACATCAGCGGCATTTTACCATCTGAAAAACATTGCCAAAATCAAAAACATAGTGTCAAAACCAGACCTGGAGATACTTATTCATGCATTTGTCTCCAGTAGGTTAGACTACTGTAACGGCCTGCTCACCGGCCTCTCCAAACGAGCTGTAAAACAGCTTCAGTACATCCAGAATGCTGCTGCTCGAGTCCTGACCAGAACCAGGAAGTATGATCACATTGGTCCTGTGCTCAGGTCTCTGCACTGTCTCCCTGTACCTCAAAGAATAGACTTCAAAGCAGCTCTGCTTGTGTACAAGTCTCTCCATGGCCGCGCACCAAAGTACATCTCTGACATGTTAGTGCCATATGAACTAGGGCTGGGAATCACTGGGTACCTCACGATACGATACGATTTGCGATACATTGCTCACGATAACGATACTATCACGATATGGCGATAATGCGATAATCGATATATCTCGTCTCTAACAAATCACGATATATTAAACTTTAAGAAAGAAGAACTCTAAAAACAGCTTTTTGGAAAATATTTCCCCATTTATTTTTTAAACACCATGATAATAAACAACTTGTGTCCTATTTGGTGTAATGAATAACAGACTTTTGTGTAACATTGCTGAAATCAGTAATACTCTGTCTTTGACAAACAATGACAATTTTCATTTGGAAATATGTGTAAAATTCAGTTTAAACAATAGTGAACATCAACAGCAGTGCCATTATTTAGTACAAAATTGCTGTAAACAGGATAAAAAATGAATAAGTCAAGTAGCTGCCAGACACATTGGTATTAACTTTTGAAAACAAAGCCATAGCCATTGCTTAATTTAAAATAATAGCTGAAAATCAGATATTAATTCTGTGAACAAATTATAGTGTCTTTGTTAAAAAAAATAAATGACACCATTTAGTGCAAATGTGGTGTAGACAAAAATATAATTCTCACAGAAAAATAATAATCAAATAGCTACGAACTTTCCTTTAAGTTTTTTAGACATAAACTGCTTTCATAATAAATTACCAGGGATTAAATACATAAAAAACTTGAAGTGCATCTAAAAGTTAACGTCTTTGTGAACAAAACCTTTGGGAAAAAGCTGCATGTGATCTATGTTTATGTTTATGTTTTTCTAGAGAGAAAAACAAACATATTTAGCATCAAGACGCGGGTCGTCTACCTCTGCTTAGAGGAGAAGGGGGGTCTAAGGGCAGGGATGCCTCTCTTTCTTCCGTTTCCATCTCAGCCGTAGCTCTGGTCTGGACGTACAGTACAGGGATCCTTTTTTCAGTATTTCCGAGAGGGAATGTCAAAGCGTGTCTCTACTGCATTCAATAAAAACCCAAATCCCTCGTTCTCCACCGCGCTGCAGGGGCCGTTTTCCGTTTGTTATTGCCGCTGCTCTGTCTCTCAGAAGACGGCGCTAGCTTCGTCTGGAAAAAAGTATCCGCGTCGGGCTGTGTCGGCTTCAGGCAGCAGCAGCCGCGGCTTTCTCACACAACTCCGGGTGATGCAGCTCCAATGCTGCCGGCGCGTCTTTTAACTTGCTGCCGGCGCTTCTCATTGTTTTCCCGCTCCGCCATCTTTGTTTGAATGTGTGTTCTTCTTCGTCCGCCCGCAACAACCAATCTCGCAACGAGCGCCCCCTATCGACCCTCCAAGGAATTGTCTTACCAAAGGATGGTTAATATAACGTTTTACAGGGTTTTAAAACGTAAATAAAAGGTCGATACTTGATGAAGACGTATCGATAATCGATCGCGGGACTAAATATCGCGATATATCACCATATCGATATTTTGGCACACCCCTAATATGAACCATCTCGTACTCTGAGGACCTCAGGGGCCGGCCTCCTGTTGATTCCCAGAGTCAGAACTAAACAAGGGGAATCAGCGTTTCAATATTCTGCAGCTAAAATCTGGAACAGCCTCCCTGAAGGCGTAAGACAGGCCTCTTCTGTGTTCATGTTCAAATCTAGACTTAAAACATTTCTGTTAAGCCGTGTATATGACTGAAAGGTCCTATCTGCACTTTTCTTTCCTTTCCTTCCTTTAATTTTAAATCAATTTTCAAATTTTTTCTTTTCTTTTAAAGTAAATTTTACGTTGATTATTTCTATGATGTATTGTGATTTTAATGCATTTTTCTGTTTTGTGAAGCACCTTGAATTACTTTGTGTACGAATTGTGCTATACAAATAAACTTGCCTTGCCTTGCCATGGTCATCTGCTCTGTATGAATTTTTTTTTTACCTGCAGCTGGTGACACCCCAACAATAACAAATATTTTAAACAAGCATACCACCTTTCCATGTTTTTTTTTGGAGATTTGGCTAATAATGTATACTGCGGACAAAGTTGGTGGTAGGAGAATTTCTGCAGTGACCCTTCAAGGTCAAAATGTGAAGATAATTTAACCCTTTAACACTGGAAATGTTGCCAGTAACACGCTCTCTGACAAGCGGCAATTCCTTGATTGTTTAAGCGATCAACACGAATCAAAGGTATTCGGACTTGGAGAACAATGAATTTAAGTCAATATCAAGAGACGCTTTTCCCCTTGACACAATCTGCTGATTGACATGAATTGCGTTAACACTTTAGATAATTAGCTTGGTTTGTTTAATTCCGAACTTCCAATTTCTTCTTCTATGGACGTACCGTAATTTATCCAGACCAATCACTATCTTACACGTCATCGAGCCACGAACACGGCCTGCGACTAATGATGACGTTACACTATTTGATAGGCTGTATTGAAATTGGGAGTCCCGTTTAAAGAAAGCATAGAGCGAAATGATCGTCTAACAGGTTTTTATTATTGTTATGATTGTTATTAAGTGCATGTTCGCCTGTGCTTCATACTTTGCCGAACTGACCCGGAAGAAGGGTTAGGATTAGGGTTAATACGTGCTAACAACATTTAACCCTGGATGAGCTTACACTGGAATAACATCAGCCTTTATTTTGTCTGGACCCAACTGGTGACACAACTTCACATGACTGTTTGCATGGTTTCTCAGGACTGTTCATTCAAAGGTCGGCTCCGAGATACAAATCTCCAGAAAGACACGGTTCTTCTGAGTCCCGCTAGCGCAGAACAGGCGGACGGACTGCGGCCTGAAGCCTCCACCGTTGCTTGCACACCGTAACAAAGCCCCCTGCTGTTTTTTTCTTTTTAACCACTAGCACCTGGAGGGTTCCGTACATATTAGTGCAAGACTGCCAATCTCTGCTTCAGATTCTGCTGGAATTACGTTAATTCCGTAAACGGTTGAAGAGTTATCGTAGTCGAAAGAATGTCAACAGTGTTAAAGGGTTATATGCATTTTTGGCTATTTACTTGGTTTCTGTTTTGCGTTACTTTTTTAGTTTAAACCTATGATAATAGGAGCTATAAAAAAAATCAGTCATATAAATTGCCAACTGTTGCACAACAAGCTTCAAAGGTGGACTAAGAAAGAGGCTCTGCACCTCTTAATATAGAGGTGTGTCATCCGAGACATCCAACAAGACCTGGAGAAACTGACAATCCAAACTTTGAAAACTTTGTCAAACATGAAGTAACTTTGATTCTAAAGGGGTTAATAACTTTTTGCATAATCATTATTGTTATCTAGGTGTTTATTTTCTAGCATAAAAAATCATCTGATAAAGAGCACCAGTCCAGTGATCTCAGGATATGCATAACATACACAGAGCCGTCCACTTGACGCTGAATGTTGAAGAAGATTGCAGACCACTTTGTATATTGTGCTCTTTTACCTGAACAGCTATCATTTTACCAAAAAATTCAAGCCACCGTGGTTGTAAAAGGAGAAAATAGATTCCCAGTCCTTAAACATGTATGTTCGACTTACACACTGGTAAAAAAAAAAAAAAAAAACTTGAAAAGCTAACTAAACTGAACAGTTAGTACCTGTTTAACTGGACCAACATCGTTATGTCTGATACATTCATTGTTTTTTTTTTCTTTAAAATCGGTGTCTTTTGGCTGAGATCCTGCATTTCTTTTAGAAGATTTGAATCATTCTAATTCATGCTTGGATATTTTAAATGAAACTTTAGGCTGTGAAGCGGGTTTAAAAAGCATAAAGAATAAAAATGGTTTGTGTAATAATAGAAATTCTAAAGAAAAAGTATTTGAATATTTCAGTCAGTGTAAAGAAAAGTATAACTTTACAGCAGAACAGTGAAGTGGATCTTTTTGAAGCCATCCAGACGTCTGAGGGGGTTTAGGAGGAATTTCTGAAGCAAATCAACTTACCTTGGATTTGGGGATTTTGTGTGAGCATAAGTGGGTGTTAACTATAAAACAGAGGAAAGGGGAACTGTCTTTATTTTTCTGCACTGAGAAGCGAAAAAAAAAGAATAAATGGTTTCACTGTGTTGTTTCCATGGTAACGCAAAAGTCCTAATATGACAGAGCTGTTTTTGTTGAAAAACCACAGTGTTTCTCAGAGACGCATCACTTACTGATTTCCCCAAAGTGAGCTTTTTTTTCAGAGAGTCTTCACTCTTTTGCTTCTATTTTAGACCCTCACTTAAATCAACTTTCACATTTAACTTCTCCTATTGAAGGGTTTTGATTTTAAACATTGATATTTCTTTTAGATGAGAAATTGCGGTCCCAATGAAAAATTCATTTTTATGGAGTGCATGCAGTGACATTTATGCAGGTCTGTGCATTTTCAGGAAGTTAAAGATTCATAATATAGAAAGGCATCCAGGATCTGAAATGGATTCAACCATTTTTCTTAAATCTAACAAACTGAATGAACATAAAAGGGGGAAATGCCCAAACCTCTCTGGCTTTTTGTGAAAAGTATTTGCCCCCTCAAACCTGATAACTAGTTTTTTTAACTCTGGCATTAGGCATTGTGATAACTGCTGGCTTTGACAGAATGCAGATCCACTTTGAATCTTCTTTCTCTTTTGGCTTTTCCCATCAGGGGTGACCACGGCGAAAAAACCTCTCTTTTGAGGAGGAGTCGCATGGGTAACTTGGCAATGTTTCACGTCGGATGCCCTTCCTGCAACCCTCTCAATTCAGCTGGGCTTGGGACTGGCACAGAAGCAGAGAAGGGACTAGCCGGAGCAGCCGGGATTTGAACCCTGGTTTCATGGGTGGAAGGTGCCGCAAACCAGCAGAAGCTAAACCGGTTCGCAGCAGATCCACTATGATTAATTTGTACATTTGGCCACATAAGAAGTTTAACATGAAGACCTGTCTCTAATAAAAAGGATTTCAATCTTATTGAAGTCCAGACATTTACTCACCAATGCTAGCTTTGTGTTTTTTGGGTATTCAGAAATGGACTCTTCTGCTACGTTCACACTGCCCTCTACGACACGCTTCAAGCAGCTACTTCTAATAAAAGTCTATGTAAACACACACAAGTGTTGTTACGGACTTCCACGTTTAAAACTTTCATGTTCGTGCATCACTACGCAAGTTTTTACTATTGTTTTCGAGCTTTCGTACAAAATACATGGCCATTGAACGCTTGTTGCAAGTTAAACCAGGTTGAATTTTGACCAATCAGGGTCTTGGATTTGGTAGTGATGAATGGATGGTGTGCCTTTAAATTAATGGAATTGAAAACCTTTTAAACACTTACGAGAAATTAAAACTTGTGGTTTGTGTCTGGCGGAAATTCTATGACACCAAGTCTTTCATATATCAGAATAGAGCGGTGAAAGAAAAAGCCTGGACCCAGATTCACCAGATTTTCATGGCTTCAACATTTTGCACCAAGCCTCTTACAAATGGAGGTGGCGGACATGCGCTGGTAAACAGTAAGAAAAGAAGAAGTCCCTCCCTGCTTGTCCAGTGGGAACACCATGGGCATGTTCTTGAACATGCGTCACATGTGCAGTGTATCTGTTGCTTTAGATTTAGACTCATGAATACACGGTTCTGCCTGTTTTAAAGGTCATCCAGCTGCTACCCTTCATGACCTTGAGGTGATCCCAACTCAGTGGAGTAATGCTCTTCACCGACCTACTGGATGACTGAATGGTTTGGTCTGAGATTCATTCCTGATAAGGAGGGTTTATCATCAACTCTGTTTCTGTTTTTTTTGGGGGTTTTTTTTTTGGATTCTTGTGGCTCAGACTAATATGTCTGAGCCCATTTCAGGCTGATGAATGTCAGCGGTCCTGTAAATAGCATTTTGATGGCTTTATCTTTTAAATATAAATAGATTTCAGATATTCGATTCACTACAAGTTAAAGGTCTCATGTCCTGTTTGTTGTAGGAAAAAGCAGAAAAAGCTTATTTTGTTGACGTGAGAGGACATGGGGGTTCTAAACACCTCAGCACTGATTAAATCAGATGTTTACATTCCTCTTAATACCTTTATCAAAACCAGCTGAAAAAAGGTGGTGTTTGTTCATGGATTATGCATTTTGACATGCAAAAGCTTAAAAATCAGCTTGGTTGTTTTGAGTTTAAATGATTGTAGATTTTTTTTCCTCATTTATTCCAAAACACAGAGGTGCTTCAGAACCATAAGCTCTGCACAGGGCTTTCAGAACTAAAACCGGTCGGTTCAACTTGGTATTTTTAGATTCTCTTTTCTGAACCCAGAATCAGTTCCATAGAGACAGAGATTTTAATGATAATTTATTTTAAGAAAATACTTGAGTAATTTTAATTTAGGTCAACTGACGTGAGTGCAGCGGTCAGATTGTACATCAGTTTTATAACAAAGAGCTGCAGTTGGACATTAGGAGTACTTTGAAAGAAACTATACATATAACCCAGGAGAACCCAAGAGAGATCTTATTCTTGTTTTTAAGGTTATTTTCACACTTTCTTTGGTTTGTTAGTTCGTTTGGGGTGTCAGCAGTTAACTCTGACCAAAGAATAAGAAAAAATACAAAAAAAATGATAGAAAAAAAAGCTGTGGCCAAATTTGACCAATTGGGTTCTATAGGGTTCGAATCCCTTTATGCCTGACTACAAAAGAGTATAAGGGTCATTGTACAATTAAAAACATTAATAAATATATCAAAATAAAGTTGTAAAATTATAAGAAAAAGTTGTAATTTTACAGAAACTCAAAGAATTATGAATAAAAAAAAGTTAAATATTATACAATAATAAAGTTATAATTTCATAAACACAAATATGAGAAGAAATAATTAAAAAAAGTTAAATATACCCCCCTCCCCCCAAATCAGGCTGTTTTCACTTTAGACATGTAGGGATCATTGGTGGAAGAAACCACCAATTTTAACTGCTCACACTACAGACTTAACGGCAACATACACAAACAAACTGATTTAGGGCCCTGTGGTGAACACGTTTGGGCGATCGGATTTTGCTGTTGAAGAATGGAGGAGTCTACATGGCCCTGGTCTGTCAAATTTTAATTGCATCTCTGCATTGGTGGCATCCCAGGGGTTTCTGCGCCCCTGACCTTGCACCTCTTTGCCATGCTGTGAGGAAGCTCCCAACATCTGAGCTGGGTGGACCGTATCCCCAGAGAAGCCGGTAGGGCCCCTTTTCTGGGCACACCAGGTCACCCCAATTTTTCCATCGTTGTTCACAACAGCTAGAGCCTGGTCCTCAGGCTCACCATCCTCTGGCCCTGTCTGGGGCCTCTGCTGGTCGCTGGTGTCTTCCTTCCCAGTCAGGTGGTGTTTGTCCTTGGTGGGGCTGGCGGGCAGGTTACACAGGTGTGCATTGTGGACTGACAATGTGTTGTCCTGGCCTGGTTTTGGGGGTGGGGTCGACTGGGGCCTCAGGACTCCCGGGCGATGGCGTGCCTCTCGTATGGGTGACGGCGTAGGTCTCGAGCGGTTGGGGCATTGGGTATAGGACCGGAGCGCCTTAGACCGTACTGCCCTGGGGGGGGGCTCTGGCTCTGCATGCTCTCTGTTCCCCCTACTCCTCGGCCGGGGGGCTGCCATGTCTTGACCTCTGTTGTGGGGGTCTAGTGTGTGTGAGGGTGGTCCCAGGTTTTTGGACACCTGAATTGGCCGGGCTGCTGTCTACCCCTAGCTATGGGGTGTGGGGTACCAGGGTTCCTGCCTTTACTGGAGCATTCAGTGTGATCAAGGTACACTTTATGAAACACATTCTTTCAACCCACCTACTTATTCACTTTTGCACAAATATGGGCATGGGTAATATTTTTAACACCCCTCCCCAAAAATATTGGTTATGCAAATGTCTGTGTGCATATGTTTTTGAAATAAATCTTCCATCATTTTTGTCTATTCACCAAATTAACCTGTAATAGCTGTGTGTCAAGTATATATTGGTGTGTATGTGAGAACTAAGTCATGCAATTTACTTATGACACTCTTATGATATGACTCTGTATTATCGACTGCCCCCCAACCTCCCCCATCTTAACCCCTTATCCCCCATCCCACTCTCTCTCTCTCTCTCTCTATTCTGTTCTGTTCTTCAGTCCGGTCCAACAAGGAATGCATATTAATATAATCATTAGAAATAAAGCTTAGCCTCAAACACAAAAGGGGTTTATACAAATATGCACTCTGTTTGCCTGAAGATCCATAAACCCTTGTTGTAACTGTAAAATGACACTGACACTTATGAGACAATAAGCTGTTTACTAAGAAAATATAAACAATATGTGAAAAAGAAACCAATATCATGTTTTAGAGGATTTTAAGCAGTTACTTTGGCACTAAATGGCTTTAGTCGGCACATAATGTGGATAAAGGCTTACACCACCAACTAGCCTATGTTTTTGAAAAAGCATGGCTTTTCCTTGTAAAATTACAACTTTATTCTAATAATTTTAGGACTTTGCTCTTACAAAATTACCACTTTTTTCTGATACATTTACAAGTATATTCCTGATAAAATTACAACTTTTTTCTTGTAAATGTATTTGTTTTTTTAATTTTATAATGGCCCTAGTACTACGTCTTAGCTGACTTTATTTCCAACTAAACAAAAAAAACTTTCTTTATGTTTTTTTCTGTTCAAGGTGATGCTAAATGAAGTGGAGTCCTGCAAATAAAGTTACACTCCAATCATCTTTGGATATACTGTAAAAATGTTCCTGTTGGTCTTTTATGCCATTTTAGGCTAAATAAAAAATTGTCATTTTCTAGGACATAGTTTCTCTAGAGCGTCAGTAGTTCATTAGAAATGGCACAACCCCCACGTCCTGTCAACCATAACCGAGCTCTGTGTTTACGTTTTTGATCCAGATCCCAGCTTAGAAGAGGAAAACAAAGACGTACATGGATCCATTTGCCTACAGGTGGGCTCATCAGAATGGAGCGGAGCAGGAAGCTTTTGGCCTGAACAGCATATTTTCTACACCACAAATAAGCTTATTTCTCATACTGCATTATTTTCTTGTACTGCGGATTCACAATGATTTGAATGAAGAAATACTCAGAAATGCAATTTCAATCTTGATTTTCTTTCTTCTACATCCTCCATCAGAAAAATGCCACAAATGTTAACAAAAAAAATCACAATTTTCATAGGAATGGGTATTTAGTGATACATAAAAAATGAGTGACAAAGGGCATGACAGGGTTAAAACTGCTTACTCTACTTTCTTTAGTCTTTTTTGGTGAATGTGATTTCTTATGATTGAAATTCTTTTTAATTCACATTTAAAAATTGAATACATGTAGACATTTTACTTTTTAAAAGAAACAAAATAGAACTGAAAGAAAAGCAGTATTTTAAAGCTGATTGGGCCTCTTTGTCATGTTTAAATTAAAGCCCTTTGGATTGCTTGGTTTTTTAACCAAAGCTAACTAAAAAAAAAAGGTTATTGTTTGTTAAAAGCACATGAAAGCCTTTAAATTCTCGAAAACATCTCTGGTGTTGAGTTTTCATGAACCGTGTGGGGTCTCTCTGCTCTTGTGAGGTATAAACACCAGAACAAGATCTGGAGAAGCTGACGAACTTTAGAAGAATCACAACGAAATCACAAAAACTGCATTTTGACTCAGCTGAGATTTAAAAAAACAAAAAAAGCTCTATTTAAAGCTGCATGGATGCTCCACTGTTCAGATCATCCAAAAGGGAAAGAAGTTTGAAGAAATGATAAACTTTTCCATCAACTGGTGAATCTTAAGTTTAAAAACCAAACCGGCAGCAGTTTTTTTTTTCTTTTTCTCAACACTTTAAACCTACATCCCTGTTTCCTCTGATTTTTTTTCAGGAACAGGTGTTGGGAAGGAATGCAGATCAGCGACTTTAGAATATCTGACAGCTCTCTGAAATCAGCTCATCTATCCAAACAGTGAAGCTTCAGCACCTGGCCAGCACCGGTTAGAGTGGCAGATGAGAGTTTTTAAGGACCCAGGAGAGAAACCGTTAGAGCCCCAACTGCTGCTGTTAACTCAGCAGCCGCAATGCAGATCCATAAATTTGACAAACGGGTTCCAGCTCCGCTTTGAACTTTCCACTCCTGTGCAAACGATGAAACAGATGTGTGCCTAGGCCTTTCCCACATGAGAACCCGTGACCTTCGACCATCACCCTGACTGCTTCCACATAGGCAAATCACTAAATTAACCATTCAGTCAACAGTTTCAATGTGTTATCTTCCGTTCCTGATGCAGCAACATCACCATCATCATCATCACTTCACGTCTCAATAAGAGCCAGTCACTTGAATAGTGGGTTTAGAATCTTTTAATATTCCAAAAATACTTCAGTTTTGGCTTGGTACACAAACAACCTGGATCTGCTCCTTTAATTAATACAATGTTGTTTCTGCTGTCTGTAAGCAAATGAAAAGTGCAAAGTAGTGGACGTGGTCCCCTGTCCACCATGCAGAGGGAAGGCTACTTCATTGCTCCAAAACGTCTGAATGACACCCAGCTCATACTACACGTGTCTGTTTGGAGAGCAGGGGGCTGGGGGCCCAAGCTACGTGCAAAATCAAACTTGTGATTCCACAAAGACCTCCTGTGGATGCAAACCAAAACTAACAGTCTTGAAAAGAAGAGCAAAGTGAGCCGCAGCTTCTTCAGGATCCAGATAAAGCGGGCCAGCCCGTTTATCAGCCTCAGTGGCTCTGAAGGCTTCTCCAATGTGTTAGTATTTTTTTTGGGTGTTTTCTTCAGTCCTGCAGCCCCTCCTGCAGCAGGGCTTCACAGCTTCAGGAGCTTCAATCCAGAGGATGGAAGAGGAAGATCACTGCAAAGTAAACCCGTTTGAGAAAGGCCGCTTCAGTCCAGCTCAGCGCCTGCTACCGCTTCTTCTTCTGCTTCAGGGACTTCCTCCTCTTCACGATCATCTCGTACAGCTTGTCCATGCCCTCGTGGAGCCCCTCTCCGATGATGGCGCAGGCGGGCTGGACGTGGTAGGTGGTGGAGGGCGTCAGCTCGTGCAGGGCCAGCTGCTTCTCGATGTCCGCCACCGGCAGAGACTTGGGCAGGTCCTGCTTGTTGGCGATGACCAGCAGCGGCGTGCCCTGGTTCTCCGCAAACTTGGTGACCTTATGCAGCTCCGTCTTCGCCTCCTCCAGCCTGTCCACGTCCACCGAGTCCACCACGTAGATAATCCCGTCCGTGCAGCGGCTGTAGGACTTCCACAGCGGCCTCAGCTTCTCCTGGCCGCCAACATCCCAGAAGTGACAGCTGATGCCTTTGGCGGTGCCATTGCTCAGCTTGATCTTCTCGGTGTTGAAGCCGATCGTGGGTACCGTGTTGACAAACTCGTTGAATTTGAGTCTGTAGAGAACCGTGGTTTTCCCGGCGGAGTCCAAACCCAGCATGACGATGTGAAGCGATTGGAAGGCAGAGATGTTGGAGAAACTGTTGCCCATTTTGGCAGGAAAAAAAAAAACACCCTCACGATTGTTTCATTAATTCCAGGCTCGGATGCGTAAAAATCCCCCAGGAGCCGCGCGCGGACTCCGGCGCGCTCCGGATGATTGATCGGCTCTGCTGTGACCGTCAGCGGCGCGCCTCGCCAGGACGCAGCGTGCCGTTCATTAGTATTCCCCTCACGCACTCGCGTCCATTTGGCGACAGGGGAGCTCCCGGAACGCAGAATGGTTGTCTGTGGAAGCAGCGCAGATTGCCCGCACTAACGCCGCTGTGCTGCGTCACCTTCCCGCAGGCGGACATCCATCCCGTCCTTCTGCGGCTCCGTCCTGCAGCCTCCGTCTCACCTGCTGCTGTCTGTGTCTGCAGCCGCTGTGCTCTGCCGATGACAAACACGTCTGCAGACCAGGAACCGCTGCTGAGCCCCGCCCCTTTCTCGACTGAGCCGATGAGGCCGCACCAAACCGGTTCCCATAGTAACGCGGAAATAGAAACGTCAAAATCTATGATAGTTAAAAGTACAGTAAATATTTGGTTTTATTTTCGTAACTTACTGATAAAACGCTCAATAGTAAAATTCTGTACTTTGTTCAAACAAGGAAGATTCAGGGACATTTACCCGGACAACAGCGACACCCTGTGGTGAAAATAGTTCTGAAGACTGAGGAGGAGCTGGAAACTTTTTTTTGTTTAATTCTACTATTTTACATTTACGTGTTATTCCTACCATGACAAAGGTGGATAAAGGTGGAAAGATTTCATGTAATCCATGGACACCAGTGAAGATCACAAATCATTGAAGAAAAAAGGTTCAGCGCACTGTCTAGTGGGTCTAGATCAGTGTTTTTCGACCTTTTTTGAGCCACGGCACACTTTAACCTTGACAAAAATCCCGCGGCACACCAGCTTTAAAAAAAAGTCTGTATCGATTCACAGTCCCTCCATGATCTCACGTGCATTTTTGTGATAAATGTGGCAGAAAAAGCTGGAAGTTACAGCTGTTTTTTCTAATAGATGTAATAAAAGCTAAGTTAGAAAATTTAAAAACTTTTTGATTTGTGTTCGCTGTTGTTTCAAGACGTTAAGAGGAGAGACTCGTTGTGCGCCGACACGCTCATGCTGTCACTTTTAACCTAATGCATCATGGGAGATGTAGTTCATAAATCCGCCGAACGCAGAAAGACTAGCATCTCTGAGCTTCATTGTTTTGTTCACTTGTTCCACAGTCCGACACCGGATTCTGTGGAAAGCTACACCGCTAAAGACGAGCTTTGGCTGGTACTTTTGTTAGAACTGAGCGACTTAATCAGCAGAATTCAGAGCAAGGAAGTGAAGACTTTAACCACTTTTGATTGGTCAGACTGATGACGTGATTAAGAATCCAAGAATGATTGGTGGAGACAGTTAAAGGGGCGGGAGTTTTCAGAAAACGGCTTTAGTTAGTACCGTCATTCTTATCAAAATGTTTTTAATAGAATCAAACACAAAGGAAAATGTATTTTATGATCTTTCATATAGGTAATTTCTTAGTGTTTTATCAGGACCTGTTTGGATGAACAAAAAGCTGAAATCCTGGAAATGGAAAATGTTGTTAAATCAGGTAATGAGGACAATTTCCCACGGCACACTTGACCATCACACTAGTGTGCCGCGGCACACTGGTTGAAAAACACTGGTCTAGATGACCCAACTCCCAATGTTAAAGTCCCTAAGATAGCAAAAGGGCTAAATAAGGTATATGCATGGTGGCACAGTGGTTAGCGCTCTTGCCTCATAGCAAGAAAGCGGCGTGTCCCCTGCCCGCAAGTGGCCTTGATACGCTCCAGCAGCCTCATGACCCCAAAAGGGATTAAACGGATCAGAAGATTAATGAGAAAAAAAATTATAAATGAAAAGGAATATTCACAATATATACTGCCCTAACAGCAAACACATTTTGCATGGATGGACAAGGAACCGGTTCCATTGTTAGGACATGGTGTTGGATTTGGATTTGGAAATTGTTTATTTCAAACAATAAAAACAAAAATAAAAGTAAAGTAAACAAACAGCAGAAACATACGTCCATATATCAAACTTAAGAAAATTAGTCTTAACTTTGATTAAAAAATACATATACATACCCATACATTTATACTTGTAAAAAAATCAATTGTTACTCTTAATCATTAATAGCTTGTGCTATCTTAGATGACCCCACCCTTACTTTGACGTGTTCTCCCTACCATGACAAAGGTGGATAAAGGTGGAAAGATTTCATATAATCCATGGACACCAGTAAAGATTACAAATCATTGAAGAAAAATGTTCAGCGCACTTTCTAGTGGGTCTAAGTGACCCAACTCCCAATGTTAAAGTGCCAAGGATGGCACAAGGGTTACCTCTAAGGTAAACACACAGTTGAATGACCTGCGGTGTAATTTAAGTGGCCAGCGTGGCTAAAATCTTCCAAAGTTATGCAAATTTGAATTTTGGCAAATATTGACATTGCGTCGACCAATCAAATGCTCAGCTTCAGTAGTGATGAGTTGTTGTGATCAGTGGGTGGAGTCCAACATGGGAGAGAAGCTCATTGTTGCTGTGTTTGCCCACCACAAGCTTTATGATGTTTGTTCATTTTAGTCTGGAACCAAGAATAAAAAGGACTTTGCTTGGAAACTAATAATAGATGATATCCAACAGTCTGGTCAGTGGTAAAACCCTTCACCTGATTTTAGCTGGTCTATCCAAACACTAGCAAGCCTGCAAAAGCTAACTTGCCGCTGGCGTTTATTCAAAGAATTTGTGCATAAAAGGTGGAAGAGTCTGAGGGACATTTGTTTTAAGAGGAAAAAGGAGACAGAGAGGAGAAGTGGGTCAGCAAGGTCAGCCGAGAGGTGGACGTATTCTGCTGTCTTCTCCTCCTTTGACCTCTTCGTCTTCCCACCTGGAGATGAGCGGGTAATGGATCCCAGGTTCAAGGAGAGGAAGACCACAGGAGATGAACCCAAAGAGATGGCCGAAGCAGCAGCAGAGCTATCGGAGGCATGTTGGTGTGTTGACAAGTGTACCAACATATAGAAAAACTATACAATGTCTTGCTTTTTTCCAAACAGGTAAAACAACAAAACTCTTTTTGACCAAGACAATATACAGATTTATTAAATATGCATTGGTGTCATGGCAGAGACAACTGACCCTGATCCCCTGCAGAAGAACCTACTGTTATGTAGAACGTGCTTAATGCAGGTTCTTGAACGAGCTTTTAGCAACTGGTTGTTGTTGTTTTTTTTAATTAAACGACGCAGTACTCTTTGCCAGGAATGAAACAGACTTTGACTCCCATTTCCTGAACTTCACTTGTGTTCCTCAGTCTTCCACTGTGATTCTTCCAAGCTCAGTCCTTTTTATTCTCAACTCATACAGTTAGTTCAGATTCTATGCAAACTGTTTATTTCTGATTTTTCTATTCAAGAAATCCTAAATTTTCAACAGTGAAAGGTTTTGTGAGGACTTTTCAGTCAACAGTAAATTATTGTATTTCTTGCAGAAAATATTTCCAAGATGGAGTGTGCCACCTGACTAAAAGTAGAGTTTTCCAGAATTTTTTTTGTTCGGAGATGTTTTCTTAAACTTGTCCTGTCTAACAGCTGGGCAAAACAGTTAAGAGCTGTAGACCTCTTGTGTTGGACAGATTTTACTGTTACAATAGGGGGATATGAATCTTCTCACACACGAGGTGTATATTTGTATAAACCCCTTTTTTATTTTAGGCTAAACTTTATTTATATTATATTTGTATACATTTCTTTTTAGACTGAACGGAAAAAGAAGTGATCTTGTGGGAGATTAGAGCCAGGGAGCAAGGGTACACAAAAGGAAAAAAGGGGTTGAAGAAGTTGGAGGATGATTAAAAAATAGGAGGGGGTAGAACCACAAAAATAAGTGACAAGTTGCTGGACGTTCATCCTTATTCATCATTAATCCATCACACACATGCATATCAAAATGCACATAATACAGGCATAGAGTAGGTCTCACATACGTACATATGCAAAATAATAATATGCTGATACAAATATTCAACTTGTGCAAAGGTGACCTGTGCTCACGTGAGAGTCTGTGTTCTACTGCGGTGAATGATGGAATATAAAAAGAGGGAGAGTGCCCGATCACCTCCACATTATGACCCCCGCCGAAGCAGGAGTGTTGGCCAGGGCCCCCCAGACACCTGCGCAGGATCGCAGATCAAAATGATCCACCTGCTGGGCAACTCAATGTCAGCCAGCCAGACACGAGCCACAGGGGGCCCCCTCACCAGAAAGCAGGGGGGCAGAGAGTGCAAGCTCCAGCCCAGCCACAGAACAAACCTCCTGCCGCACCAGGGGTCTAGCTCAAGGCCCTACCTGCCAGAGAGCCCCCCCCCCCCAGCCCCAGACAAGAAACCACAGCCACCCAAGAGTCCTGCGCATCGCCCACACTGACCCCAGGTATGAACCAGGGCCCCCTTAGACAACCACCCGCCCGCCCACAGTGAGTCCAGCTTAGACAGAAGCAGGGGCCACTCCCCCCTGCCCGAGAGGAGGGCGCCAAAGAGAAATGGGGGTCCCCTGACAAGAGTGGTAAACATGGGAGTCTCTGTGGTCATGAGTGGGTTGTTGAAACTTCCAAAGTTATCACTCCCTCATTTTAGACACTAGAGGTCAGGATTTATGTTCTGCTGATTGAGGAAATGTGCTTTGGATGACTTTGTTTTCATGTTTTTCTGTCCTTCTGAACTATTGTTGTGTGTCCGCTTGTGTTTTCTTTAACTGTTTCAGTCTGCAAAGAAGCTCAAGCTTTGCTGTCATGATTTAATTCCCAGATAGCTCAATGGAACCAGTTGCTGAGGATGTTTGGGGAAGATGCAAGAAAGATGAACGAAGAGACCAAATCAAACTTCATCATACAGAGAAGGGAGTGTGGCTTCCTGTGTTTAAGTTGCCTCTAGTTTTACGTTTTCTTTTATTTGGTAGGATTCAGTAAAAGGACAGAACCGTCATGATCCTCTCAGGTGTCTCCATTACCAAAAGCAACCACCTGTATTGTTGTTTTTTTTTTAGCATTTTCTTTAGATTCTCTTGAAAATCATCACACAGGAGAACAGAAGATCACCTTCACCATAACCTTAAAATGAAACAAGTGATCCAGTGGAGGGCGCTGTAGGCCTGAACTGCAGGCCTCTTGTAAGAAAGAGTCTCACAAGGCACAAAAGCGGAACATGATCAAACAGATACGCCATCAGAAGTGAAGGAATTCTAGTTTAGCTTCAGATTCATGGTTCAACACAACATTTAACAGGAGCAAGTTTGCTATTGAACAGCTTGAAGAAGGACTTTGTCGTAACTAGATGATCTATGGGTTTAAAAAATGTTTCCAAATAAAAGGATCAAGAAGTAGTTCTTCAAGATACATAAGAAATAACCACAAACTCTGTTGGGGCAAATGTTTAATTACAAACGAACACCAGAACGCAAAACTAGAAGAGAGAACCTTCATGAGACGTTCAGGCCTACTTACCAGGTAAGTATAAAACCAGAAGAAAGTAAAATCCAAAAAAGCAGCAGAAGAGGGGATGAAGGAATCCAAGCAGGTGTGAAAGCAGAAGGAAACCACATAAAAGACGGGATAATAACTTAAATATAGAAACTAAGTCACAGCAAAATATCCATCCATCCATCTTCTAAACCCGCTTAATCCCTTTTACAGGCTGAGCAAAGGCGGAGTAGACCCTGGACAGGTTACCAGTCTGTTGCAGGGACACACACTCACATCCACACCTAGGGTCAATTTAGAGACACCAGTTGACATATGAAGCATGTCTTTGGACTGTGGGAGGAAGCTGGATGAGGAGAACACGCAAACTCCACACAGAAAGAACCTGGGTGGGATTTAAACCAGAGCATTCATGTTGAGAGAGCTAACCACTGCACCACCGTGCAGCCCCTCAAGAAATCAAACTTACAAAAACATACATTTACAGATCAAAATGACACTCTGCTGCCAAAAACACTGCTGCCTCCGTGGGGTCGGATCCATTGGGTGAGAACTACGGAGGCACGCGGGGCGATCTGGGCCTCAATAAACACTCCAGTGGGCTGGAGTGGTCTTCTGCCAGGAACTTGACGTGCTGCAGGGCAAGTAGCGACTGTCTGATGACAGAAAAGATTTGTGCTCTGTGTATTTGACATACAGTATGTATCAGAGGATGTTTGATTGGATGTTCTGCACGTCAATCAAGTCACGTACTTCTCGGTGAGGATTGCAATCTACCCTCATGTTGTTGACAATCGACTGGTCGATCGCAATCGATGTAATAAGCACCCTTTACGGGCTTGATATACAAACTCCAAATCATTTTCATCAAGGGCCACATCAGTATAGTGGTTGTCCTCAAAGGGTCAGATATAACTTATACATGTAACAAAATGTAATGAAAATTAAACGTTAACTATTCCCTAATGTTAAATAACTCATTTATTTATTATAACTTTTTAGAGTGACAATTACAGTTGCATAAAAAACACATGTTTGCTTTTACTCTAGCATGAATCCTTTTAAATTTCATTCTGTCAGGTTAGATTGTATGAACAGTGTTTAAGTCCTGATGTATAGTTGCCCGATACGATATTTCAAGTCTGATTCCCCCTATGAATAAATACACACCAATTTTTATTTTTTATTTTAAGAAATTAAAAACTTTGATGCTCTCGCAGGCCACATAAAATGACCTGCCAGGCCATATTTGGCCCACGGGCCTTGAGTTTGAAACGTGCTCTAGAATATCTCATTTTCTGAGCCAATTATCTCCTCTTTTAATGTCTTTTCAGAGGTTTTCATGAGATGTGAGGCTTTAGGTACGTATTTCTGTAATACAATTTTATGGACTTTTTTCTAACTGCTTTGCAGATTATTTTGGTTTACTGAACAAAGTTTTTAGAATATCTGACGGATGTTTATTAGAGCTATGTTGAAATGTGCTTTGATTATCTTAGTTTTTCTTTAGATTTGTTTTATTTGGGTGTTTATTTTATGTCTATGCAAAAAGTGTTTTTTCTTTTGTTTTAGAAAACTAGATTTTTTAAAACTGATCAATGGGACAGATCTGTAACATTGACAAGTTCTAAGGATTCTTAAAAAGTCAGAGAATACACCTTAAACTTAAATGGCTTCCATAAAATTACAAGTTATTGACATGAGTCATATGGTTTTACTTTTCTGATCTGTGTTTATCTTATGTCTAGATCTCATTTCTTGCAAACCAGACGCAGTTGGTGAGAGGAATTCTGTAAATTTCAGGTTTTTTCACAAGTTACATCTCACTGAGGATTAGCATGTGAGCCTCCAAGAATCTGAATGTTGTTTCTTTGCAATTGATTCAAAATATTAAAGTGTTGCTACAAAAAAAACAAAAGGAAAAACAAATACTGTCATGTGAAAGTGCTATTGTGTCTGTGAGAAAATGTCAGATGTTGAGTCAGAGTCGATAAAGAAAAGTGTTATGATGTTACAAAAAAATTGCTCCTGATGACCCTGAAGTACTCATGTCCCTGACTGCAAAACTCTGCTTCACCACTTTTAACCTGTTTGCTTAATTGCCAGCCAAGATCTGGTTTCCATGCTTCTGTTGTTATCAGTCCATTTATTGTTAGCATTCTGAAACTCAAAGACACAGTACTTTTACTTACTGTGGCAGTTTTTTGCCTGAGAGTAGAAATGTCAGGCAGAATCATGTGTCTTTGCTTCTTCAGGGGATCTCTGAGCAGCCTGGAGAATTCTGACCATGAAGTGCGCCTTGTCTGGGAGCTCAGACAGCTGAGCTTCATATGACTTCCTCTGTCTGCTCTGGAGATAAAAATCACAAAAGTTCATATTGCACATTTTTTTCCGGCAGGTCATGTGACAATCTGACAAGATTGGAAATTTGGACTTTAGAAGTTTGTTAGGAAAAAATGGAACAATTGACTTCTCTTCTTATGCTGTGTGCATGTCTAATATTTCTACATTAAGCATATGAATTGTTTTCATGTACCTTTATCTTTCAAATAAAAATCCTTATCAGGCAGTTATCTAGCAGTTGCCTTGTAAAGCTACAGATGTAGCTGCTCCCATACGTGTTACCCTGTCTTTCTCAGTGCTGCTTCATGCTGACTTATAGTGTTTACATTTTGTACTGCTCTGTGTAGTGGCATACTTTTTTTTTTTTTAAACACTGAGACTATGGTTTCAAATATGCTGATCTGAGCGGGACTGCAGTCATGTTAGCCAGAGAGTGACAACACACGAGTTTGGAAATCAAAGTCTGTAAAAAAGCCAAAGTGGGTTCCTCCTACCTCCAAACAGAAAACAAATAATGCTGCTGGGGTCTTCTTTGGCTCTCTTTCTCCCTTAATGGCTTTAAAATAAACCAAAGATGCAGCGGCAGGGTAAGTGTACATTTAAAGCCTCAGTCACTTGCCCCTTTATAGGGGATAGGGTTTTTTGAGTTGTTCGGGTCCGTAGGGAGCTGTATTCAGGAGCTGCCGCATCTTAATGGGAATGCAGATTTTTCTTTCAGTTTCTTTGAGGCTTGAGTGGCCACCTTAAGGGTTGCCTTCAAAATGGAATGTCCCGTTGTCGTATAGTGGTAAGAGTACCAAGAAGCATTTGTAAGGTTAATGCATTTCTAGTTGGACCGAACAGAAAAGAGAGGAGAGAGGGAGAGAGGTGGATGTTAGAGATGAGAGATATGGAACAAAAAAAGTTGGATTTTTAAAAAATATGAGGGGAGGAACAACAACAAGTTGCTGGAAGCTCTGCTGGCTCCAAAAATCTACAGCTTATTGAGCCGGCAGGAGCACCACAGGGGCCCCCATTGGCACCAAAGAGCAGGGGGGCACGAAAGCACAAGCCCTTACCCAGTCAGACAGCAGCTCCTGTTGCTGCACAAGGGGGCCCACCACAAGGCTGTACTCGCTGGAGAGGCCCCCCCAGCACCAGACGAGCAGCCCTTCACCACTCAAGAAATCTGACGATCTCCCCACCTCAACCCCAGGCTTGAAGCCAGGTCCCCCACGGAAGAAGTGCCTCCTGCTCCAGGAAACCAATTATCGGGAAGTGCAGTGTGAGGACATCTCCTGTTTGCCTGATTTGCCCATTTTTCACCCGCAGACGGCCTGTATCCACTCATAGGGCAGTTGTGACCATGTGTTTAGAACATGGCTTTACTAAATGAGGGAAAACTACTTTGAGGGTGCATTCTAAACATAACATAAGCCAAGGGAGTTGGAAGCAGGTGGAGCATAAAAGGAAAGTGGTTAATAAAAAGGGAAAAATCCTTTCTTTTGGCTTGTTTGGAATACAGATTATAGAACTGAAGGGTGAAAGGTTAAATCAGAAAAAAAAATATTAAGCTTTGGATTAAAAGCTGAGAGGCTGAAGTAATGAAACCAATCACTCACGCTTTAGGAAAGTAAAAGCCAAATATATCGTTGTCAAAGGCCAGCTTTACTTAAAAGAAGATTCTTAACCATTCCACTTGAGCAATAGTTTGTACTGGCTTACATGCTGCACACTTTCAATTTAGTTAATTTATTAAGTTATTAAATAATCCCTGATTTGTTTACTTTTTTGACTCCCTTTGCAATGGTAAATAACTAAAGGAAAATGCCAGACGAACATGTTCGTTATCAGAAATTAGTGGTGGTGTGAACAGTCCGTGTGAACAGTCCGTGTCACGGTATATCAGGATGACCCAGATGTTGACGCAAGCTACAGAGTGGAACTAAAATTCTTTAATCAACAAAAAGTCTCACCTTAGGTGTGAAAAATCCACAAACATAACTGAACTCAAACCCAGAATGACTAAATAGCGCAAGAAGATTTGGAACCAAGAACTAAACTACTACAACTGCAACACTGCGGCACTGAAGGTAGAAGCAAACCACAGCTCAAACAAATAAACCTAAAGCGCATGCAGCTGTGTGTCAGTCCATGGAGATTCACTGGAGGGGGGGCGGAGCCTTTCAGGAGAAGCCACAGCCAACCGGCACAGAAAAAGACACGGATAAGGAAAAAACAAAACAGAACTGACCGACAACGTCATTCTAATGCAAAGTGGAGGACAGTTGTTTCCACTAAGTCTATTATTTCTGTCCCGCTTATACTATGGTCATTTACAAAAAAAGAACTCTTAAATTAATTACTAGTACGTCAGTTGTGTTATTTTTTAAGTTTTAATTTTTTTATAATACGCTGTGATGTGTTGTCATGGTAACTGCAACAGGTTTAACCACCAGTGGAGGAAAATATTGCTAGCAGGTAAGCAAGACAGAAAGACAGGTATAAACCTATTTTCCAAGTTTCTGTTGGTGCAGTTACCAACTGGCGTAAAGGCCAGCGTAATAATATTAGACATTTAGGCTGTTTGACTGGAACCTCTTTTCTTAAGATGTCCATTTCACTTTTAATGGAAACTTTGCCGCCAATCAGAATTGAGTTTTCACCAGGACCACGGGATAAAGACATATGTATTAGAGATCAAAATTGGGTACAGTGATGCATAAACACTTTGTTAACGTATGAAAAGTGCCCCATGCATTTCTGCAGAAATAAGAGACAAAGAACTGGGTTAGGCTTGAAAATGTGAGCCACACAATTTCTGCAAGAAGAAGAGTCAGGAACCCATGTTCTGGCATGAAACATGAGCCGCGTAAGCTCTGAAGGGCAGGAGAAAAGAGCGTGAATGAAATGAACGGTTTGAGATAAACTGGTAAGATTAGGAATGAGGAAAGTGGCATGGCCACCAGCAGCTGTATGAGACTTAGGCCGCCTTTACACTGCATGGTTCAAGTGACCCAATTCCGTTTTTTTTCCTCTCATTTGGCACAGATCGGATATGATCTGTGAACGTGTAAGCAGGACAAAAGCGCATGGATTCCGTTTTTCTCAGATCGGATACAGGCCTCTCTCATATGTGGAAATAAATCGGAAACGAATCGGATACGTGCATTTGCGTGTGCCATGTAAGCAGACAAATCGGATATTCCCCAGTAAATGCGAGTCGTACCTCAGTGACGTCAACTCAGGAGACCACCAACTGGGATCACATGTCTTATTAAGGAAGATGCTTTTTGTGCGCTGATTTTGCTGTCAGCGTGTTACCTTTCAGCCTCAGGCTTCAGACCGTAGTTGGAAACCGCTGTTATGTCCGGTCCGGTCCCGGTCCGGACGCAAACGGTAACTAATCAAGCGGGACACCGTTACTATGGAACAGGCTAGAAGCCGTTTATTTCTTTGGGGAGCGTGTATGATGGGGACCGTGTGTGTGTGTGAGCCCGTTCGCACGTGCTTGCGTGTGTGTGTGTGTAAGGAGAGAGGGGGGGTGTGAGCGCGGAGCGGGGGACTGTCGGAGAACCGTAAATTAAAAATAAGGTGTCTCGCCCAAAAGTTTTGGAGTCTTTCTTAGCCCACTCTGGAGGCTGAGGGTTCAGAACGGAAAAGTGAACCCCGAGGAA
Organism: Oryzias sinensis; assembly: GCA_037389245.1. Classification (NCBI taxonomy): domain Eukaryota; kingdom Metazoa; phylum Chordata; class Actinopteri; order Beloniformes; family Adrianichthyidae; genus Oryzias; species Oryzias sinensis. Next base: position 28,424,150 of record CM074501.1, read on the forward strand.
ATCTCCCGTGCGTTTCTGACTACGGTCAGAAAAGAGAAGTCATCGCGCAGGAAAGGTTCAACACTTGGATCAAACTGTACAACACGTCTGCAAACACTTCCTCATTCAAAACTCAGAGAGAGCCGAGCAGCCCCCCTTTCACTCCCCCGTGCATCCCCTCTGGAGCGCCCAAGGCAACGCCTCCTTCCGTCGCCGCCTTGCATCCATGAAAACCGCAATCACAAAAGTCTGAAGGAGGTCCGCGGAAGGTGGAAATGCTGCTACGTAGTCCTTAGAACGTCTACGTTTGATAGTTTCAGCAGTGTATAGTGTAAATGCATAAATCAGATACGGTTCACTTTTAAAAGATGATGTAAGCGGGTTGTCAAAATATAGTCGTCGGATATAGTCAGAAAATCGGATATGAGCATCTAGACCTGCAGTGTAAATGCGGCCTTACTGTAACGGTTTCAGTCTCTTTGTGTTTTGTTCTTTGATTTCTGTATAGGTTTGAGTAACTTCCTGTTTTATTTTGTTGTATTTCCTGTTTTATTGTGTTTTCCGAGTTTTACCTTTCCCCATCAGTCCTGAGTGTTTCCACCTGTGTCTCGTTTGTCTGCATGTATTTAAGTCTTGTCATTCCCTTCCTCCTGTGCTGCTCCATAGGTTAATGTTTCCCTGTTTCTAATGTTTCAAGTGTATTTCGTATTCGAGTTTTTCTTGCCTGCTCAGCAGTGGTTTTGGTTTTGTTAGTCTGTTTTACTTTATTAAAGCACATATTCCCCTGCAACCTCATGCCTCCTCATCCTCAATGCGCCTGGGTACTTCCCCTACCATTCCCTGTAACACTTGCAGTGTCTGTGTCGTTTTCTAGGACATAGTTTCTGCAGAGTAGCAGTAGTTCGTCAGAAATTTGCTTCTGAGTTGACACAGACGCCTGCTCTGATATCCCATCATCCCTTTATTTATACTGCTAGCATAAAGCCCCTCACACCCCCAACCTAACACCTAAAAAAAATGGCGAGCAGTATTAGAACTATCCATCCGTGCAGTTTTCAATCCAGATTCCAGCTCAGACGAGGAAGACAAAGACGAACACGGATCTATTTTGTGAACGCATCAGAATTAAGCCGAGCATGGAGGTGGTGGCCCCCTGATTGTCGGTTACCCGTCACCTCTACAAGCCTTTTTACTTGGTATTTTTTCATTTGCTCCTGATTTACAATGATTTGAAAAAAGAAATGCTGGTACTCAGAAATGTAATTTTAAACTTAATTTTCTTAATAAATGTCCTACATCTTCAGAAAAATACCACTAAAACAAGTTAAAAAACGGAATTTTCATCAGAGTGAATTTTTAAAGTCTGATCCACTCACCACCCTTTCCCTTTGGAGATACCCAGAATCTTTTTATCCATCTCCCTCCAGAATTTCTCTAGCTCACATCTTACCTGTGGAGCATAATCACTGATTACATTCAGCATTACAATTTCCAGCTTCAGACTTAACATCCTATCCGTCAGTGATACGTTCTTTATTTTGTTTTCTCAGCATCCTTAACATAATTTCTGTCTTGCTTTGTCATCTGACTGCAGCAAAAGTGAAAGAAATCAGAATAAGAAAGAAAAAGATGGTGGTGCGAGCCCTGAAGCTGTTTTCCATCAGGAGAGAGTGTCTTTGTTTTTTGTTGTGTTTGCATTTTCAGATTCCAGCGCCTGAGTGTGACCTGTCAGTGGTCTGAAGCACTATCTCTCTTTCTTAATCCTCTAAACATGGACACAAATGCACAGATGCTGCCATGGAGACCTGCGTGCTGTGCTCTGGGCGTTACCATGGCACCAGTGTTTGCTTGGAGTGGAGCGTGTTTGTTGGCGTAGAGCTTCTGTCTCCTCCAGAAGCTCAGGGAGGACAACTGTTTTGTTTGTTCCTGCTGGATGTTAACAGACTCTTGAAAAGGATCGTCATGACCGATGCTGAGGAGGAAGAGGCACACACACACACACACACACACACCCACACACACAGAAGATGGTGTATAATTGTAATGATCTATGATGTGCCCATTGTAAACAACCCTGCAGTGCAAAGAGCTCATTGTAAATGAAAGGAATAGAGATGGAAAGGGACGCATTCCTTTTAGATTAAACATCTGCCTTTTCTTTGAAGTCAATTATGCAAAGAAAAAAATTGTGAACATTAAAAGTGAATCTGCAGGAGCAAACAAATGAGACATGCCAGCAGAATAAACATTTAGGTTAAGAGAACATTAAATCAGATGAACATCCCTTGTGGCTTGTCTCAAACTTTTGTTTGCTTCTCATTTTAGCTCAAACGTGGTTATTGTTTTCACAGGATGTAAGAAAAATAAGTTTTGAAATAAGAAAACCTGAATTGATTGGTCAGAAGTCGTCCTGACTGACTGTTTCTGTAGCCTAATACCTCTAAAGAAAGGTTGAGGAGAAGCCCTGTGGAAGCAAACCATTGTGTGGAGTTCTTAATGCCTCCAGCTTGAATGGTAAACCAAAACCTCCAAGTCTTATTTTTTGTTTTTTATCCCTGTTGGGTACTTTGTTCTTCTTTGGAAAAGTTTTCTTGGGAAAACAAAGTTTCTTTGGGGAAATACAATTTGATGGAGCCTCATTTGGTCCTCTGAGCAAAAGCTGGCAATTCCAAACAGTGATAACTAAAAACCAAAGTGGCGACTTGAAACTTTGCTAAATCAAACACTAAAACTATGCTTTATAAGTTTGTTTTTCTATGTGTAAAAACATGATTTTTCTACATACAAGCAGAGAAACAAATAGAAGAATCTTTTTTAAGCCAAATTTTAACTGGTTCTCAGGTTCATATAGCTGATGCTTTTGTGAAAAAACATGCTGGGTGAACCAGTTACTTCCTGGCTCCTAAACTTGTCCAATAACAGGGGAAAATTCTATCCAACCCTCTTCCAAGTCTACCTAATACCCTTTGGGGTGACAGGGTTGCTGGGGCCTATCCCAGTTACTGTTCAGCAAAGCCAGACAGCATTTCCAGTCCACTGCATGGCGACACAGAGACAGAAACAGACAGACACTTAGACAGACGGACAGTTTTTCACCAATTGATGAAGCATATTTAAGACTGAGTGGTCGGACAAAAACCTTTATATGCTTGAGGAGAACATAGAAACTCCACACAGAACAATCCAGCTTGGATTTGAACGAACACCTTCTTGCTGGGAGGCGAGAGTGCCAACTACTATACTATACAGCACTAGGAGAAACTTGTTACTTCAACATATTTTGGGAATTCTCTCTGAATTATAGTGTGCAAGTTTGAAAGCTAAGCATGAATTAAGGGAAAATTTAAGTTTTATACATTTAGACATTCTTTAGAGTCACTTTACTGAACTCAAAAAAGTTCAAATCTTTCCTAATCTTTAAAAATCTCTGAAAACATCTAATTGCAAAAGTTAATCAAAAGAAAATTGAAGTATCGGCTAGCTTGGTGTGTCATTATCTTAATTTATTGTCTGTAACCTAGACTGAAAACAGTTTGCTTTTGTTGCATGACCACCAGCAATGGATAAATTAGAAAATAATGAGACTGGTCATCTAAGCCAGCTTGATTTATGAGTCATTTAGCTCTGCACAAACCTTTGAGTTGGGCACAGTTCTTTATACATTTTCTCTTTTTTCCCCCTAAAGTGGGTTCTCAGTAGTCTAGCCTTATTATTTACATCACCTGAATTAATTTAACCGATAATGTCACAGAACCTCAGGGACCCACCCTGTCATGATATGTATGACGAAGCAGACCCAGATGCTGGAATCCGGAAGAAAACCCAAACGTAGAATGAATAACAAGTCTTTTATTTTTCCGGCTGGAAAAATCAAGTCTTTGGATTTCAGATTCTGTTGGCAGGTGATCGGAACCGCCAGTGGCCTTGCCGTAGTTAGAATTCTCTTTGTGGCGGAGGCGAGAGTTATGGCGCGGCTGGAGCGGAGCGCGGCAGGGGGCGAGGCTTGGCAGCGGCAGATCTTGAAAAGGATTAACCCAGGTGGACACTCGTGGAGGTCGACCTGAGAGTGAGACCACAAGGCAAAGTAAGTAGTGAGAAAACGTAGCGAGCATGAATAAACTTGGTGACCAGACAAGCATCGAGAATGGCAAAGAACTGGCGATGAATGCTGGGCTGGATCTCCTTAAGAAGGCGGTGAGTAGATCAGGTGAGTGTCCACAGCTGGTTCCAATCTTCAGAGGCAGATGAGAGAGGGGAGGGGTAGGAGATGTGACACAGGCACCATGACACCCCCTCTACTAAGATAAACTTTTCTTTTTTTTAAACTAGTAAAAGAAAGATTAGAAGATTAAATAAAAGATTCAATAAAATAAAAAAATCTCCATTGAAATTCCTGTGTTGTATTTTGGTTTACTTTCTGTCAGTATGTTGCTTAGTATGTGTATTTTTTATTAATTATCACTACCATTTGCTAAATAAGGAATATTTTGGGGGGGGGGCTTTGCTTAAAGGAATGTTAACAAATTGGCCTGAAATAGAAGAGACTATTCTAGTATTTTCAAGTGTTCAATCACTCTTTTGGACAGGAAAACTTCATACTTTTGAGGTTAAAGTTAGTGTTATCTGATCCTGGGTTACTTGCTATTGACAATTACAACTATCTAAAATATGTGCAACGCGTTTCTGGAATAATATGTTTCTTCCAAGCAAAAAATACATTTCAAAAGAATAAAAGGAATTGGATTGTAGGTTTCAAATTAAAATGTGAGATCATTCCAGCAGCATCAAATCATCTGATGCTTTTTCAGCGTATGTGGATGATGACATGCCTCCATTTATCATCTTTTTAAGAATGGGTGTGTTGCCATGTCCTTCGTATCATTTCTTCACTTCTTTCAGACTTTAATAACAGAGTGTTTAGTGCTTGGAGTTATTAATGAAGAGACAGGGCAGAGGGGAGTGTTTGTGGAAGGAGCTGAAAGGCGACTTGAACAGAGGAGAGCTTAGGCTTCCCTGCCAGGTTTCCATCTCACTCACCTTTCCCTTCACTCAGCTGAGAACAAACGAACTCTTGTTCGGCTTTTGTCAGCAGAGACACAAACTCTGGCTGCAGTGAGATCACAGGAACTCACGTGTTTCTCTCAGATATATTCAGTTTAAAGTTAATGATTGATGTGCAAAACCTACAAGTGAAATCGATTCTGTTTATATTTCCCTAAAAACAGAGCTATGGAATAAATCTGGATATTAACATTTTCTCCTGGTTGCCGGTTTAGCTCGTGCTGGTTTGCGGCGCCTTCCGTCCGTGACACCAGGGTTCAACTCCGGGCTGCTCCCTGTTCCCTTCTCTATTTCTGTGCCGGTCCCAAGCCCGGTTGCTTTGAGAGGGTTGCGTCAGGAAGGGCATCCGGCGTATAACATTACCAGGTTTACCATGCGACTCGTTCGCTTTGGCGACCCCTGATGGGAAAAGCTGAAAGAGCAACAACATTAACATTTTCTCCTGATTAGACAAAAACAAATGTTTGTGTAACTCAGGTTACTAGAACTTGTTAGAGAGGAAGGTTTCCTGTAGAGGGCGCTGAAGGGTACTGAAGTGCAGAAGAACTTCCGCGGAGGGATACATGAGATAGTTGAATTGTGAACTGGACCTCGGAGTTGGCTGGAAAGGAACGTGAGCGAGTTTTTCCCGTTCTTTTCTCTGTTTTTCCTTGATAAAATGGTTATCTCTCGAGATATTACCCACGGAGCACGTGTCCTGACATGGATAAAATAAAATATATCTCGTTTCCACAAGTTAATATCTTGTTCCGACTGTTCCCACAAATTAATTAATTTGTGTGAACAAAATAATTATTTACGTCATAAGTCATTCATAAACATGGATTGCTGCTTCACCTACCGGACTTAGCTCCTAGCTTCATAAACACGGATGTGAACAATATTTGGATTTACAGCTGATACTTTCACATTTCTTTCTGTGTGTGTCTCATTACATTACATTGAAGACACGGATGATGTTTAGAGATCAGATTTATTTATTTTGAAAAGCACAAAAGCATCTGTAATCACGTTTTCATGTCTGGGTTCATTCACATCCTGGAACGCTCTCCGTCCATCCTACTGCAATTCCACATTCATTCAATAGGGGTAAAAATAAAAACAAGAATAATCGATCTATTATTGTCTCGATGTAAATCAGAAAAATATCATAAGATTTTGGATGCCCAAGCTTCCTGCTTCACCTACCGGACACAGCTCCTAGCTCCGCCGCAGAGCTCTTCTGCTTGTCATGCCGGATGTTGTAGTTTAGGGTCAAATAGGAATAATAATATTCAGGACTTATCTTTTATTAACCCTTGTGCTATCTTAGATGACCCCCCCCCCTTCCATTGAGGTGTTCTCCCTACCATGACAAAGGTGGATAAAGGTGGAAAGATTTCATGTAATTCATGGACACCAGTGAAGATCACAAATCATTGAAGAAAAAAGGTTCAGAGCACTTTCTAGTGGGTCTAGATGACCCAACTCCCAATGGGAAAGTGCCTAAGATAGCACAAGGGTTAACATACTCAGTCACTTTACATCCAAAGGCTAGTAGGCTATGTGCTACGTAGCTAATCGTTTGCCCTGTTGTTACACTACAGTTAGAGGGACACGGTGATTGGTAAAGATGCATCATGAGGTACGTGTAATGCATGATGGGATACACAGCATGTAGTCTACTAGTCTTCGTATGTAAAGTGACTGCTAACAAGTACCCTAAATTCCGAACTATAAGCCGCTACTTTTTTCCTGCGCTTACAGCCTTGTGGCTTACTCAGTGACGCGGCTAATTTGTAGATTTATTTGAACAGCCTCCTTAAACATACTTTGATCTCGGAGCTGGGGTTGAAAGCATAATCCAATTTCAAGTCACAAGTCATTTGTTTTTCAACACACCTCTGAGCAGCCAAACGGCATGGACCTCACTTCAGGTCTTAGACACTTCAGTCATGGTTCAACAAAAAGAAACACGCATGCCCAGCCGCATCCCAGAATCCTTTGGTGCCATTAGACCCAACGTGCACGTGATCACCACTACAATATGATGCAGCTTTCAAGTTAAACGCAGCGTGAAAAAATCCACCATCACCAACGGGTTTGTGTGAACTATCCGTATTTAACAATGTTCAGTGTGTGTTAGCATGACCTGTATTTGGGGGTTGTGACTAAATTGTATGTGTTTATTTATATATTTTTTTATTCTATTTTATATTGCACTTGCATGACAGGTCAGGTTTTTTTCCATTTGTGCCATTCACCTCCATTTTGAGGGTCGTGTTCCCACACACCGTAGAGAACGGAAGTATGTTAAGGGCGCGCCACCCAACTGGAGTCTGAACACGAGCAACAGAAAAAGAACCTTGGGACCCTGGTTACTACAAGGGAGCAACTGGACATTGCGTTGAAACGTGGTAGGAGAGTCTACATTTTTCACAATTTTTACATTTGTTTATTGCCTTTTGTGAACCAAACTGGTATAACAGGTTTAGAGAATCAAATGGGAAAAGTTTGAATATAAGTAAAGCCTAATTGTAAACGTATGGTTAATTAAACAAAAATATTTTTTTTAAAGTTTAAGCCTTGCAAGCTAAAATTTGACCAACCCCAGGGTTAACCAATTTTTTTTCTATATATAAAGACAAAGCCATGGTGAATAAATTTTGTTTTAGTTTTAAGTTTTAATTGCCCATTTTATATAATCATTTGGAAAGTATTGTGGTCCAACTCAGAATTTGAGGTGCTACATTTGCTCTTCATCAGTTCTGATACTTATGGTTATTCATGAATGAACAGGGATTTTTATCAGCATGTTTGATGTTTCAGATTTGTTTTAGACATTTTTTTTTTTTTTTTAACAATTTCACAAAATTGTTTTGAGATTTGTTAGCCCAGTGGAGCAGTGGCCTTGCAGCAAGAAGGCCCTGGTTTGAATCCCGGCTGCGACCCTCCTGTATGGAGTTTATGTTCTCCCTGTGCACGCATGTTTTTTCTATGGGCACTCCAGCTTCCTTCCACAGTCCAAATACATGCATCATAGGTTAATTGGTTACTCTACAGCAGGATTCTATTACGGTAAAAATCAGCTTTGTGCCGTTATGCAACACTATACATTAGTCCAGTGTTTTTCAACCAGTGTGCCGCGGCACACTAGTGTGCCGTGGGAGATGGTCAAGTGTGCCGTGGGAAATTGCCCTCATTAACTGATCTAAAAACATTTCCCATCTCCAGGATTTCAGCTCTCTGTTCATCCAAACAGGCCCTGAAACACACTGAGGAGTTAGGAATATTAAAGATCGTAAAATACTTTTTCTTTGCGTTTATTTTATGTTATTAAAGACATTTTGATAAGAATGACTGTACCGCGATTCAGATGCAGCTTCGGCTGTATTTTGGAAAAGTCCCGTCCCTTTAACTGTCTCCACCAATCATTCTTGGGGAACTTAATCACATGTCATCAGTCTGACCAATCAGAAGTAGTTAAAGTCTTCACTTCCTTGTCCAGATTTAGCTCGTAAAGTCGCTCAGTTCTAACAAAAATACCAGCTAAAGCTCGTCTTTAGCGGTGTAGCTATCCACAGAATCCGGTATCAGACCGTGGAACAAGTGAACAAAACAATGAAGCTCCGACAAGCGATCTCTGGCTGTTTTATGCACTACATCTCCCATGATGCATTGGGTTGTGAGAGTGACAGCACACAAGGAGATCTGTTGTTAAATGTGTTGAAACCAACGGACACACTTCAAACTGTTTTTAAATCTTATAACTTAACTTTTATTGCATCTTTTAGAAAAAAAACAGGTGTAGTTTCCAGCTTTTTCTGCAACAATTATCTCAAAAATGCATGTGAGATTGTGGAGGGGCTGTAGATCAATACAGACTATGAGTTTCTCCTTTTTTTTCAATTTTTGGATGCTGGTGTGCCGCGGGATTTTTTTTAAGGTTAAAGTGTGCCGTGGCTCAGAAAAGGTTGAAAAACACCGCATTAGTCGATATGCAAAGTTGCTGACTCTGTGTCTAAATCAGCTGTTTCAGGGTGATCGCGTAAACAAAGTTGCGGTATGTCAAAGGGTGTGCTATTTAGGTGTCACTGTGACATCTCCAGTGTTGAAGCACGGGGGTGGCTGTGGTGTAAAAGCACAGTGGTTGTCCTCTGATTGGAAAGTTGTAGATTTGCCTGCCCATGTGTGAAAGTCAAGGCAAAACAGGGAACCCCTCATTGGTCCAAGGGGCAACATCTTGCCTGGTATAGCAGAGCCGGTATCATTGTGTAAATGTGAGATTGCATGTGTGTGTACATCTGCTACCTACTGTAGCTGATCTGAAGCCAAAACACAGACCAGAAAACTAAAAGACAATCTTTGGCTTGAGCCTTTATTCCATACGGTCTATACTTCAGTGCAATGCAGTGTAGACCGGATGTGTGTGCAGAAAGAAAACTCCAGGTACTCTTCTTAGACTTCTTTTAACTCCTTTTCGTGAATGATGTGAATGCTACAGGCATTTTGTGGCCTTTAACTCATACAGTGTCTCTCACCAGTTGACATTTTTGCACACTATAGAGCCAGAAGCCCATTTACAGCACTGATTAAAAATTAAAAGCAGCAAACATAGGAGATACGCTGGAACTGAAAGCTCGGTGTGTATTATGGGTTCCACCTCATCCCCTCCATGTATCGATTATTTTGGAATTTGAAGCGTGTACAGAAGCGTGTGCTGTTTGGTAAGCCTTGTCACCCCGGGGAAGCTCATTACAGACACTGCAGGCTGCGGTTTGAATCTTGTCTGCTTTAATTAATTCCACTCCTTTCGGCTCCTTTTTTCTCCTCCATTAAATTGTGTATTTAATTAAGCTCCAATTGTTTCTGTAGTGCAGACTGTTGGAGGCACAGACAGAGGGACAGTAAATCTCACTTTCTCCTCCCCTTCCCAAAGACTGTTGTGTACAAGTCTCTAAGAACCATGCAGCAAAGCAACAGATTTTCATGTTTTTTCCGCTCACTAAATTAGGATGAAAGTGTGCACCAATTTTATGTAGGGTGGGGGTGGGGGGGTTAATTAGCTTATGACCATCAGTTCTTCAGCTTAAAATGACCTTTCTTGGTTCCTGGAAGTGTTGTGCTACGTTCATACAGGGCATTTGTTCAGCGTTCAAGAACATGCTGGACTGTATTTAATACGCTTTACGGTGTTCACTTACTGGACTATCACTCTCCGAAACTAGCAAATGCATGTACAGTTGTAAGAGGCTTGTTGTGAAATGTTGAAGCGGTAAAAGTCTTGTTAACTTTCCTCCAGACTTTTTCTTTTACAGCTCTGTTCCGATACATAAAAGACTTGGTGTCATATTTCAAGTTGGGCACAACTTACAATTATTAATGTCTTCTTCATAATAAACATTGTAACCCTTGGGCTATCTTAGATGACCCCACTGTTAAATTTACGTGTTCTCTCTACCATGACAAAGGTGGATAAAGGTGGAAAGATTTCATGTAATCCACGGACACCAGTGAAGATCACAAATCATTGAAGAAAAAAGGTTCAGAGCACTGTCTTGTGGGTCTAGATGACCCAACTCCCAATGTTAAAGTGCCTAGGATAGCACAACAGTTTGTTAGGATCCTGTGCTCATCCTCCCACCTGCCACTCATCGTCTAATCAGCCTGCAGCCTTTATAAGGACCCATCACCCTTCAGCTGACGTCAGTCCGTCTGCTTCATGCGGCTGAGTGCTGACTCCTTAAGCCAAGTCTTAAATCTAGTTTCATGCTAAGTGCCTCTTATTTTCTGAAATCTAATCCGCTTTTATTCTACCTCTTCAGGGATTACCAGCAGCTCCACCTTCACCCTTGGTCACCCATCGCCATTCATCTGAACACCAAGTCAAGCTCATCACTTCTGTCATCCGTCCAAACCGCGAACCATCCATGCCAGAACTCTCCAGCACCACTGGGACTCAATAAAACCCTCTGAATTCATCCACCTCCCGTCTCTGTCCTGCTTCTGGGTCCAGCCTCGTTCACCCTAACACAGTTGGAACTTCCATGAATGAAACTGGACGCCATCCATCACTACCAAATCAGAGCCCTTGATTGGTCAAAGTTCAACTGGTTTAGCTTTAGGTAGATAGGGCTGTCTGCGGGTGAGCAAACCTGTGCAGGGTGAGCAGGGGACCCACACGAAATATTAATATCTTAGACCTCTTGGTGAGCCTGTATAGAGGGAAAATATTCATCAGCATTTTTTCTACAGGTATGCTGCGAGCGTCAGATTGTAGTGCACATATATGCAAGATGTACAGGGAAGTAAGGGTGAAATAGGTGAGACACAGGTACACCGTACAGACTTTTCATTTTTTCAACACCCATAAACCCTGCGGAATGTGCAAAGAGCCCGTTAAAGCTGTTAAAGTTATTAGAGGGTAGTTTTCTTGGACATCGTCCAGGTGTCCTATAGGCACTAGCATATCACCTCCACATCCCCAAGCGTGCGGCATTTGCACACAGTCAGTAATCACACCTTAACTAATGACTAGAGTATGCCGTTAGGACGCCGTATGACAGCATCACTCGTACGTCATAAGTACAACTACCCTTACAAATACTTTACAATACTGTACATTTATCACACACACGACAATGGTACGCTCAATTTTTATGGCGTCGTTTAAGATGGCCACATAGGCCAAAAGGGCTCTGCAAGACTGCACTCTCATCTTAAGATGCAACCATTATTCTCTATCACCCTCAATGGGCCCGGACCCAGAAACCCACAGCACCTGTACAGGTCAACCCCCCATGTGAATGCATATGACAACGAGAAAGTCGGAAGTCTTTGCTATCAGTTTCAAGCTGAGATGTCAACATGTTTATTACAAATCCCCTCAAAACCAAAGCAGATAACCATCACAACCATCTGAACTAAGGTTGTGTCCAAATTCCTTCACTACTCACTACTTAATGCACTAGATAGTGGGTTTGCCATTTTGTAGGGCTGTCTTAATCTGCAATTCCAGAGTTTGAGTGCCTTAGAAATTTCCCAGAAGCCTCTGCAAAAAGCTAGTGTCCACTGATGCTTACTAGATTGATAGATATAGACCATATTGCATTGGTTTTGAACGATTTTTCATGTGAAAAAAAAATGAATTTTATTTATATTTTATAAACCATCTAAGTTTCCATCTCCAGAACACATAAATAGTCTTTGTGAAATGTTTATTATTCTGGGAATCTGTGATGTCATATTTGGAGTTTGGGAAAAAAGGAGTGAGCATGGCGTCCCAACAGTTTTTCAAATCTAGGGCACTAGAGAGTCTTGCACTATAGTTTTTTTGTTTTTGTTTTTTGTGGTAATTATAGAGTAGGGAGGGAATTCGGACATACCCTAAATAAATGTAGCAGGAACACAAGTTTCAGTCATTTGATCTACTTTCAAGATTAATGGTTGCAGGTTTTCTCACAGACATGAGTCTGACAAAAAACAAACAAACTGTTGATTAAAGTACAAAAACACATAGATGAACCTAAACAACGATACCTGTATAAATGAATGTTATCCAGCTGAATACATCAGTACAAAATTGAAGATGTTAAGATCAAATTTTGGAGAAAATCTTCAAAGTAAAGATAATGAAATGCTTTTAACCCTTGTGCTATCTTAGATGACCCCACCCTTACATTGACGTGTTCTCCCTACCATGACAAAGGTGGATGAAGGTGGAAAGATTTCATGTAATCCATGGACACCAGTGAAGATCAAAAATCATTGAAGAAAATAGGTTCAGAGCACTGTTTAGTGGGTCCAGATGACCCAACTCCCAATGGTAAAGTGCCTAGGATAGCACAAGGGTTACAGGACAAAATCAAGGCCAGCAAATTGTGCTCCGTGTGATTGACCTTTTGGAAAAAATGACTGAACTTTCATTTTGGACAATGTCTTTGAATAAATATCTGGCAATGTGTCATGGTGCCTCTGTCAGACTCCTCCCCCCTCCAGCTCTGCTCCACTCCACTCCTGATTACCACCAGCTGCAGTCACTCATCCTCGTCACCTCACCTCCTCTTAAGGAGCTGCCGATGCCAGTTTGTTGCCCTTCAACGGTGACTTGCCTGGTCTCAGTCATGCTCTGCCTTGCTCTCATCCTGGATCTAATTATTCTTCTCGTGCCTCAGGAAACCACTTCAGGAGTGACGCCAGTGTGGACCTTCTGCTAAGCAGCATCTGGAAACCTGCAGTCTCTGTCGCTAACCCCGTTAACACCTCCAGCCACGCCACCAGCCAACCTCAAGTCCGGACCTCGTCCAAAGCCAAGTCATAACCATTCTCAGAGAAACGATAAACCTTTACTCACCTTCAACTCACCTCTCATTATTCTGGGTTCCAGCGTCTGGGTCCATTCCGCCTTAAAATCATGACACAATGTTTTTAAACTGACTGTACAGAGTTACCTTGACAAAAAACAACCAAAGGCTGTATTCGGGCTGGAAATGTTTGTTGGTCTGAACCAAGTCCGCCTTATTTGGTCCGGATCGGATCCTGAACCTTGCGTTTGGTCTGTATTCACACTGCCATCAAGCGGCCTTTCCAAACCAAAGCTTGTAAACAAAACCACGAGAATAAAGATCTCTTCAGTCATTAGCCAGGAATTTATAGAGCAAACTAGAGGTAGAAATAATGAAAGTCCTGCGCTTTGCAGTCCTTGTTGGGATAGTTCACTTTTTTAAAATATGTATTTTGCTGACCAATTTTAAATGTCTATCAAAATCAGGTACAACACTTTACTTCTGCTTTGGTAAGGTGGTGGCATGCTGCAAGGCGGTTACAAGCAAGAAGATGGCCAAGAAGGTCCAAATTTCAATGGTTTCAGTGTCTCACCGTTGTGGTGTTATGGCATTGTTTTAAAAGAATTCTGTTAAGAAACTACAAGGTAGCTTTAAGGATGACGTCACAGCAGCACCAGGCGAGCGGCGTAACGAGACCCAGATAAGCGAGTAAGAAGCGTTTTCAACTGTGTTAAAGTAAATGTTCTAACAAGTAAGGACTTGGACCCTTCTGTCTGGTAACACGATAATTGTTGCTTTACATTTGTCCATGGTTAATTGGTTCCTTCTTCCCTAATTTTATCACATCATGTGACGACCGGCTCTGGTGGCCGTTTTGTTCCAGTTGTCCGGCTTTCAGATTGTATTCAGACTGAACTGAAGCTCAATCGGATTGAAAACGAACCAAGAACACCTCAAAAGATGGGTCAGCAGAGAGTGGTTCCTGGTCCCGGACCAGGGTCCGCTTGGGTGTATTCAGACTGAAAATGTGTTCAGGATTATCGGGGCAAAAAGGTACTCTGGTTTACTTCAAGCGGACCAAATGTGTCCGGTCTGAAGACACCCAAACTTTTCTGTAGCACTTGAGTGTATACTCCTTTTGTAAATAGAAACTGATAAAAAAAAACTCACAAAATAATTGTTTTATGTAAAATATAAATGATCCATTTATATGATCATTATCCAAGCTGAGAGAAAATAGGGTTTTGATATCTTTTATTTACAGAACTTCAGGCAGTTTATTTATTTATTTTTTGTTTTGGTACCTTTTATTTTCCAGATTCTGTATTTTAACAAACTAAATTCTACTACATACTAAATTAATGTGAAACATTGGGTACAAATCATGTTTTTAAGTTGCTGCTAGAGCAAATAGAAAAAAAACATGGAATCTTTTACAGGTTATGAACTTTTATATTCCTTCATTTAAATTGATATACCACTTTGACATCTTACTGTTTTTGGAAATATAAAGATTGTAAAACAAAAACACCAAAACTAATTAAAAAAATGTCAGGCTGGAGTTTTAGCTGAAACACAACAAAAATGTCACCAAACTCCTGCTTACATTTAGAGAAAAAAGTCATCTAAAATACAAAAAGGCACAATTATGTATCTATTTTTTTAACAGCCAAAAAAGTTAAATCTTTCTTTTCGTGCTCTTCGTCACCTTCAGCTAGTGGGATTCTGACCTTCCACACAGTTTATGAATAAAATAAACTTAACTCATAACATTTCAAGATGCTTACTATGACTCTTGAGGTCAAGTGAGATCATATTTGTTATTTTAAAATTCCAGCGTTTGACAGAAAGAGGGCCTGCAAACAACAATATGTCATTAGCAGAAAGAGCCCAGTAAACAGAAGCTTAGTCTCACTAAATAGCATTTAAAGGTATTTTTCTTCAATTGTCAGACACACAAACATGTACAACTATCTGGCAAAGCATCAGTGGGAGAAGCAATGCAGTGATTCAGACCTTGAATGGAGATTTTGTCTTATCCGACAAAATCTAATCAAGCTAATAGACCTGAATTGTCTGTCCAGCTCTTTAGGCCCTAATGCAAGCTTAGTGTTATTTCAGACAAATGTTCTTTTACAGTCAGTGTTTTGGATGAAAATTAGCGGGAAGCCGTGGCGGACAGAAACAGAGAAATATGTCATATTTCCTTCTGTGTTAGGGTCAAACAGTAGAAACGTTTCAGACCACAAATAACCTGAAACAGATCAAGTGGTGTGAAAGCTTGAATTAGAACTCCACGTCTTTGTCAACCTATCCCATAGCCTATTGGTTGAAATAATACATTTGAGAGTTGCAGCATGAATCATTTGCAGTACGTTTTTGTAAAGTAACTACGTCTCACTTAGTGAGAATTGCATGTTAGTCACTTTCAACCAAAAAAGATTCATTGAGTCAAACTCCAGTCCCAATCTGCTCCTCGTTTTGTTGAGTTACGGCATAAATGTGTTGTGTACCCAAAGTTATGGAAAATGTCTGATTTTAAATGCTTTGTTGCTGTTGCTGTTTGTAAAAAAAAAATGTCAAAAGAGACTATGTGATAGAGAAAAACAAATAAATATAGCAGGTCTGACACAGGAGCAATAAGGTAACAAATTGTATTATTTATACATACAAGACAAAATCATTTTACTTAAAAATAGTGTCTCTTGGCATGAAATCCACAGTTGTTAACCAAAGAGTCCAGAGAGTCGCTCTACAAATATGCTGTGCCATAATTGGAGTACAAAAAATATAGAAGAGTGCAAGATCAGCTGGGAGTCACAGAGCTCCACGCAGCGCTGTGCAGTCTGCTGGAGTTCCCTGTGTTTGAAGAACTGCAGGCAGTGCTGCAGTAACACAACCACCATGTACGACAGTGGACAGCAAATATGCAGCGTTTGGTGGGGAATGGGAGGGGCCTCAGATGGCGTAGTCGTCCTGAACAGCTGGACTGAAGGCGGAGCTTCGCAGCACATCCAGACAGTTGACCAGGATGAGTGTGCCAGTCAGGTGCTTCCAGCGCTTTGTGATGGGGCTTTTCATCTTGTCCAGACCCATGTGCAGCTCCTGGATCACGTCCCTGTAGCTGTCGCCGATCTGAGCTGCCCATGTGACCAGGAAGTCATAGGCGGGCTTCCACATGGCCTGCACACACAAATCAGATATTACACCACTGAACAGGATCTACCTCAAAATACTGTATCTGTACAACTGCTTGTGTCTTCAGCATGCCTGATACACCAAAGCAAGGCTGGATCTGAATTCTTCCCCTAACCCTACGGCTTCTCCTTATCCCTACATTAAGCCCTCCAAGCGCAGAGATATGGAAAAATAGTTTCTTCGAATTCGGACGGCATCAATGACGTCATCAATAATCGCTGGTGAGCTACATTAGCACATAGCTGCCAGCGCTCGGAAATGCATAACATCATCAGTTTTATAACTTTAAAAATGTATTCTGAAAGAATAAGTCATAGCTTGCATGTAAATGCAAACCTCTGTGCTTCAGAGCACACTCATGTGAAGAAATGCTGGGCTCTACAGGCGGAGGAACACGGAAGTCGAAGCCACTTCGCTCTACACTTAAAAAAAAAAAGATTTCAGACACACCCACCCCTTCGGTTGAAGGGTTAGGGAGAAACTGAAGGGGTAGGGGAAGAATTCGGATTTGGCCTAGCTTTGTGGAAACAAAGACACACTGATTGGGATTTGTAGTTAATGACAGCGAATGAAACTACAGCTTCAGTATAAGGTATTTTCTTGATCAATGAAGCAAAAGGCTGGGTGGTGCGACGTTCTCAGTTTAATTCTGTGCATGTTTGCCAGTAAACCCAAAAATATACAAACAACAAACTAAGAATACACTAAAAATAAATTTATAACTAAAACCAAGAGAGAGGTTGGTGATTACAATAAGCTTTGATTGTTCTCTATATGGATGGACAACAAAATGCTAAAGACGCAAGCAGTTACTGTCATCAGTTTGTACTCAGCAGGAACCTGTCAGTGGATTTCATCCTTAAACTCCCACCCCAATCATCTTTTGATCTATTTTTCAAAGCCTTCTCAGTGGTCGTTCAATTATAATTATGCCATTTTTAGCCAAATTAAAAAAAAAAAAAACTGTCGCTTTCTAGGACATAGTTTCTGCAGACCGGGAGCAATTCATGAGAAGTTCATCTTTGGGTCATAGATGGGACCCTTTGGTGCAGAGCAACACCCTCCCTTCCACTTACAGCATTCGCACTTGCATTATCGCAGGTAATGCTATATATCTAGTTTGGAGTGACTGCATTTCCTTTTTTTTGCAATTGAGTTTTGGTTTGTGGAATTTAGTTTGGATTTCTAAAATGTAATTTTTTTTATTTTTTATTTTTAAATTATTATCAAGTGATTTGTTGATGTGATTTGCACTTCAGGGCCACCGTAGAAATACAATTGCAACACAAACGCGTGAAAAGAACAGCACCACTGCAGTGACATTTTATTGAGTCAGAAGCTGCTTTTAAGTTGCAGATTCAGTGTTGACTAATAAAAGCCTGTTGACTATAAACGACATTTTAAAGATTTGTTTTTATAACGTTGCATATAACGTGCATTTTGTAGGCAGCGTTCTGGTGTGAAACATGTATACCTCACTGTCTACCACTCCGTTTCGGTCACGGTGCGGTGCCTCATAAGCGTCCATCTGCTGGCGGGAAATCTTAACAAGCTTCTCAGCCAGCTCCCTCCATCGTCCAGCAATTTCCACAGCAGTGGTTAGGAGCACAAAGTCCATGACCAGTCTGGCTACCAAGCCCTGACAGTCCATTTTCAACAGAGCCTGCGGGGAGAGGACAAAAAGTGTCAAAAACAAAACAAAAAATCCATCCAGAAGTGACAAAGAAGGCATTTGTTCTACATTTTTGAACGACTACTTGCTGAAGTCAAGAGAAGGACAAAGCTACAAGATCTACTGGATGTCTACATTCACTGTATTTCCTCCATCACTTCTTGCAAGGTGTCAAACTCCAGCTCTCCAGCTTTACTGTCCTGCGGGTTTGTCACATGTTGCTGCTCTACCAGCTATAGAATACCTGGACGGCAGTTTGACACCTGTGACTAACAGTAACAACAAATCTGTGTCCACTTTTGCTTCATGCAGGCGCATCTCCAAAACGCTGCCACTGTTGGCAATCTGTCATGCTGTTTGTTGGATATCACTGGGGTGCAACGACCAAAGAAATGTCCCTTAAAAAGTAAGATTTAGAAAACAACAGGTGGGTAAACTTTTCTGATATGAGCCATATGAGAGCTCCCTGAAGCTTTAGTCACATGCACCTTTATAGGGGGTTGACCCGTAAGGGTGCTGCATGGTTTTGGCCAGTGGATAGTTGTAAAAAGGAGTGGCTGCATCTTAAGGGGAACGCAGGTGTGCCTTGCAGGTCCCTTGAGGTTTGTACGGCCACCTTAAGGGACATCATGAAAATAGATCATATGATTGTCATGCATCGTCCGCAAGTCTATCGTCAAGTATTCGTAAGGCTAATAAAGTTACACGAATGTATGACGTGTGATGCGCTTGTAGGGTGTCCTTACACTCTAGTTTTTAGTAAGGTGCACGCACTGGCCCCTATTGAATCTGAACAAATGCCACATACACAGGGTAGTGAATGTATAAGTACCCATAGGATGACAACTGCAAGCTACAGTTGTATTGTGTGATTTCCATAATGTCAACAGGGGGGGGGGGGTAAGGGGGGCACAAACTTATCACTTCAGCAGCACGAACGATCCCTTTGTCCAGTGTCCAAAATATGGTAGGGTTGATATTTTGAAAATTTGCATGCTATGTGTTCTGTAATAACCTATCGCCTGCAACAGAAAAAAATGTGCATGAACATTTTTGCTCTACGGGCTCACCAAGTGGTCTATTTCCTATGCGCCCTGTCTGTTCATTTATCTCCCACAGACAGCCTATATCTACCCCTAGGGGCAGTTGTGACGAAGGCCTTAATAGGAACAAAATAAATGAACACCTCACTAAGAAGAGAACATTTTCTATGGATTCCAGGGGGAAAAAAAGATATTCACAACATTCAGCATATTCTGAGACTGTGAAAAAATGAGTTTAACCCTTGTTCTATCCTAGGCTCTTTAACATTGGGAGTTGGGTCATCTAGATAAATACCAACACAATGATTTGTGATCCTCACTGGTGTCCATGGATTACATGAAATCTTTCCACCTTTATCCACCTTTGTCATGGTAGGGAGAACCCTATGTAAGGGTGGGGTCAACTAAGATAGCAGAAGGGTTAATCGAGCAAGTTTGTCAACAGTGAACACTTTTTTGGTTACCTGACCTCAGACTTGTAAGTATGTATCGCCTTGGAAGAAAAGCCTCCCCCCAAAGGCAAGTGTTTTAAAGTGGTTTAAGTATTTTGGACGGAGGTCCGGCCCCCCACCGGCCTCTGTAACCTTTCTGTCTCTGTCAATTTCTCACAAACAACTGCTGATGGTGGGAAAAAACGTGCTCTCATTCAAGCTGCATCTTTTGCAAAGAGGACCTGTGCTGCATCACACAGGATTTGAAATGTGTTTCACATGTAAAAAAAAAAAAAAAAAAAAGATGGGATCCTGATTCTGAACATTTATGTTCATTCCTGACGAACATGATTCAAATTTAAAGCAAGGCTAAAATTGCTAATGTAGCCCGAGTGAGAAACTTTATAAAAAACATTCAAAAGAAGGATGGAAAGCTGCTGAGACACTTCCTGAAATGTGACTTTTTTGGTAAATGTTCTAAAGAAAAACTAAACAGAGGGAAAGAGAATGTAAGTCTCAGTGTCTCAGTTGAAGGAATGTGTGGAACAGCAGGATGTGGGGGGTGGGTGGGGGAGGGGGGGGATGCAGAGCCTATGCTCCAGCAGGCATTGTTGAGCTTGGACGATGCGATAGCAGCACCTATGGGCCAATCAGACGCCGCTTTTCCCTTTTCAGGAAAGTTGAGTTTCCACCAGATCAACGCAAAAATCAAACAGCTAAAAGACACACAAGTAAGATCAAGTTCTCCTTTTTAAGAGATGTAAACGATTTGTTTGTTTGTCCTTATGGATGGAAAGGCAAAACCCTCTCCAAGTCTTACTGCCTCCCTGGATAACCCAACAGGAACTCTCAACCAAAATTAAGGGCATGACTTCCTGTGCTGACTGACCTCTATCAATAGAGCAAATGCCACAAAGTTATGAGAGTACAAAATGTTTACTATGCTCAGTTGGATGGATGAGGGTTAAACACACATAAAAAAAGGAACCTACAGTGTCCTCAGAGAAATCTGTCTTAAGATAGTTCCCACACAGGATTCTGATTTGGCAACAGTTACTGATTTAGCTTCAAACTGGTTTTGGCTGTGCAGCATCACAATCTCATCTGTAGAGAACATTTCCTAACTGAGGCTTTGGATTTGTCTGGAAGTTGGGATATTTGTTTTAATAATGATTGTCAACCAAAGGTTCTAGGAGAACAAAGGACACATTTTAAAAAGTTTTTTTTTCCGTTTATTGAAGTGTAATTTTATGTAAAATCACAGAAAAGCTCAGAGTTAATTAAATAGTGATTATTTTAATAAAGCAAACTTTTTGTTCATGTTCAATGATAGCAACATGTATGGTAGATTTTACATAAAAATGACCAACATTATATTCATGCTTAAGTTAGGTTTTAACCTGAGAATAAAAGTTGGCACGATGAGGTTTCACTTGTTCTTTCTTATGTTTATATTGTTTCAGTTTAGCTTCTTTTTTATTTGCTATGGGTCACATAGGCCTTAGTCTCTATTTTTAGTCATTAGTTACTAAGTCTTCAGTTCCATTTTTCTCCAAAGTCTACAATTTATTCATTGTTCAACACTAACTTTATAAGTAAACAGCTGTTTCCGGTTAGAAAGCTCACCGTGACCTAAGGCTTGTATCTCTGACTGATAATAAAATCAATTAACATGTTATAATTGTC
The DNA here is from genome assembly GCA_037389245.1 of Oryzias sinensis. Lineage (NCBI taxonomy): Eukaryota > Metazoa > Chordata > Actinopteri > Beloniformes > Adrianichthyidae > Oryzias > Oryzias sinensis. The sequence goes on from CM074501.1 coordinate 28,445,484, forward strand.
TCAATTGTATATTTTGTGTTTTTGTTTAATGTCTTTATGAACAGAGACTTAGTTCTATTAAGATGACTCTGAGTGGCATCGAAAAAAATTTCTCCTCTCTATCTGATCACATTAAATGAGCTAATATTTCACCTAAAGAAACTGAAGACTAGATTTTTTTCAAAACCTGACACTTGGTAAATTCACACGCTTGGTAAATTCACATACATCCTGCACACTTTGAACACAACTTCATTCGACATGTTTGTTTCTCTAAGCAGTTTATCTCCACGTTCATGAAGAATAAACTGACGTAACAGACTGGTTGTGGTCCTTGACATTGGGAGATGCAGTGAGTTATAATAAAAAATTGGTGCTTTACACCAGCGGCCCCCAACCCCCGAGCTGCGGACCAGTACCGGTCTGAGTCATTTGGTACCAGGCCGCACAGAAAGAATAAATTACTTCCATTTTATTTATATCGGAATCTGAAAGATGTTTTCTTTAGAAAAATTGCCCGATTCCCTGTTCCATCCGTTACTCTTGACGCAGGCCAAGGTGCTCTTCTCGGCCACGTGATAGGTTACCGCTAAAATAAAACCCAGGAGCTAGCAAAATGAGTAAAAAACAAACGTCTTTGGAAAGTTTCTTTGCCAAAGGGAAAACGACCAGCCAGGAGACAGAAGAGGAAGCTTCCACTTCCAATAGAAGAAAGCTACATTTAATAGACAGTACTTCTTTTTTGCATCATGCGTGTCAAAATAAAAGCTCAGGGTTCGTCTTGTCACGTCTCTGTTCCTGCTTTATTGTAACGTTGCTACAATAATTATCCACCTACATCTTAAAGACCAGTCTGTGAAAACTTTATGAGACATCATACCGATCCGTGGCATTAAAAAGGTTGGGGACCACTGCTTTAGACCACCTGATACCGCAACCAGCAGGAAGCTGCTACTCTCTTTATTACAGAGATAGTTTGATGGTGGATCTTGTTCAGTGAAAGCTTTTCAATGTGTGCAGCAGGATGCTTGAAATGTACTACCAGTCTGTTGTGGCCAGCCCTCTGTTCTTCTCGGTGGTCTGCTGGGTGGCAGCATAGCTGCCAGTGACACAAAGAGACTGAACAAAGTGATCAGAAAGGCTGGCTCTCTAATCGGGTGCAAAATGGAAACCTTCGAAGCTGTGATGGAGCGGAGAACTTTAAAAAAGCTCACATCCATCATGGATAATCCTGAGCATCCTCTTGGTCAGCGGAGCACCTTTTCAGAGACCAAGGCAGCTTCGATGTCACACCAACCGCTACCGGTGTGGGTACCGGATGTTCTCGGGTTGCCGGATGTTCTCGGGGTCCTTCCAATGAGTTATATCACTAGAGGAGACATCACGAGGAGAGCACCGCCATCTTGGTGAGGTCAGGTTTTGAAGACCAAACCACTTTTTACAACATTTAATAAAGAGCTCTGTTTTTACTTTCAATCACTTCATTATATGAAAAAGAAGAATGGCTTGAAATTGCTTAGTTTTGTTCAGAAATACAAACTTCACGAGTACCCCTAACTTAACTAGTATTAGACTATTTAGATTTTTTCTATGTTCCCTTATTTTATTTTACTTATGTTTTTATTTATTTGTGTGTTATGTTCATTGTTTCTTTTTTTCCCCTCTATTCTTTATTTTCTATGTTAATATGTTATTTTTGGCAATGGTGATTGATCTTCGAGGCAATATTGATTACATTGTTATTGTTCGTTGTTAACGTTAATGTCATTGTTAATGTATGATACCGCAATTGTCAATAAAGTTTTTTTTTTTTAAAACTTAGCGACGTTAACTCATTGGTCGTGGCAACTTACAGCCAATCAAATAGTGTGACGTCATCATTGGTCGAAGGACCCGGAGAACATCCGGCAACCCGAGAACATCCGGCAACCCGAGAACATCCGGTACCCACACCGGAGATCATTTATGCCTCACTCCATTGGACTTTATAACTCATCATCTTTTTGCCATAGATAAACTCCTTTGATATCCGTTTGCTTTTAAGCACAAATTCCAGAAGAATATGTCCTTTAGTTTCCATTTATGTTCATTCATGAAGCCAACGGAAATGACTGAATGAATTCATTCATGATTCGTGTCAGGGTTGTATTCAGTTAATGGAAAGAAAAAAAAGACAGAAAAAATGTGGCAATTTTTACCAGAACCAGCCAGCCTTGAGAAAGAAAACACTAACCGATGCGTGTTAAGTGTGAACTAACTACACACTATATCTTCATTGTGAATTCAACTATTAAAGTATGTTTTACTCATGTTTACAAATAAAGTAAAATATATATATATATTTTGTTTCACCCAGGGCATCAAACTATCTAGGACCGCCTCTGAAGACAGTACATGTTGAATGAGGTTGAATGAGAAGTGAATAACCAGTGAAAACTATGATGCCATTCACTAGAAACACAGGGTTTTCCAAAGGGTGTTGCAGCTCCCTGTGCTTTGATTTTTGTGGGAAACTAATGCAAATGGGTCTTTGAGTGGTAAAGGTTGCAGACCCTTGCTTTAGACCAGGGGTGTCAAACTCATTTTGGTTCGGGGGTCACATTCAACCCGTCTGATCTCAAGTGGGCCGGGCCAGTAACGTAAAAGCAAAATAACAGCTTTGTTTTAGTTTTTTTACTCAGTTGGAAAAAATGCCTCAACCAACATAGTAGCCTAATCACTTGGGGCCAATGGATCTCAAATAAAATTAATTTCAATAAAAAAAAAAAGTTGGTCTATTCAAATTAATACTTCAATACTCGTCGTTATAGCAAGATAACAGCAGTAAGGCTCATAGGGAATAAAAGTGCATCTTACCCAGACGCAGAGCTGTTATGTTTCGCTTTTGGCACGTGCACAGATATGCTGTTTCACCTGTTTTGCCTTTCCTTTACTCCCCCTAGTGGCAGAATTGCCCATTTCGGTTATTTCTTTAAAAAATCATAACTCCCCACAGGAACGGACTAGAAACTGGCTTTCTTTTTTAATCATGCTTAGGATTTTTACTCTTCATGTGTGGACCGGAGTAAACCACCTGGCGGGCCAGATAAGGCCCGCGGGCCGTATGTTTGACACCCCTGCTTTAGATGGTTGCTCCAACAATCGAAATCCCCAATTTAGGATCATTTAAGTATCTTTATCTTATCTTTTGACCAAAGTTGTGGTAAATGTGCACGATTGAGCAAAGTTTCAATGTCAAGAAAAGGTTGCGTGATTTGGTTGAATATGCTTTCTCTTTTGAGCAGTAGAAGACAAAAGACCTTACTGATTTTGTTTTTACAACAACACTGCGCTTTCTCATGGCCCACATTACTTTTGATCTCAGTAACAGCTGTCCCCTCTGTCCATAGGGTAAAAATATTGTATTTTTCAGATGATGCGACTTAAAATCCCCCTTCATTTTCTCGAAAACAGTTTTGATCCAGTGGGCCTTCTGTGTGAATTCTGTTTTTTTACTGACCTGGAACCACTTTTCTGTGGTACATGGCACTCAAAATCTGTCATTATCTTTTTGTGCGACTACGGTAAACTACGAAGCTGAAAGACTTGATGGATTGCTGGAGTAATAAGGGTACCATGATGTTCTAAACAAAAGGTATGATGGTCTCTTTTATAAAGCTATTTAGTGATTGCTGGCACTGCTGCTAAGCCCCGGGCATGTGAAATAAGTGAAACAGACAGGGACAGAAAAAGGCTGTATCCTTATGGTACAACATGGTGAACAAATTTAAAGCTGGTGCAAGCGCATTGATGTATTCATGACCACTGGAGCCGTGTAGGCAGAGAAATATTCTATTGAGGAGTCTTATCAGCAGAATAATAGTATAAACATTGTCAATATGCACATTCCTGCTGATATTCCCATGCATCCTTAATCTTAGGCATCCGGAGCTGACCATGCTGCTTCCACTGCTGTTTACAATTTTCTCTGCAACTGGGAGAATTAAATACCAGCCGGTGTCAGCCAGTGTATATTACCATGTAATTCCTGTGTGTGTGGGGGTGTTTAAAGCCACAGAGTTTGTTACTTTGGCAAACAGCTTCTGACTGCAGCTCCTGCTGCTGCATAAATTTACTGTGTGTCAAAATGAGAACTCCTGCAGACTCATTTCAGAGCCAGCTTTGCTGTGGACAAGAATGACAGTGAGACACTCAATCACGCCTTTCATTACAAAGTAAACACACACACCGGTTCACACATCATTCTGTGTGTTTATGTTGAAAGAAAAAGACTCATTGAAGCCCCTGCTGTGACCTAAGGTGACAATTCAAATAAATGACTTGTTCTTTAGGCCATCTTGTTTTAGTTTCCTCTGAACAACATAAATGAGAATCTCCCACTTCAATCTCCTTCCTATTTCATCTCTTTGCCATCTTCATTTTCTGTCTAACTCCTTCCACCTCTTCTATTTGCAGCCTCTGTAATGCATCTCAGCTGCTGTGTCCCTTTGCAATTTCATTTCCCACTAAATGTCCCTCCAGGTCGGCTTACTCTTATGTTGGGGGCAGCTTCAAATTCAAAACCTTAAAAGAAGATTTTCACCATTCAAGGCTTTAAAACAACATGAACTAAACTCAAGGTATCCTTCTTCAAGAGGCATCCCCATTTAAATGCAATGGGATAGTGAACAGTTACCTGCAGAAAAACAAATATCCGTCTTCTGAAACGCGCAGAGGTCTTCTCCCGCCACAATCTAAAACAATTAATCTCATGGTTTGACATGAAAATGACACACAAACTTTAAGTATTCTATTATTTTGAGCTCCACTACATATAGATAGAAACTATGAAAAGAACTACACTGAGAAATCGTCTTACTTCATATACTTAAAACATATAGAGAATGTAAAACTCTGGAGCCAGTTGTTTGCTCCACTCACGTGTATTCACAGTTTGACCCCTGTCCGGGGCAGGCAAAAACATATCTCTTGATGGTCGACATCCGATTGGTTCTACATTTTTTTATATCTTAACCCATTTCAATTAAACTTCATCCTGAAGAGTTGAGTTCTCCAACTTCAGAGCCAATCTAAAAAATCACAAGGTTTTAATCTGAATTCCCAAGAGTCACCTGAAATTCAGATCAGGAGATCAAGATCAACAATCACTCAAATCAGATGATAATTATATCAAAACACTTCTTAGAAACGTTTTGTCTTAATTCACTCACAAGAGCCCCAATGGCTGTTAGACAGTGGTCCTGTTCAAAATTGTTCAGTTGTACCTGTATCCTTCCTATTGTTAATAATGCCGCCCTCGCTGTATTCAGGTTTGCAAAATGCACCATTAAAATGCACCAATAAAAATATTCAGGATGGACAGATACTTACATCTCATAGATTGCATTACAATATTTAGCCTTAGATAAGGGATTTTTTAAACTGTTAGTAACTAGGGGAATCTAAAATTTGTCCACTTTTTTTCTAATTGATGAAATTTGTTGCTGACAGGAATTAGACAGTCTGCAAACTGTTGCAAAATACTAACAGCGTTGCATGTATTTACAGGATTAGAAAAAACAATTTTAGCTAACAAATGAAAGAACTGATTCTTTTTAGGGATGGTTGCTATGATGTCTTGCTCCTGATTATGTTTCTCACCTACCACGCTAAAAGTCCAACTTCAGACAAACACTTTGGTATTAAACACTTTCAAACTGGTTTCTTAAATTTCTACTTTCTTTGTTTATGACAATGAATGAAAAAAATCCTTTAATATCAGTTGAGGGAGCCTAAAAATGTGTGCATAAGTAGGTCCACATTTTTGTTTTATTAATAGATTAGTGGACCCATCTCTCTCAAATTGTCTTTTTCAAAAAGTAGCAAGTCTGAAAACTCTCCAGTCAAAGCTTTGGTTTAAACCTTAAGACTTAGTCACATGCACCTGTACAAGGGGTTGACCTGTACGGTTGCCATGGGTTTTTGGATTGTCCGGTCCCCTGGAGGGTGGGAGCGCAGGTGTGTCTCGCAGTTCTCCTGTGACTTGTGCGGCCACCTTCAGATACGTCATGAAAACAGAACGTACGATTTTTCATTCATATTGGTAAGGCTAATGTAAGTAATATGTACTTTTGCTGTCGTACAGGGTCTTTACACCTCACTGTAGTTGTTACCGGATGTGCCCGTAGGATAGCCGAAGGATGAACGCCTAGTTTCTTCATTTATGACAGTCACGCTGCACACAAGGAGTGCACACTTATAGAGTGAACAGCTTTAACTGGCTTCTTGTGAAGTACGCAGGATTTGAGATGCTTAAAAAATAAAAATCTGTACGACGGGGCTGAGTCTCAGCTACTTCACCCTTGCTTACCCTCGGTGTTGTGTTTATGTTCACTATGACCTGCCGCTTTCAGCATTACTGTAGAAAATGAATGTACATGAACATTTTTTCTTTGCGGCTCACCAAGCGGTCCACAGCTTCGTGCTGGCCATGCCTCATGAAGGTGTGCATATTGTTTCCTCACGTGCAGTCCGGATCCACACGTAAGAGCCGTTGTTACTAGGGATTAAGTCCACGGGGCTTTATCAAAACATGTCCTGACTCCAAGCGCTTGCCTGGCCTGAGAGTAACATCTCAAATATGCATCTCTTTCTTCTGGTCTGTAGAAAGCAACAATCAAACCTCTGCCAAACAAGAGGTGGTGCAGCGTTCCAAAAGATCCCTACAAACTACATAGTAAGTCAGATGCAGTTAGTAAAACAAAATCTAAAACACCAGTTTGAAATGAAGCTACTGTTGCACAGGCCACAGCAAACTATAGACAACAACAGATTTTTAAGTTTCAAAAAGCATAGAAGACAAGAGAGTTATAATCACTGTTTCATCTGGTCACTTTGATAAAAGTTTTGTACTTTGTTTATTTTTTATTTTCGGATAATACACTTGTTCAGTTATTAAATTATAAAAAATATTCATGTGCAAAACAGAGATTAAAAATGCAATGACCTTCAAAGACACTAGCGGAATGTGTTGAATGTTGTATTACCAAGAATTTTGCAGACACACACACACAACACACTGTCAACACATAGGCTCATCATCAATTCTCTTTATTTTTAAAGTAAAAACACAGCCTCCACAAATATGCTACAAATGAGGCGGCCATGATGGAGTCTGCTAGTGATAAAGGAATGTGTGCTAGAGTTTCTTCAAATCAAAAACTGTTGTGTGCGTGTGTGTGTGTGTGTGGGGGGGGGGGGGGGGGGTCCAAAAGAGACCTCTGAAGTTCCACTAGTGTGTTCTAAAGCACAGCATGAATGAGGCCTGTGCCTTCCAGGTTGTGGGGTTTAGTCTGACAGGATTAAAAAAAAACCTTAGCCATCAGCATGGATCACACAGGCCCCCAACAGGGGGGTGTTCTCAGCTCATTCCTTTAAACAGCTCACACATGACCGTCACCTACCACAAAAACAAACACCATCCTGGAGTTTACTGATGACACTGCAACGATAGGACAGATCATGGACAGGGATGAAGAAGTCTGATGGAGGGTGGTGTTCAGTCTGATGACATGGTGTGAAAATAACAACCTCAGCGTGAACAAGATGAGGGGGGGGGGGTGGAATGAAAAAGCACATGAGAAGTCATTATGTTTATCCAGAGGTTTGATGGGGAGAGGGTCAGGACCAAATTCAAAGGACAGGAAAAGAAAGCTGATTGAACGGGGAATGAAATTCAAAGGAACCAGTGAACGGATGACAGATGTGATTGAAGGGGAGTTTGACAGTGTGGAAGAAAGGAGGTGACAAAGCCTCCACAGATTTTTTTTAACAAAAATAGAACAAAACTATACAAAGCATAATTAACATTCTATTATTTAAATAGGAAATAAGGTAAGTAATCATTAATTTTAGCATTAGACTTATATGATTATCATTTACATTTTAGAGCAACACTTTGTCAGTTTACAACAGGGCTTGTGAAGGCCAACCTTTCGGCCTGCATTCTTTGAACCCTTAAAAGGACATCAAATAAACTATTTAATAAACTATTTAATAAACTATTTAATGAAAATTTAATTGCAAGGAGAATTTTTATTACTACAGACAAAACAGACATATATCTACATACCGGTACATTTTTACCTAAATGATTGTAAATTTCATATTAGAAGACCAGATATAAATTTGTAATGGAAAAAAAACCTTATGTCGATATTAAATCTGGGTTTATATGGAATTCCTACATTTAAATCATGTGAAGAGAAAATAAGACAAATTGTTAAGACTTCTGCAGAAGTACAAACCATTTTGGTTTCGATCACAGAAACAAATGAATCTGTTCCTCACGTTTGTTTCTTAAGGTTCTGAAGGTCAAGTAGCCACAGTTTGTTGCCACATTTTTAAAGTGCCTCATTTCATAGTGATTTCCCTCTTAAACCACACTCAAATCCATCAGAGGGTATTAAAACTAAACAATAATAAAAGGAATTTGGCAGTGTGTGTTCTGATGCTTCTCTCGACACATAGGTGACCGCCAGACATTTGAAGGGGTTACGCCCAATGCCGGAAAAAATAACTAAACATTTCATATGCGTGCAGACCGTTACGCTCATTGTCAAAATGGCGAAATTCAGAGTATAAAGATAAACACAGGACGTTTCTAGAAGAATGGGAGGATTCTTATTTTTTTTACTGAACGGAATGGCAAGTTACTTCCTGATCTGACACAAATTGTCTCATTTTAAACAAATTGAAGCTTTTCAAAGTGCACATTCAAAACGGCAATCATCCCACTTTCCTCCTTTGCGGAGCTCATAGCAGAAGGCTGGAATCCAAATAAATAAAGCGAAGAACGTGCCGCTGCTTGCTGGACGGAAACTTTACTTTGCGATTTGAGGACCTGCAGCAGAAACGACCGCAGATCACTTTTCTCATCGATCCTTCTAATGCAGTTACTGACTGCCTGACATCCCCGCTTGTCACTGATGAGGCAGCGAGCGAACTGGAGATGAGCTGAAATCACTTTTGAAAGAAGGCCCTGTTACGTTTTGGAAAACTGTGCCAACAGAAAAATAACAGTGTATAAAAGAGATGCTCTCCATCTGCTGTCGATGTTCTCCTCAATATATGTCTGTGAGTCCCTGGTAATTACCTTAAAATACGTGAAATCAAGGCATCGGTCTGTTCTGACCGACACTTACATAAAGGAACTGCTCAGAGGGGCTACGACTGAAAATAAACCTGATTAGCAGAGGATTAGAAACAAGAGATGCCAGAAATCCCACAGTGATCCCATCACTCCAGCAAGGTAAGAAATTTTGAGATGCAGTTTGGAAAACACACCTGACTGAACATGCTTGTGTGAATATTTTAATATTCCAACAATTATCAGTTTGTCATGCAAAAAGTCAATCATTTGTTTTTAAATAAAAAAGAAAAAGAAAAGTTATGAAAGTAAAACATTCTTACTGAAGGTCAACATTTAATTTATGCTACACACATCTGAAATGTAATGTATTTAATGTGTTTATTGTGAATATGAATTACTCAGACACCAGAAGGATGCTCTGTCTAGATAATTGGCTATTTGTTGGTGTAAGGGTCATTGAAAGAGGAATATTGATGAGTTATAAAGAATTACCTGTTAAATACTGTAGGATAAATGGTGAAATATTCAGTTTTATAATAGTAAATCTGACTTCAGAGGAGTCAGTGCCTCACCAGCCATTAAGCTTACCACAAGTCACTGAGTAGTTCTGTGTGTCAGAGAGAGACAGAGAAAAGAGTGGGATAGAGATATACAGTCAGGACCATAAATATTTGGACACAGACACTTTCTCATTTTATTTCTGTACATCACCACGGTGAATTTTAAATAAAACAACTCAGATGCCATTGAAGTGCAGACTTTGAGCCAACCAAGTGAACAACACTCTCCAGGAGGTAGGCGTAACAATATCCAAGTCTACCATAAAAAGAAGACTGCATGAAAGTAGATACAAAGGGTACACTGCAAGATGCAAGCCACTCATAAGCCTCAAGAAAGGAGGGTAGCGTTTCATAATACAGATGGACAACAACCCAAAACATACAGCCAAAGCAACTCAGTGGTTTATTAAAGCAAAGACGTGGAATATTCTTTAATGGCCAAGTGAGTCACCTGATTTTAACCCAATGCATTTCACTTGAGACAGAAAGCCCACAAACAAACAGCAACTGAAAGCTACTGTAGTAAAGGCCTGGCAGAGCATTCAGGAGGAGAAAACCCAGCATCTGGTGATGTCCATGAGTTCAAGACTTCAGGCTGTCATTGCCAACAAAGGGTTTTCAACCAAATATTAGTAATGACCATTTTGTTTTCAGTTATTTCATTTGTCCAATACTTACGAGTCCAAGAAATGAAAAGATTGTGTTTAAAAAACGCTTTAGTTTTTCACATTTTTATGCAACCCATGGAATAAAAGCTGAAAGTCTGCACTTCAATGGCATCTGAGTTGTTTTATTTAAAATTCACTGTGGTAATGTATCCATCCATCCATCCATCCATCTTCCTCTGCTTATCCGAGATCGGGTCGCGGGGGCAGCAGTCTAAGCAGAGATGCCAAGACTTCCCTCGCCCCTGCCACTTCCTCCAGCTCCTCTGGGGGGACCCCGAGGCGTTCCCAGGCCAGCCGAGAGACGTAGTCTCTCCAGCGTGTCCTGGGTTTTTCCCGGGGCCTCCGCCCAGCAGGACATGCCCAGAACACCCTTCCAGGGAGGCGTCCAGGAGGCATCCGGACTAGATGCCCGAGCCACCTCAACTGGCTCCTTTCGATGTGGAGGAGAAGCGGTTCTACTCCGAGCTCTCCGCGGGTCACCGAACTTCTCACCCTATCTCTAAGGGAGTGCCCAGCCACCCTGGGGAGGAAGCTCATTTCAGCCGCTTGTATTCGGGACCTCGTTCTTTCGGTCATGACCCATAGCTCATGGCCATAGGTGACGATCGACCGGTAAATTCACCACAACAGACCGATACAGCAACCGCATAACTACGGACGCCGCTCCGATCCGCCTGTCAATCTCATGCTCCAGTCTTCCCTCACTCATGAACAAGACGCCAAGGTATTTAAACTCCTCCACCTGGGGCAGGGACACTCCACCCACTGAGAGATGGCAAACTACCTTTCTCCGGTCGAGAACCATGGCCTCAGATTTAGCGGTGCTGACCCTCATCCCAGCTGCTTCACACTCTGCCGCAAGAGGAAATCCTGTGGTTCCCAAACCAGACCCCTTCCGGCCCCTGGCTGCACCTAGAAATTCTGTCCATAAAAACTATGAACAGAACCGGTGATAAAGGGCAGCCCTGCTTGAGTCAAACGTGGACTGGGAACAGGTCTGACTTACTGCCGGCTATGTGAACCAAGCTCCTACTCCGGTCATACAGAGACCAGACAGCCCTCAGTAAGGCTCTCCGGACCCCATACTCCCAGAGCACCCTCCACTGGATACCACGGGAGACGCAGTCAAACGCCTTCTCCAAATCCACAAAACACATATGGACTGGATGAGCGAACTCCCACAATCCTTACAGCACCCTAGATAGGGTGTAGAGCTGGTCCACTGTTCAACGACCCGGACGGAAACCGTACTGTTGTTCCTGAATCCGAGGTTCGACTATCGGACGGACTCTCCTCTCCAGTACCCTGGCATAGACTTTCCCAGGGAGGCTGAGGAGTGTAAGTCCCCTGTAGTTGGAACACACCCTCCGGTCCCCCCCTACTCCCACAGCATCCAGAGACTTCAGGTACTCAGGGCGGACTTCATCCACTCCCGGGGCCTTGCCACTGAGGAGCTCGTTGACTACCTCAGGGAAGGTGATGGTTCACAGGGGAGTGTGGTAATGTACAGAAACAAAATTAGAAAGAATGTGTCTCTGTCCAAATATTTATGGTACTGACTGTAGTGTGTGTGTGTATGAGATGAGAGAGAGGTGCCTGTGTGTGTGGAGGGGGTATCTGACCTCCAGGGTGGTCGCTGTGTTAACTCTGGCTAAGCTGCATTTGATGTATGTATTGAGGGTGGACACTTTCCTTGAAATAAACACAAGTAAAATACTTGCTGTTGTATTGTAGGGAGAGGAGCGTTTTATGGAAAATTATATGGCTTTAATTGCGTGTTTGTGCGTGTATGTCTTGGCAGGTCAGTGTGTGGTGTAGCTCTTTGACTCTCACAGTAAAACATTTCAACTTTTGATGTCAAACTTGTTCGCCACTGGCATAGATGGTCGAAGAGTTGAGGCATTTCAAAGAGCGTGTGTAATTTTGCTGTCGCCAACGACATCTCCATTGTTAAAGGGTTAACCACTCTGCTCTTTCAGCTTATTGCAGGCTGGACACAACTGATGTAGGTAATCAACAAAAAAAGAACTCAAGAAATATGCTAAACTAGAAGTGTTGTGCCCAGAGGCCTGGATTTGCCACCCATGATTCTAAGGCAGGCCCTGCTATAAAGGCTATATACCAGTGTTTTTCAACCATTTTTGAACCAAGGCACACTTTATTCTTGACAAAAAACCCTGAGACACACCAGCATCCAGAAATTAAAAAACAGAAAACTCTACAGTCTGTACTGATGTACAGTCCCTCCACAATCTCACATGCATTTTTGTGATAATTGTGGCAGAAAAAGCTGGAAGTTGCAGCTGTTTTTTCTAAAAATTGTAATAAAGTTAAGTTAGTTTTCCGTAATAATTTTCAACTAAATCATTTGAAATTTTACCCTGGTAGTTGTTTTTCCCTTCAGTTCATTAACATGCCATTTTATGTAACCTCACAAAAAACACATATAGTCTTTTTAAATAGTGTTATTATTAATAATATGATATTATTGATAGAATCAAATAAACACAAACAAAAAAGTATTTTATGATCTTTCATATTCCTAACTACTCAGTGTTTTATCAGGGCCTGTTTGGAGGAACACAGAGCTGATATCCTGGAGATGGTAAATGTATTTAGATCAGTGAATGGGTAATTTCCAACGGTACACCTGACCACCTCCCACGGCCGCGCACTGGTTGAAAAACACTGGTATATACTGACACAGACAAATCAAGGCTTAAATTCATACCGTAACATATACATCCTGCCTGAAACGTTCCAAAAACATTTTTCCTAAAAGTAAGAAAGTAGTTTTCTTGGAAGTATCTAAGTTAGAGCATACAGGACAGGTTGATCTTTTTACCTGCCTACTTTGAAATTAACAAACAATCCTGAATCCTCGAGCAATCAGCAATCAGTTTTTCAGCCAAACAGCAGGAAACCCTGGCACCAGACCACTGGAGGTGAACAGGAAGTGGAGGAGGCTGACAATCCCAGAGAAGAAAATGGCCAAGTGGGTAGATGATCGCAGATTAAAGCTGCAGCAGTTTCCAGAGTCCTTCAGAAATATAGGATGTTGTTATAAGCTGTATCTGCCACACTGATCTCACTGCCAATAATTCACAAGGGTCAGAGGCTCTGCTGCAAACCCAAGAGAGAGCTTTGAAATGAAAATCCCCCTCCAGCGAAGACACAACAGAGACTTCCTGGTCTGGGGGCTAAGGTTCCAACACTTGATTTAGGCTGGTTGTAATAAAGTGTCTGAAGTACAGCAAGATGAAGAACAGAATGGAGGAATTAATGTTTTCACCATCAAAACTCAGGCTTGACATTTTTAGAGTTAGTTCAATTCATTTTTTCAGTCAGGTTCATTCACTAACTCAGTTTGTTTCCATGTACAACTATGTCTGCTAAAAGATTTGTTTAAACTTGTACATGAAGGATTTCTGCTTTCTTTCTTACAATTCTAGATGCTATGATGATGAAAATGTTTGAATAAGCAGCAAGCTGCACGCTTTGTTTCATTCTTGATTAAATCAAACGTATCAGAGCACCAGCAGGACAAGAGCAGACACACAGACATGTACAGGGTGAGCTAGCTTATGAAGATAACATGAAAAGACATGCCCAAAAATCCTCAACATCACTGCCAACCAGCTGAAATATTCACTTTTGTTGAAAATGTATTCCTTTCTTACATTGGGTACCTCATAAATTGGCAGAAGACTGGAATTCAGCTCTAATGGAAACACAAACTTGCAACTTGTTTCAGTTTAAACAAATAAAAAAATCATGTAAATCACTAATTTAAAATCACACAAAATTGACATATCAATTCAGGATAAACTGGTCAGAGTTTTTAGACTTTATCTGTTTAAAAACCTGCTGTTTTTACTTTACTTTAACAAAAAACTAATAATTTACAATGTTTACGGCTTAAAAGGTTTAAAACCCAATTCACGTGTCAAAATTTGGATCGGAGGTCTCTCTCTTTTGATGTGCAATTTTTGCTGCTCGAGAATATAAACACAAAAATGTGCTCATAACCATGATTCTCCAGACATGTGTAGGAGGAACTACTGTCTGAAGTTTTTCACCTCTAACTATATATCATATCTACAATGCATGGAAGACACAGATTGTGTTGACAGATCAGGTTTATTTCTTGTTTCTAAATGATGGCCTCCTAACTGTCCAGGGTGTCTTCTACCTTCCCCCTGAAGTGACTAGGATAGGCCCCAGCAACCAACCTCTGACCCAGCACATGTCAAAGCAGTTAAAGAATGGTATATGGCGTATACTTGTACAGCGCCTTTCTACCTTCCTAGAAGGCCAAAAGCGCTTTACAGTCACAGGCCCATTTACCTATTCACACACACATACACACACTGAAGTCAAATGGATTCATATTTTCAAGTAATTTTTCTTACTGTGACTTAGGGATGGGTATCGTTAAGATTTCAACGGTACTACTACTCTTATTGATACTGCTTATCGATCAGGTATTTTAACGATACTCATATCGATACTTTTTGAGGACAAAAAATAAATAAATAAATAAATTACAAATTAAGAAAGTAGAAGAAGAAAGTATTTTATTTCCTCATTATGCAACAATGTTTTTTAACAAAACATTTTACTTTATAAATTTTCAAACTTGAAAAGTAAAATACATGAAAAAATAAGAAAGAAGGAAATAAAGAAAATAAACATCAATGTTTTGACATATTGCTGTCATGATGTAAATACAAACAAATTAAATAAATGTTTGAGTTCAAAAGATCATCCCAGAGAAAGTCTCTGCTCCAACTCCCGCAGTGAAAGCTGCGTCTATACCTGACGCCCGTGTTTCCATCTCTCTGACAGAGTTTGACGCCAAAGCCCCTCCCCCGCCTCTCTACCTGTTCACCTGTTCATATCCTCTGCAGCAGCGAGTCGTTTTTTCCTGCGCCCCTCCACTGTATTCTACACAAAGAGTGCAAAATACGGTCATCAGAACAGCAGGTTAACACGTTAGTAGGGGCGCTCTAGCGCAGATTTAAATAATTTAACTGTCTGAAAAACAGTGTGCCAGACAGACCTCTCCTCTTCAGCGAGAATAGCGAAATTAATATCATCATCAATTACTGGAAAATTAACTGACTGGGTGAGTTAATTATGGTAAATAACGTTAAATCTTGTGGGACACAAAAAAAATGTGACTTCTCCAGTACAGATAGCAAAACCGTTGAGGTCAGATCTTGAAGAATGTTGCTGGATCAATACCGGGGATCGGTACCCATCCGTACTGTGACTTCAAAGATCGAACTATTGTGATCTTGTTTCTCAAAAATTTTCTTAAAATAAGTAGTGAACTTTTGTTGTTGTTCTTTTTTGGCATATCATGTCAGGGGTCACCACAGATGGTTTGGCAGAGAGTTTTCTGCCGATGCCCTTGCTGACACAACCGGGCTGGGGATCTGTCTCACTGGGAGACCCAGATTTGACCCCCCCATTGTGGCATGCAGGAGCATGAAGGGTTTTTCCTAAAGACTAGATGAAGCTCACTGAAGCTCATTGCGCCCCCAGGGAAAGGAATCCAGGTTTTCTGCGTGCCTAGCCAACTGAGCTATTCAGATGCTAAGGAGTGCCCAAATGTAATAATTTTTACTAAAAGTTTTAAAAAATGTATCATGGATTAAGAGTTAATGTGATCTTCTAAGTTCAAATGTCTGATTACTGAGTTTTTTATCAGCTGACACATTATACTAAATAAACAACAAGCTCTTAAAAGAGTTCACCTGTCACGGCTTCATTGACTGCACACTGCAGGTGGTCAGGGTCAAGGACTACTGGAAGACCAAAAGACATGGTTAGGACTACAGGCGCCTACAGGTCCAAGATTGGAGTTTCTATTTAGTCCTCTTAACAATGAGGCAGGAAACATCTGCAGTCCTGAGATCCAACAGACAACAGAGCCTGGATCCATGCCATCTTCCGCTGTTAACAACAACAGAGACGAAACCTCTTCACAAACCAGATCCAGGCATGACAAATTCTGCAAACTGTATCTAATCTGACAGCAGCTTCAGACACTACAGCATTTGGAAAACTCTAGAAACAGAATGTGAGACTATAATTCCCTGCAAACTGATTAAACATGTTATGACTTCTTCTGTGGAGATGTGCTGTAAGTTAAGAGTAAAGTGAATGAAGTTTTTGCGAAATGCAAAAAGACCAACAAAATTGACCTAAAAGCTGGTCTCTTTGAAGCTTGCAGAGGAATGTCTAACATTTTTGTCGATAGTACTTCCATGAGTCTGGCTCTAAGAGGATGTGACTTTTATTGTTTATCTTATTGTTTGTCTTATTGCTCTTCTTGTGTTACTGAGATAAGCTGCTTAAAAAAAGACTTGACTTTCTAGTCTTTTGAGTGTTGTGATAAAATAAATGCCATTATTAACTTCTTTCTCCCATTTTGGACATCTACGCGTGTAGAAAACCAAAACAAGTTGCCTATTAATCAGAATAACCTCAGTAAAGATGGTGAGTAGTCTGTCCCTTTGCCTAATACCTGTCATTCCACCCTTGACAAACACAGCCGAAGTCAAGCACTCATAATAATAATTTGTCATTTGGCACACTCAATTTAGCTGGTTCTTTATTTTATATTCCTCAGTAGATGAAGTTACACGGACAAAATTGATCGGAATAAATGCCTGATCAGAATAAAAATGCGTCACGTAAACACACCGTTTGGAATACTCCTTGTGGGCGGCCGTGGTGCAGCGGTAGGCCGGTCGACCCATGATCGTAAGGTTAAAGGTTCGATTTGAAGGTTCGATTCCCGTCAAAGTGTCCTTGGGCAAGACACTGAACCCCACCTAGCCTCTGGTGGTAGGCGGGCGCCTGTGTTTGGCAGTGGAGTGGCCACCAGTGTGTGAATGTGTGTGTGAATGTGTGTGTGACTGGGTGAATGGGTCGGTGACTGTAAAAGCGCTTTGTCTTTGTAGGTAGAAAAGCGCTATACAAGTATACGCCATTTGCCATTTGCTATCCTATGACCCCACCCCTTACATTGAGGTGTTCTCCCTACCATGACAAAGGTGGATAAAGGTGAAGAGGAGGTGAAAGGTGAATTTACATTAAAACTGCGTCTTCCTCTACACATATACCGTATTCCCCCTGTCTCACTCTTACTCTTTCTGCTTGAGCGCCCCTTGCGGCCATTAGAAAAAATGCACAAAAAGAAAAAAATGCATTAATTAGCCGCATCATTGAATAAGCCGAAGGATTGAAAGCGTGTGACAAAAGTAGCGGCTTATAATCCGGAAATTATGGTACATTGTGGCATTGCCCTCATGGATTTTCACTACATCCAAAGCTAAATGTTGTTGGCACGAATTAGCCTAATCCTAATCCTTCTTCCTGGTCTGTTCTGCCAAGAATAAAGCATTGGCCGCATGGATTTAAGAAATTGCGGGTGAACAGCCACTTAATAATAATTATAACAATAATCAAATGCCTTTTAGAAGATCATCTTGCTCTATGCTGCAGCTTCATTTATTTACAACGGTATTTCTTTTGCTATGGCCGTTCCAGTATTTTAGACATTTCTTCACATGTCAAAATGAGTTATTATTATTATTATTATTATTATTATTATTATACGATCAAAAGTGTGGCATATGTAAACATTTTTTTATAATCGGATCAGGTTTTTCTGGAACCCTGTACACAGTTCAATTTTCATCCGATCTTTGATCCAATCAAAGACATTTTGCACATGTAACTGGAGCTACTGTTTTGGTAAAAGTATTTCATTCAACTTTTCCAAACACTTCCAACCAATCCAAGGCCATCACAACCAAGCTTGACTGTTGCTCTGTTGGTCCTTTTCTGCAACAGTTTGCTAGTTTAACTCCAAATATGATGTAACAAAATATTCATCCAATATTTGGAGATAAATCAGATATATTTATCAAATGCAAGAAAAATATTTATCTTTTCTTTCTGTTCTTTCACAGATCCATTATTGTTATTTTTTAACTCTGCCGTCCTAGTCAAGGGTGACAATGACTGTCTTTTGGATGTCTGTTCTGTCAGCAGTCATGGTAAACCATGATTATGTAAATTAGTGAGTCAGACAGAAAGATCATTGAAAGGCTCAGTAACCTTTTGCATGTGTTGTGAATCAAATAGCTTATTAGGATATGACAACATCATTTTCCAGAATTTCATTTTTTTCAGAGTAGGGTATGGCTTTAATAATCAATCACATTAAAAAAATAAAACCTTGAAATAATTTAACTGATCCCTCACAAATCCCTTACTGACAGACCAAAATATTTTCATTTTTACATTTCCTTGTTTTGATGGAGCTACACAAAGAGGAGGACAAGTAGGATTGTAGTTCCTTTGTATAGCTAAGAAACAAAGCAAACCAGACATTTAAATAGATTGGCTCTTTACTTTGACCAGAGTTTTTTAAATTTAGCTACTTCTTTGCAAATTGATGTCAGCCTGTGCCAAAGCATATACAAGCTGGATCTAGATTTAGTTTTAGAAAAGAGAGTCAAGAATCTTTTTAAAAAGTTCTGACCTAACGAGTTTCAGAACAATGTACATATAAATACCAACAAAAACTTCCCACAAGGGGAAAATGTTCATGTGCCAACTTTTCCAGTGATCCCTCTTGTCACTGCAGTTTCTCCATCTATAAAAGGTACTAACCAGTGTTTACAGCTGTAGGTGAATTACAGTGTTTTAGTTTTGTGTTGCTTCAGCCGTGGAATGTCTATGACCAATGACACAGACTCGTAAGGAGATAAAGTATACCCTTTGTATACCTTTATATACCCTGTGTTCAAATGGACAAATACAACACAACTGAGGACAGGATAGGATGAAAAAAATACTTAAAAAAACCGAAGTGTTTCTAAAAATGAAAAGCTTTTACATTTAATGCACACAAAAAGACAACAAAAAGATATCAATGCACAATCATAATATGTACTGTGATAGGGCCATACAAACTATTGGACTTATTTTTTATGTGAGTATCAGTTATCCCAACATTCTGAAGCAGTAAAAAATCAGCTACAGGGAAGAGGCACGTGGAAAACATGGTAGGTTACTAGACAACTGATAAGCAAGAAACAATGCTTAGAGAAAGCAACTCCTGTAAGATAGAAGGTTTAAGAAGCAATATCCTACCGTTAGCAGTTCTTTCTGGAAGGACTTCCTCTCTTTACTCTCTGTGTTGTTGCAGTCCTCTTTCAGCCTCTCCAATACAGATGCCACTCTCTCCGGCTCACTGTCCAGCTCTGCCCGACAAAAATGAGTCAAGGGCAAGTTGATGTACCCAAGGGCGTCTGCAAATGCCCGCCAGCTGCCGATGTTCTCCATTAGTATAGTCCTTACAGAGGCATAGATGTAGGTGAGGAACTTGCAGGGTTTGAGAATCTGCTCCAGTAACAGGGATGTTGTAAGGTCAGGCCCGCTGAAGTAAATCGGTTTAACTTTCCCAACCACTAGCACATTTCTAACATGAACAAGACCAATTTTACCCTGATAATATCCAATGTACCACTCTTTGGTCCACAGCTGACCCTTCAGCTTAATCTTCTCCTCATTCAACAGAGCAATAAAATCTCCCTTTTTGTACTCAAGCAAGTACTGATTTTTTGTTTGTCGAATGACAGTTTTGATTAATTTTCCAAACTTTAGGTTGTTTATTTTGCGGTCCTGGAAGACAGGGTATTTGGTGGCTACAGCAAGAGGAGACAAAACTATCTTTCCTACTTCCTTCTTTTTGAGGAATCGTCGTTGCACAGATGTCTTTGGACCTGCTTTTGGTGGAGGAGTTGGTGTCTGGACGCAAAATTGAGCCAGTATACAATCTTGATCATCTTTGACCTGTATTCTTAAAGTGAAATCAGAAACATCTTCAGCATCGCGGGAAGAAATTACAAAGACCAGCCTGCTTACTTTTCCGAGTTTGACCTGGAATCCCCGGACCACCTTGGCCTGTTCACTAGCTTTTACTTCATAATTGGCCATGTTGGAGTAAACACCAACATGGAGATCCTGAGGTCTGGACAAAACAAACTGGTGTTTACCCCAGAGTTGAAGTGCAACTGGGGGTGTGGACTGTGCCTGCTTACTGGCATCACTCACCAGCAGTGTCTTTGGGGCACAATCATGGCCAAACATTCCCACAACTGTCTTGAAGGATGGATGAATGTGTTTGGGACCATATACTCCTAATGTGATCTTTTTCACCACATTCTCCCAAACTGTGCAATCCGGAGCGATAGACTGAGTCTGGGCCACTACACACACATACATGCATGGCTCAAGGTTGTCCAGGCACACTTGAACTGTGTCACCGTATACGTATGCTTGAGGAATGGGGCTGTACGGTCCTTCCTTACAATCACTTCTTACACACAGTACTTCAGTAGTCTTTCTGCTCTCCACTTTTACAACTACTGACACTTTCATTTCAAGCGTGATGGTAGTTTTGCACTCCATGTTGCTCAGCTTGATCTCCACAACAGGACTGACGGTGGTACAGCGGTCATTGTTTAGCTCCAATGGAGGGTCAAGAAGGGCTTTAATTGAAATCTGTTGGGTGTCTCCTGGTGCCACGTGGCCCTCGGGTATGAGGATGCTAATGTTAGTGTCTGGAAGTTGGACGGCACCTCCTAAGCTATCCAACCGACAAACAATGTTGGTCTCTACTGGTTGTGTCTGTCCCCAGCCAGGGCTCTGGCCCAGTGAATCCAGATCATGGCAAGACCTGGCTAACTTCCGGTGAGTAAGCCAAGCTGTGCGAAAATCCTCCCTGCTCTGAAATTGTTCTGGTGCTGGAGCTTTGAGGCCTTTAAAGAAACCATGGGAGGCCTGGGGAGCATCTGTTTGAGCCTGCAGAATAGACAGCTCAGACAAGCTGTAGGAACGTTTGCTTCTAAAAAAAGGGTTTTCCCTGCGCAACGTCTGGCCCACATCCAAAGTGGGATTGAGAGGGTTTAAATGGAAACCAGCACTGCCAAAACTGTGGTCGGAGGTGCTGCTGGTGGAGTTCGGCACTGATGGAGAAACCATATCAAAGAGGAGGAGGTCAATAGATTTCTCTCTGCTGTTCTGATCAAGTGAGTTTTGAGGACTCCCATTTAGAAAAGGGTTTGTAGAGGTATGGTTTGTTGTAAATGGATTTCCATTTTGGAAGGTTGTTGGTTTCAGAATCACTCCTGACCATTCTCCTAAGAGGTCAATTTCCTTGGCTGCCTCCTCGTTACTCTCTCCCACAGTGTCAATCATTCCGCTGTCACTGAAGGATGAGTCTCTATAGTTAATGGGTTGAACGTATGCAGCAGGGATGTACCCCATCTCTGTGTTGTTATGGGCATACCACCACTCTCCTCCTGATGCATCGAGAACATAAAGGCGGTCGCCTTTTGAAAACTTCAGTGTAGTAAAGCTGGATGGGCAGTAGTCTTTAATGGCAACAACTTCCCTGGCTGTTCCAAAGGAAGCAGTGGCATCAAGTCTTAAGGCACTGGGGGAAGGCACTGCAAAAAGAAAAAGGAGAAGTATATTTTTAACCATATCTTTTGTGTGTGTAAAAACATATAGACTTAAACAGACATGTCCACTTAAAAGGATCACCTCTGAAGTCACCCATTGCATTCTGTACTGCAAAAATAAAACTTGAACAGGAAGGGTACATTGTCTGGACTTCACTTCTCCCAAGTCAACATCTTAAAAGCAGCAATTAGGAGGGACAAAGTAAAGTTTACAGCTCTATTTGGGTTCCGCAATGGGTACAACCACTTGCCAATAAAGAAGAAAACACCCCCCAAAATATGTGGAAATTTCAGGTGCTTTATATGTCTAAACTCCTGACAAGAAAAATGCACTGACTCCCCAGTTTTCATAAAAATAAAACAGACTAGCAAACATAAAGAACGTTTTGACCCTCTGACATTATCCCACAGTGTTTTTATAATATTTGATAATTCCAGATTAATCATAATGCAGTAATTTACTTGTTTAATTTATTTGTCAAAACGGCCATTTTGAGTTTCTAAGAGTTCAAATTTGTATATTATTAGGGACTTAGAATTATTTTTAATGTTGGATAGGTGCACTGGCCATAACAAGATTCTCTCTTGAAAAGATGAGAGAGCGAACATGTTTATCATAGATGCACTTGTGCTTTGAGAGACCAAATGTAAAAAAATAAAATATCAGACAATTCCCTTGTTTGATGTATGAATTTATTGATATAATAAAGTAGTAAATTGGCGACTGCCAAATATTTTTTTGTCCCACAGTATAATTCCTAAGGATCTTAAAGTTGTTTGAAGACTACTTTAAATAAATATGTAACAGCATGGTGGGATAAAGAAGCTGTTTTCACTCAACCAACATATAGGCAGAATCCAAATTCTTTCTCTACCCCTACGTCTGCTCTATACCTCTACATTTAGTCCTCCAAACGGAGAGTTATAGAAAAAAAGTGTCTAATTCGGTCATAGCTCGTACTGGACGTCTTCAATAGTCGCCGGTCAGTTACATTAGCTGCAAGTGCTCAGAAATCCTTAACAACATCAGTTTTACCACTTTATAAATGTCACGCTAAAATAAAAAGTTATTAGTAATATTTAAATGTAAATTTCTGTGCATCAGAGCACACCCACGTGAAGAAAGGCGCTTCTCCTCCGTGGCACAGTGCGGGGCGGAACATTCTCGGGGCGGAGGGCTTGGCATCCCTCCGCCCTGAGGGTTAGCCCTTAAAAAACCTATACTGGACACCCCTACCCCTCCAAATGCCCCTACAATTGGAGTGGTAGGAAGAAGCCGTAGGGGTAGGGGAAGAATTCTGATTCGTCCGTAAACACATGGCTGGCAAAGAACTTGTGTTTTGTATTTCTTTGTAAGTTTTTTTTGAGTATTGCTCAAAAAGGTATGAGCTTCCACAACCACGTGCTTCCTGTGAATTAGAGCAGAGTCTATCAGCTAAGCATACTTTGAAATTTTTCTTGGATACATGCAATGCATTCTTCAAACCTACAATTACAAACCAGATAAACTATCATAAAAAAGTTTTTGAAAGTATTATTTAAAAAACATGCAAAATAAAAAATAAAAGAAAGAAAAACTTTTAGTATACTGTATTTTTGAGGTTTGGGAAGGAATATCAAAATAGTTTGTTTTCCCTGATGGTCACAATCCTTCCACAAATAGCCCGGAAGGTTTCATCCTTTCACTTATGATGAAAATATTTGCTGGTCTTACATATATATATATACAGTGTAGTATTCAGGAGTAAAAATATATTTAATTTATCCCAGCGCTGCTTTTCTCCAAAAGGGTGAAAGTGTCTTGTTTCTTGAGTGCTGACCTTTGACATCAGTCAGACTGGCCTCAGACACTCTTCACTGAGGTTTCCATTAGTGTGCCCTCTGATTTGCAGCGTGGGAGAGAAGTGCTGGTGGCTCTGATCCGATGTATGGCCATAGCTAAGTCTCGACCGAATGTAAACTGGAGGTCGGGCTGCTGGAATGGTTCTTTTATTTGGGATCAAACACAGACGTCAGCAGCTGTCCATGAGATCTGAAAAATAAAAAGCAGAAAATAAGTCTGGTTCCTGCTCTGCTTGCAAATTCTTTTTGGGGAAGCACCCCACATTTCTCTTGGAAGCTTGAGGAGTGCCAGACATGGCAGCTACGGTTTCTTGTCAGTGCATGACTGTGTGTGTGAAAGGTGAAGGGTATGTAAAGACTTTGAGACTAAAGCCTCACTCTGATCATTTGGCTAACTTCCGGTGAGTAAGCCAAGCTGTGTGAAAATCCTCCCTGCTCTGAAATTGTTCTGGTGCTGAAGCTTTAAGGCCTTTAAAGAAACCATTGGAGGCCTGAGGAGCATCTGTTTGAGCCTGCAGAATAGACCGCTCAGACAAGCTGTAGGAACGTTTGGGGAAAATTGAATTAATTGGTTTTCAAGTATCTTTTTTTAATCAAATTTTATATTTTATACAAGTAGAATAAAATACAGAGTTTATACAGAGTGGCTAATTCTATGTACTGCTCACATAAGAAACTAAAAGACTTTTTTGTTCAACAAAGTAAGACAAATTAGCAATGAAAAACAGTTTCTAGTTGTGGATTGGATAGACAGCAAAAAATTAGTAGAAGACTTTAAAAAAGACAGTGAAATCCCACAAAGAGATTGAAACCTAAGTAATTTTCCAGTAAAGAGTTCATCAAACATATAGATCACTGGGCAGTGAGACAACTGTGTTGTAATATTGGGCCATTTAAATTGAACTGAATTGAATTTCCCATTAGCCCTTTGATCACACTCCCTGCCTTTAGCTTACAGCCCCTCAAAACCCCAAGTTAACATCAGTGGGGCAACAAAAATGAAGCTATGCAGCCACACAGTTTTGGTCCAGATTCCAGCTCAGACGAGGAAGACAAAGACCAACATGGATCTATTTGTCTGCAAGTGGATGCATCTGAATGGAGCGGACAATGAAGCTTGTCTCCTGCCACTTGTTGTTGTTGTTTTCTTTTTTACGTAGAAACTAAAATCTTTTTCAAATTCACCATGACTGAAACGCAATTCAAATCTGAACTTTTTTTGTAAAAGTCCTCCATCATCAAAAATGCTACAATAATATGCTTAAAATTAGAATTTTCAATGGAGTGGGTCAAAAAGGTGAAAGAAATTGCTAGATTTGTATACACCATTTTCGTGTTTGTGTAAATATTTGATGGAGTAATGCTGCAGTCGTATACAGTCATATATTTCTGTTGTTCCTTTTTCCTGCAGATGCACATAGCAGGAAAGATCAACTAATGGTTGCTCTGCTTTATGGACTTCTTTAAAAAGTGTTTTTTCAGTTGGAAAACAAGAACCTAAAGAATGACAACTTCCCACTGGCTAAAGGCGACACTTATCACCTTAAGGGAAACACCCCCTTGTGCTTTTAATACTTTAACAGCCCATTAGCCGAGGCAGAGTTTTTGTTTGGCATGAAAGACTTGCAGCATCAGCCACTTCGCTGCTCGTGCATCTTCATAAACTACCAAAGTGACGCAGTCTCATTAGAACAACAGCAGAAAAATAATAAAAAACTATTGTAGAATTTCAGCTACTTGATAAATCTGTATCCACTTGAGGTTTGGCAAAGAAATATGGAGGGAATAAATGTTTACTTAGCTTTCACTATTCCTATAAAAGTTTTTTCAAAGCTTTTTAGTCTTTAAGGCTCCAGACATGGTTTCTGCTGCTTAGCGGTGTGGAAGAACTCGAGTTATTTGCCAGAACACAGTACTTCCGTGGAACCTTAAAGTCATTTTCCAGTAAGCAGTTCATCAAACATATAGATCACTGGGCAGTGAGAAGAAATAAAAGGACTTAAAAAAAACATACAAATAGTAATAACTCAAGTAACAATGAGCTGGTCCAGCTATTTTTTTGTGATTTTTTTACTAAAGAGGTCCAGCTGATTAGACTTTCATCTTCTATGACAGAAAAGGATCAACATTACAACTAACAAGCTGCATTTTATATGTTATCCAAGTACACAATCCACTGTTGAACAGCAGTCAGATTAAACACAGTCCGGTCCAGACTGAAGGCTGAACTACGATATGACAGAAGCAACAACAGGGAATCTACTGTAGCATAAAAACCAAGGAGAGCCAGGTAAAAGGGGATCAGAGAATTAGAATACCTATAATATCTATATACTGCACAGCGCTACCAACATGTAAACAGAAATCACCCAGAGACACAGAACAATCTGTAAAGCTGTCAAACATGTGAAACATTTCAAACGATCAGCCATCCATGCTCTAAAACAGTGGTCCCAACCCAACCCCGAGGTTGCAGAACAGTACCAAGATTTAGAAAATACCTGTTATACGATGATTGTGTCGTCTTATTTTGTTTTATTCATCCGTCACCGTCACATCTTAAAAGCTGGACGCGGCTGACGTTAGCGTCTGGTTGTTTGCCTCCACTTTGATGTTAAAGAAAAAATATTCAACACAAAGTTTAAGTTCAAACCAGTTGCAAACGTTTTACAGAGAATTAAATATTAATCAAATCAAGTTGTTTCTAAATTGTTTAAACTTGTAAAAGGGACACTTGTGAATTTTCCTTCTGCAAGGGTGAATTGGACAGGCATCTGTTAAAAAACTTTAGCACAGAAAATATTCCTCCGTGTTAAAAAATATGCAATGAATCAGGATTAAAGTAAAAAAAAACAAAGAGTATACATCTTTTTGCCCTGAAAGATGATCTGAGTCTGGGTTGAGTTCTCACTGTTATGATGGGGTTCTATTAAAAAAAATAGTTTGGTTTTAGTGAAGTATTTACAAATTTAGAAACCACTTCTACAAATCAACAACTTTGTTCCATTGAATCTCATCATCTGCAAAAAAACAATCTACTGTTTTCAGATGTTTTTATAAAATCAAATTTCTTGTGGTAGCATTTTAATTTGATACAATTGTTTATTCATAAACCGGAAGCTTAAAAAATATTAAACACACTTGACTGTTCAGACCAATCCATGAAAATTATTTAATTATTATTATCTGACATCAAACCGGTTTGTAGCCTGAAAAAGGTTGGAGACCATTGTACTAAAACTAATATGAAAACTGTTGGTAATTCTCAATAGAAGTATTTAGGTTTAAAACAAAGCTCAGAGTTTCACCTTTAATACATTTACAACAAAAAATTGATTAAACATTTTCATTACCAATTGAAACACTGAAGGAAATTGAAAGGCAACAACAACGTTTTCAGTTGAAATGGAACTGATTAATAAAATGATCAATGATAAGCAGCGACAGTCATGACTTCCATGATTCTTCTGTTTACGTGCCAGTGAACTGCTGTGGTGTTCATTTTTTAAACATTTCAAATTAGACAGAGACAAGGAGAGATTCCAGAACCTGTTCCAGCACACCGATCTGGATCCAGAAGCAGAGTGGTTCTGAAACAGTCACAGACTGTTAGTTCTGATAATTCTCCCATTCAGCTAAGTCTGCTGTTATGAAAGCCAAGAAAAGAAAAATGTACAACATCCGCCAAGTGTTCACAAATAATTGAAGCTTTTTAATTACATTTTTAAAATCGTTATACAACTTCAAGAGGGCAAAAAGGAGTGTCTTCCTTAAACTCGGATCCTCTTCTGATCTATTATAAAAGAGAGTCTTTCAATACTGATAACTTTAAAAAAACAGTCTTTTCATAAGACTGTGACTGCAGAGCAGCAGCAGTTTATTAGACTTTGTGAGCAGAATTGTTGGCACAGAGCAACCCCGCCCCTCTACCCCTACCAGTTGCTGAGAGCTCTGTTTACACACTCTCCCGCTGGCTTACTGCCCCTCACATGTCCTCCATCATGAGAAAAATGCCACATGAACATAGTAAACACGCCAAAAACACAATTTTCATCTGCGTGGGTTACTGAAGTCAGGCTTTCAGGTTCTTCCAGATGAACCCTTTTTGAAGTACTGGTACCTTCAAATGCTGCATGTGAGCAGCGAAGAAACATTTGAGATGAAACCAGGACAATATGTTGCAGATGTGTCCTTCCATACAGAACAAAAAGCATGTATCATATTTCCAGCATCAATGACAAGCAGAGGGGGATGTCTATGGCTTTTGCCTGTAATGCAGAAGTAAAGTGTTAGCATATGTGTTGATTTAAAAGGACTTTAAGACTTTAATGAGTTACAAACTCTACCAAGAAGCAAATCTTAAGGCTTCTTTAAGATGTAAAAACAAGGGCCCCTTGGGTTCTGAGCACAAGTCTGTGGTTTCCTTCATAAAAAGAGCAGGAAGCTCCCAGTGGAGCACATGTTTTCCTTAAGCTCTGATCTTTGAGCATGTTAGGCATTTGAATGCACATTTTAAATTTTTCTTTTTCATTTTAGAACTTTTAATTTATTCTTTTATGGTCCAGACTAAGTTGATCTAACTGTTCTTAGCTCTTCAGAAGCTGCTGACAAATAGTCATTCTTGAATCAACCTATCAGCAGTTGTTTTTTTGTTTTTTTTTGGTCGGCTCTGTTACGCAGTTTGATGCTGGCACACTGTGCTCAGCAGCATGACGTCTGGATCCCCTTTCTTTGAAGCTGAGGCGGAGGAAGGGGAGGTTTCAGGGCGAGAGGAGGCCGTTGGTAAACTTTGGGTGGTCTCTCACAAGAGATTTCTAAAAACATCAGCCTGACCACCCTGCACTGTTTAGGAGCCCTGAAGAACAATGGTGGGTGGGGATCTTCTGGCCTGTTACTGGGAGAACAGACTGTGGTACAAATCATAATAATGTGGTGCTTGGAGGCTGCATACAGCTCGCGCTATCTCTTCTGTCATAAACATTCCTTCCTGATTTCTTAAGCAGCATTTTTGTAGAGTTTTAGTGCTTGATCAGTGAACAAAATATCAGTCATTTGTTGAATTTAAACTGCTTTAAGTGCTTTGAAAGGGTCTAGCAAATTTTAGAGTCAATATTCGTCAGTTTTATCTAAAAGAAGCAACTTTTTATGACGGAACGTGGTCCACCTCTGATCCTCCCTGATCCTCCTCTGCGGTTATGATTGGAGGCGTATCAAAAACAGACAAAATGATGACACTAGCTGCGTTTAATTACACATTTGTGAAAAGTTTATCAATTCCAGAAATGTCAAAAAAAACTGTTTGCAATGACACTGTTTCCATTAAATCATAATTCTGCAGATAAACACAAACCAAATCATGTGATAAGTCATTCAAAAACACATGGTGACACATGTGAACAATGATTTACAGCAGATAGACTCAAATTTCTGCCACCGCACTAGCGGGCCATGGAGCGATGAGCTCCTCACACGTGGGAGCGGCTACAGACGAAGCCATTTTGGAAAATGGTGGTTGGTGACTTTACGGAGGATCCAACAGCATGACGCGCTCAACTTTTGATGAGCTGTGTGATGCTGTGGGACCTCTTGTGGCGCCCGCTGTGCAGTGCCCAAGGCAGCCAGAGTTTCCGGTTGTTGGTCATGTGGCTCATTTCATTTGAAGAAACAGTTTCCATTGCAGGTTTGTGAAGTTTTGTCAATTATGATAGCCCTCAAAAACCACCTCCTCCAAGCACAAAAACCTTTTTCGATAAATGCCAGTTTTTTTTAATTGTCATGTTTTCATTCCTGCAAATCTCATTTGTGCAATTTCATAATCAATGGAAATGCAGCTAGTGTTGGGAGGAATGACATTTTCAAGCTGGTTAATTTTATGATGGAAATGTGAATCAAATGTAGACTGGCACTTACTTCAATAACAGAAATCTATCTAAATGTATCTTTGAATCCAGAAATATAAGGAAGAATAGAAAAAAGAAGTTAACAGCTTCATCAGACTGATAAAACTCTCCCAACACAATCACAATATACTGTTCCTTCAACCTAAATGCCATTTCCTGCCCAGGTCTGATGTGGTCTCTGTCTTCTGACAGCATGAAGTATGTTAACCCTGTTAAAGCCCCGCTAAACAATTTATACACTTCAGTTCACTCCAACAGTCATAGCGGAACATTCCAGCGTTGCCAAGAATAAGAATGAAAAAGAAAAAAAAAATACTGGATATCTCACTGAGTCTTTCCTTCACAGTCCCTCCAGAGGAAGTCCTCTGCCGGGCGGTCATGCATGCCACTCCTTTTCTTCAGCACTTCACTTCCTGTGGGGTGGGGGTCCCTAAAGCACGGGGCTTGTTCTTAATAGGATTTATTACATGTGTAACAGGGAAACGAGTGCTTTTGAACATCTGGTGTGGCACAGCAGGACAGCAAGATCTTTCAACTTTACTGTCGGGTTTTTGTTGCACAGTTTACATGCAGGGACAAATAATAAGAAGACATTTTAGATAGCAAGGAAGAAACAAAGTGTCTGAAAGACAGGAATCTTTCAGCTGAACTCAAGGGAGAGTTTCTCAGTTGAAATGGGTGTTCCTCCACCATTATTCATGGACGGCTGCAATCAAGTCAAATCTCAACAATCTAGCTAGTTAGCTTTTATTTCCAGTCTACCAAATGTTACTTTTCTGGAAGGCTCACTATGTGTTCTGTAAACTCCTGTGTGTTCTATAAACTATTTTAGTGCCTCCACAACCAAAATAACAGCCAGGCAGGCAGACATTTATAACCTACCAGAATAGAAGGAGGCTTTCTCAACAAAACCTCCTGCTGCACAACAAACATTGGAGAAGCTTTAGAGAAGTTAAAGATCAAAATCAATAAAACCAAATCTCTATACCTTTTGATTTTGCAAAAGCTTAAGATTACATTTAAGACAGAAATAATGTATCTGTCTATTCCTCTGAGAAAATCCAAGAACTGTTTTCTGACTGACCACAGAGTCCACACAGCACAGCCACAAATCAACCACAAAAAAAGCCACAACCCGTGAGTATGGTCTGAGATAAATAAGCTGTCGATCTCAACAGAAATCTCCATCCATCCAATTTCAGAACCCGATGAATCCCTTTCAGGATCATGGGGTTGCTGGAACCCTGCTGGGTAAATGTGGGGTACACCCTGAACAGGTCACCAGTCTGTCTATGGACCAAAGACTCATGTGTACAGCTAGGGGCAGTTTAGAGACATCAATGAACCCATGAAGCTTGTCTTTGGACTGTGGAAGGAAGCCAGAGGGACCAGGAAAAGACCATCCATGCAGGAGGAGAACGTGCAAACTCCCCACTGAAAGAACCCAGCTAGGATTAGAAGCAGAGCTAGGGCTGCACTATATGAATATATAGCAAAACAACCAAAAAGAGCATTCCCATTTCATTCCAACAGTTTAAAAATTATACTCCAAATGACCCTCGTTGACATAGGAGACGACCATCTAAGATAAAAGGGCTCCATCCGATTGGCCAACAACGTGAAGGCGTCCATCCAATAGGTCAAATGCATAAATAGATGTATTTGATTCGTTAAATACTTCAAGCTGCCAGAAGATTGTTTTAGCACATTTAAGGAAACTATTTATTGCAATTTTCGCTGTATTTTGCAATATGGATATTGCACAGCTCGATGGCGCGATAACGATAAATTTGCGATAAATTGTGCAAGCCTAAGCAGAGCCTTCTCGCTGTGAAGCACTGCACCACCATGCAGCCCTCAACAGAAATCTTTAGCAGAAAATCAGTGCATCACAGAAAAAAAGTATTGAATTGGGTATTGGATATGTGGCAAATAGTAAAATCCACTGAGCATTAAAGAACAACAAAGGAGAAAAGTTACTAAAGCAGGGCACTGCTGTTAAATAATTCATTTCCCTGTCTAGAATCCTTGGGACAAAAGAAGCTGCAAACTGTCTATGGTTTAAAACCAAAAGCCTCTCTGGAGCAAAAAAAAAAAACAAAACAAAAAAAAAAAAAAAAACAGGATAATGTTGAGCAACATTTGATCAACTTCAGTCACATGAGATTCAGATGGTAGCTGACATTAGACTTCATGCAACAAACCCACATTAACAAGTATTTCAACCTCTCCTTAAATGACTAAGACACCACATTCTAAAGAAAACTTGAGGTTTTAGTTCTTTGTTACCCATTCAAAGTAACTTCAGAACTAATTTAGTCTCTTTAAAAAATTCAAGCTTTCACTATGAGAATTTCATTATCGTTGCTTCGTAGTTCTACAGTAGCCCTGTGGCTACTGCAAATTAGAGGACCACTATATTGATGCCTTGAAAAAGCAAACCAATATCCAATTTAGTTTTTCAATTCAGTATATAGATAATTCACAACCAAGGCAGTCTCAAAGCACTAAAAACATGAAGACATGAAATGAAGCTTTAAAATGACGACTGTTGTCACACTTCTTGCCACCAAACAAAGTGATCTCTAAATGTAATGACAAGACAGGCTAATGAGGATGGACAGATTTAAAATCCCTGAAACATCTGATGTCCTCATGTTTCCACTGAGTGTGTCAGTCATGTTTCTCCTCTCTGCTTCAAATACAGAGAGGGGAGCATTTCTCAGAGCGGGTGGTGGAGAAAGACGGGAATGAGAACGCAAATGTAATTGTGGTGTCGGCCACTTATCTATCATTTAGCTGCATGCTGAAAAAACAAGAAGAACTACGTCACTCCACAAGGAGTGATCAAACTGATGGCGTGCTGTCAGATTTAATGTCATTTGAATCAAACAAGGTTAGGAGCTCCGAAAGTTCAAGCTTCAAACTTGTTAAAATGAACCTTATTGGCGTTTCCCTCACAGTTCTTATTGATCCACATCCGTCTATAGGAAAACTCAAATGAAGATTCAATATCTTTCATCCATCCATCTTCTAAAACTGCCAAATCTCTTTAAAGTTCAAGTCCCATTATCTGTCACACATCTAGGTGTGAAATTTGCTCTCTGCATTTGACTCATCCCCTTGGGGAGTGGTAAGGCACAGACACAGCTTTGCTCTGGAACCATTTGGTGGTTTAACCCCCCAATCCAACCCCCTTATTGCTGAGCGTCAAGCAGGGAGGCATTGGGTCCCATTTCTAAAGACATTGGTATGACTCGGCCTGGATTTGAACTCACGACCTTCCAATCACAGGGTGGACACTCCACCACAAGGCCACTGAGCTGTTTTTTTCTTTCAGGGTCTTGGGATTTCTGGAGCCTCTTCCTGGTACTGCAGGGAAACGGTAGGGTACACCCTCAACAGGTCACCACTAGTCTGCCACAGACCACAGAACCACGTTCACAAATTTAGATTCATCAATTAACCTCTGCAGAATGATTTTGGAATGTGGGAGGAAACTCGAGTGCCCAGAGAAAACGCAGAAGAGAACATCCAAACTCCACACAGAAAGGACCCTGCAGAGATTTGAACCAGGGTCCTTCCTGGAAGCAAGAATGCTAACCATTACTCCACCATGCAGCCAGTTCAATATAAAACGTTAAACTATGAAGGTCAACCAAACCACTGCCTGTCCATCTTTGAACCTCCAAAATGTTTTTTTTTATTTTTTTTTTTTATTTTAAAGTTGAAATTTAACAAAAAAGGAAATTTCAAAGTTTAAAAAAAGGTTTATTTCCCTTTAGGCTTGGTTGTAAATAGTTTATTTTTATAAATTGTGTTTTCATTTGAATCAACTGTGTAGTCGTGTGCACATCTGTGACTGAAAAAAAACTGTACAGATTTATTTCAGTGCCAATGTTAACTTTCTGTACAAGGTTAGTACCATGGCAACAGTTTCCCCGCTGCAATAAAAGCCTCCTGATAGCCAAACTGCCTTCATATCAGCCATGAGGGCAGACCAGGCCTCTGCTGCAAGTTTAAGGATGGTTGCTTCCCTACAGGAAGAGTCTGAGCAGGAAATGCCTTTGTGATGACAGGCTGCCAGTTCTTTGCACAGCCTGCTGTATTTCCTTAAAAACTCCACCTGCATTGTTCTGATCTGCTTCCTCAAGGAAGATGCCTCCAACTCAACAACATCAAATAAACAGTTTCATTTTGTGGTCTGATTCTTCAATATAAACAGGTTTGTGTTCGGTGTTTGGATCAGTTATTTTTAGGTTCACTGCAAAACTCTTTCCATCAAGTGCTGAGGTTTGAATGAAACTTCAAAAAAAGAATCTCTGGCTTGATGTTTGGCAGCAGAAACGTCAGAACAAAGACTGACACTGAGTCAACATGGCTAAAGACTTGACCATTAAAAACATCAGACCAACCTGCAACTGAGAAAACCCCAACGTCAGGGTCCTTTTAGCACCCCCATCATGTAAAATACGTCACAGCAGGACTGACAATCGACTTTCAATCTTTTTTTGTCTATTAAAAAAACATAAATTATCTTATATAGA
The DNA here is from genome assembly GCA_037389245.1 of Oryzias sinensis. Taxonomy (NCBI): domain Eukaryota; kingdom Metazoa; phylum Chordata; class Actinopteri; order Beloniformes; family Adrianichthyidae; genus Oryzias; species Oryzias sinensis. Next base: position 28,479,662 of record CM074501.1, read on the forward strand.
AACAATTATTAATATATTTAAAAATGCCTTGCTAGTACCAGGTTGGACCCCCTTTTTCCTTCAGAACTGCCTTAATCTTAAGTGGCATCGATTCAACAAGGTACTGGAAACATTCCTTAAAGACTGCTCCATATTGACATTATAGCATCACACAGTTGCTGCAGATTTGTCAGATGCACATCCACGCCAATCTCCACCACATCCCAAAGGTTCTCTATTGGGTTGAAATCTGGTGGCTGTGGAAGTCATTTGAGTCCAGTGAACCCATTGTCCTTTTCAAGAAACCAGTCTGAGATGATTCCAGCTTCGTGACATGTTGTCTTATCCTGCTGGAAGTAGCCATCAGAAGATGGTACACTGTAGTCATCAAGGGATGGACATGGCCAGCAACAATTCTCAGGTATGCTGTGCTGTTGTAGCCATCCTCAATTGGTACTAAGAGGCCCCAAGTGTACAAAAAATGATCCCCCACACCATTATACCACCACTACCAGCCTGAGCCGTTGATATGAGGCAGGATGGATCCATGCTTTTATGTTGTTGGCACCGAATTCTGACCCTACCATCTGAATGTGGCAGCAGAAATGGAGACTCATCAGACCAGACAACGTTTTTCCAATCTTCTATTGTCCAGTTTTGGTGAATCTGAGTGAATTGTAGCCTCAGTTTCCTGTTCGTAGCTGACAGGAGTGGTACCCAGTGTGGACTTCTGCTGCCGTAGTCAATCAGCCTCAATGTTGGACGTGTTGTGCATTTAGAGATGCTCTTTTGCAGATCTTGGTTGTAACCAGTGACTCTTTGAGTTCCTGTTGTCTTTCTATCAGCTGGAACCAGTCTGGCCATTGTCGTCTGACCTCTGGCATCAACAAGGCATTTCTGCCCACAGAACCGCCACTCACTGGATATTTTCTATTTTTTGGACCATTTTCAGTAAACCCTAAAGATGGTTGTGGGTGAAAATCCCAGTAGATCAGCATTTTCATCTGGCACCAAACACCATGTTACATTCAAAGTCACTTCAATCGCTCTTCTTCCCCATTCTGATGCTTGGTTTTACTGCAGCAGATCATCTTGACCACGTCCTGATTGGCTGTCGACCTTTTAATTAATCTCCTCCGTCTCCTGTAGGAATGTGTCTGGTTTACTAAATTTACATGAATCTTTATTGCAATCAGATCTAGGTTTCCATTCTATAATACTGGAATTATTTTTCTAGGAAGGTTTGAAATTTGAGAGTTTAAACAAGAAAGAAAAGTGTCTGAGAAAAGTGTGCTTTATGTACCGAGGGGTTTTACGGTCCTAAAATATCTTAAACCCTACTTCATGAATTCCAGCAATCGCAGGTTATTTTTAGAACATAGCACCCGTGATAAACGAAGGAACACTGTATTATATTTTTGAAACTACTTGAAGGGGGGACATTTATTTTTACTTAAAAACGTGTTTGGTATTTTATTTCACATTTCTGTTGTTGTTGTGATCCATTGAGAGGGAGAAAAACTCTAGAAATTTATGTTATTGCGAGAAACAAAGAGATGTTTCCTGCACTGCAGAAGTTCCAGATGGTAAATAGCGTTGGACTAATTCCAAAGTCAGTGTTTATCCGAAGTACTGTGTATTCCTGAAGACAAACAAGATATGGCGAGCAGGAGCAAAGAAGAAGTGATTGATGTTGACAGGAAGGTAGGAGGAGGGAACGGGTGCTGTTTGTCTTTGGAGCTGTATGTCTCAAACAATGTGTAGAAAGTAAAAAGGTTTTCCATTTATCGATTTTCTCATCTAGATGTGAACAAATACAGGGAGACTCTGTTAGAAGAAGGTTATATTGTTTTCTTATATGCCACCTTTTTAGGGATTTGTATCTTTTCTGTTCAGATCTTTGCTGCAGGGGATTACACACAAAGTTTGGTTGATTTTTTACAGCCAAACTTTTTTCACACATCAAATATTTCCTCTAGGTTCTGTCGGTTCTGCTGCAGACATCGCTCATCCGTTTACCTCCCAGTGTAAACACAGCGAGGTTAAGCAAGGCTGCAGGGATAAAGAGGGAAAGAATGTGAGGAATGCAGCGCCTCAACTGGAGTCCTGCATCACTCAAGTGGCGGAGGTGGACAAAAAAAGAGGAAACTTAATCAATCCCTAGGCGACAAAGACAAGATGAGGGATCACATTCAACTGCCACTCTCTATCGGGAAATTCATTTGCTTGTTCTCAGTGTTGCTAGTCTTGTCACGAATATGAACACAACTGCTACAAACACCCACAAACGCTCCTGTCTTTTCTGCTGCCTCACCTGCTATATGAAGCCCCGCTGGCAGCCCCCAGTCCTCTCAAATCACCCCCGCAGGCATCTGAGAGGAGTGTGACAGCAGCATCAGGCTTGACACCAGACTTCCCAGCCAAGACAAATGACGGGAGTCCAATGGAGAAGACTTTTCAGTGTGTCAGCCATGTTTGTCTACAGCTACTGTCTCCACTAAACACAGCAATAAGGCTGAGATCATGGCATATTTTGGACCTCTGTGGAACCCGTTGAGTGTTCGTCCTTATTAGAATGGAGTGATATTTCTGCCACCACCTTGCAAACAAAACTTTCTAATTTTTTTGCTCATAAATTGTTTTTTTTGCTAATAGAACTGAAAAACATGTCGTCTCCTGAAAATGTTAAAAGACTTTTTTCTTAACTCGTAAAGCCCCCCTCCGATCAAATTTTGATCTATTTTAAAAGTGTTACCAGTGGTCTTTTAAGCAGGATTATGCCGTTTTTATCCAAAAAAAAATTCTAGGACATAGTTTCTGCAGAGCGGCAGTGGTTCATCAGAGATTTACTTCTGAGTTGAGGGCAGATTTGCAGACACAGAACAACCCCACCCCCCTTCCCATCACCCATAACTGAGAGCTCTCAGTTTACATGCTCTTCCACTAGCTTACAGCCCCCCCCCCCCCAAGCTAACATTACCAGTGCACCATTTTCATCGGAGTGGATTTTTAAAGAGCCTATATCATGTAACATAAACATTTTGAGCTTTTAAGTGCATTATAATGCTCATTCCTCACAAAAAACGACTCCAAAGTGGTATTTTTATCCATTCACACATTTCTAAATATTCCTCTGATACCCTGAAAATGAGTGGGTTCTCTCATTCATACGTAGATAAGTGGAAAACAGCCCCTTCCAGGAAGAGTCTGTGCTCCCAGCACCGCCCCCAGACTATCATAAACACCCACTTTCTCTGTGGAGCTAGCGAGGATGGGCAAAAACGCTTTTCATTTATGAGCGCAAAATGCACGTCCATCTTTGCAAATGTTCGGATGTCGTTTGTTTTCGTGGGCGAAATACGGAAACACTGCCAAGGCCAAATCCAGGATGACGTCATGAAATGGGTGGCAAACACAAGGAGAGAAAGAGATTGAGTTTTTGTTATACTTCTGTGTAAGACAACGAAAAGCAAAAATAATTCATACTATGCCAAAGGTAATATATGATTATATATGGATATAATGTACTCTGAAAGACCTAAGAAAAGCATGATATATAGCCCTTTTAAGTTTCTGTGTCTCCCTGAACTCTTTTTTCTTCCTGCATCTTGTTGCTGAAACCCAGTTTTCTGACTTTTATTTCAAAAACGACGTCATTTCTCAACTATCAGCAAGTACTGATGGAGTTCTTTAATATGTATTGTGTTAGTGCTTTCTGTGCCCTGAGATCTGGCTTCAGACTCCAGATTGATTGACACAAATATCTGCAATCAGTAGATTCTCCACACACAGCAGTAATGCCAGATTAATTCTAAACTGAGACTTTCAGAGTATATCAGCTCGATTGGTCTCAGCAGGTTAATGAAAATGTCTTTTCAAACTTAAACTTCTCCTCATAGCGACAGTGTAGAAAAACCTGAACTTTTTCTGGAGTACAGTGCTGTGCTAATATTTAAACTTCCCTATAAATCATGCTGTAACTCACTTGGAGTATTGACAAGAGAAGCAAAAATGTACGCTTCACACCAGAAGTCTCAGAATAGACCAGCATGGAAGTCAGAGATGTGTCACTAATGGCGCTCTGGGAACAGAATCTCTAAAAGGATCTGAAAAGTAGCTAAACACAGGAAATACTTTCAAGTGGTCAGCACTGGTACAGACGCACAAGGACGGAATATGACGAAAGGTTTCAGTCTAAGCAGATGCTGATTTGACCAATAGTAATGATGAGAATGTGGACGAGTGAGTTATCCGGTTCAGAATCATTGTTTAGCCGTTTCACAGGGATGCAGCTGTTTGTGGTAAATATTTAAACATATTTTATAGAGTCTCTCACCATCAATTTGTGCATTTCACAAAAAAACTCTTTTATGGAACTGACGAATTTGACGTGATCACGCAAATCATGAAACACTGCTTTGCATCGTTGGGGAACAGAAAAACAAAGACATCATGAAGAAAGGAGATCCTCAGGAAGAGGTGACCAGAGCAGAAACTACTGTGGAAAAAGACATATCTAGTACTTTTGTCAAATTAATGTTTGCATTTTATAGCAGTATTTTTATAAAAATCCTTCATACATTTATTTCATGAGAGATTTGTGTCAATGGAGGCAAAAGGGAAGACAGAGGAAAGTTTGGATTTGGTGCAGAATGTTGTTTTGTTCCACCGGTGTAAGAAAAGTTAGGATAATTAAAGTAAGGATGTATTCAGACAGGAAAAATCCTTTTTTGCTTTACATTTGTCCGCATCTGATCCTTTGTGTTATTCCTACTCTACATGAAGTGGCCACCAGCTACGGTGGTGGTTTTGGTTCAGTTTTTCTGCTCTGAGGATGGATTGTATTCAGACTGAAGTTCTCAGAGCAAACTGAAACTCAGTCCGATTGGAAACGAACCGAGTCCACCTCGAAAGATAGGTCCGAGAGCTGTCCCTGGTCCTGGACCAGGGTCAGCTTGGGTGTATTCAGACTGAAAATTTGTTCCAAATTATCGGGGGAAACGCACTCGGGTTCACTTTAAGAGAACCAAATGTGTCCAGTCTAAAGAAACCCTTAGAAACTTGAGAACAATCGCCACAGTTTTAAAAAAAATATCAACAGCTTGATCAAGTCTTTGATCAACCTTGTGCTCTCCCTGGCACTTTAACATTGGGAGTTGGGTCATTTAGACCCACTAGACAGTGCTCTGAACCTTTTTTCTTCAATGATTTGTGATCTTCACTGGTGTCCATGGATTACATGCAATCTTTCCACCTTTATCCATCTTTGTCAAGGTAGGGAGAACACGTCAATGTAAGGGTGGGGTCATCTAAGATAGCACAAGGGTTACACCAACAGTCACATAAATACTAAGCAGTGTAGTAAATAGAAATCCAGTTTTCCCTCGGTATGTCGTGGTTGACCTTTTGTAGTTTCCCTGCTTCACTGATCTGTTTCAGTGCGATTGTCCTGATCGTCAATAGAATGCCTTTCGTCAAATCTACATTCATCTTTGATCGTGATCTTATTTTTCGATGAAGGTTAAAACTTCTGCTGCGTTCACATCAATACCGATTTGCGTGTCAAATTCCCATCCGCCGCCTCTGTTTGGACAAGCGGCAAATTCAATGCTCAACACCGGTATACGGATAGGTTGACAGACCTGACGCCCTCACCGCTTGTGGGAGGAGCTACTGTCCAAAGTTTTTAGCCTCATCGCAACTTGAAAGCATTGAGAATATTTCTGTAAATCTCATTTACAGTCAATGCATGGAAGACACGGATGATGTTGAGAGATCAGTAAACACGTCTCTAGGTCTGAATTCATGAGATTGTTCAGAGATTCTCCCAGTGGGGTTCATCATCTACTGCAGGAGCTGCGTCTGAATGATACAAACAGCGTCCCAGATTGATGACTCGCTTTCCTGCATTAGTCCATTTTCTTGAAGCAAATACAGGGCTCCAGACTGCGACCAATTGCTCGCATTTTGCGACCAAAATTTGAGAGTGTGCGACTGAATTTTACATCCAGTCGCACATGTGCGACCAGTAAATTTGCCTCCCCCACCCTAGGTATTTTTTTATACATTAAACGTGGAAGGGGCGCGTCAATGATCAATGAAATAATCTGAGACGCGAGCGCACACGCACGCAGGCAGACACACACACACACTCGCGCACACACTCATGAAACGCGAGCACACACTCTCGCGTGATGCCCGTCTGTGAGGCGCCCACTGCGTGTGAGAAGAATAAGTCAGTGTAAGTGGCTAAAATATGTGGAGGGGGCGGGGCCTAGAGATATTCGCGCGCGCGTAAACATCTGTGGGAAGGAAACGGAGACAAATATAGTCACAACCTGATATGTGCGTCTGAGCTATGAGTAAGTGAACTATTGATTCATTCTTCCGGCCTGCGGCTAGTGTACAGCAGGGGTCTCAAACTCGCGGCACGCGGGCTATTTGCGGCCCCCAAGATGATATTTTGCGGCCCCCGCCTTAAATGAAAGTTTAATGTTACTGCAGCCCGCCAGTTTTAATGAATGACACTTTTTCATCGTCGTGCACGGAGATGACCAACCAATCACAGTGGGGTAAATGACTGTTGGGGGCGGGACAATGACGGGGCTTGAAAGCAGGAAACCTGACAGCTCCCTCCCTCCCCGGACCACATTAAGGAGTTCCTTACTTTCCTTTAGAACGTATCTATTCGCTCGTAATTTTCTAAATACATGCAGTCCGTGCTGAACTTTTCTCTGGGTCTCACAGAACCGGAGGAAGATTTAGGTTTTGGTTTTGGTTACGGTTACGGCGGCGCATCAAACGGTTTATGCACTGCTGTTAGGCAGCACACCGCTCCCGCGGGAGTCGGGTCAGCTGAAGAGAATAAATGTCCCCCACGCACGTGCGTGACAGCTAACGGGGCTTGAACTTTAAACACGTGCAAAAACAACATTAGGAAGTTGGAGTTGTCCTTAACATTCAATTTAGTTTTAATATTCCTCTCCCCCTATGCATGTAGCCTTTTTTAATGAATTGGTATTTTAAATTATTTTAATTAATCACTCAACTACAAAAACCATCAGGACACATGTCCCATAATGCATTGTTTTGTAGTCTGTTGGGCAGCTTTCAGTCAATTCAGTTTCCAGCTGTGTCCGGGTAGGTTTGCCCCTTGCTCCCACCCCTTTCTCGCGATATTTTTGTAATGATTGACAGTTGATGTTGGAGCAAAAACAAAAATATATGTCTCACACCAGGTGATCTGTGCAGCGTTGAGTCCACCTGGGTGATCTCAAACACGCTTATTGTGCATCTTGGCTGCACCTATTTGGTGTCACCAACATACATTTCCATCCGTTTTCTTTACTATTTGTACTGTCATGACAGTGATGGTGCTGTCAGTTTACCTGTTGTTGCATTTTCAAAAGTGCAGAATAAAATGTGACACTGAATTAGAAACAGCACATTGTAATTTCTGCATCTATTATTAAAGTATTTATTTGTAATACAGTGGAAATTAGTAGATCTGGTTAGCATGTTGATTTACGGTATGCGCCCCTAAATTTTCTGGTTGTGCCCCTAAAATTTTAAGTTAGGGGCCACTGTGCTCCTAGTGAAAAAAGTTAGTCTGGAGCCCTGAAATAAGAAAAAAAATCATAAAGGTCAGGAGAACGATCAGCTTCTCCACTATGGTGGTTTTACCTGTCGATCATGTCATCAACACATCACAGGCCAGAGCTGATTAACTGAAGCGAATTTGACACAAAAGTTCCCAAATTTTAACTTTGGATGTGCTGCTGCTAGACCAACGTCTGCCACTGAAATCATGCCGTGGGAACTCTGTTCACATCTTTACATCGACGTAACCATAAAAACGTGCAAATCGTGTTTGGTGTGACTGTAGCTTAAGACAAAAAAATAAAAGGCCCTAAAAATGTTGCGAACTGAATCTAAACACTTGAGGCTTATCGTTTTACACGGTTCAGACTAGATTTGTATTAGTGCGTCACAAACTTAGGAGTATACATGTTTACTATTATTGCTAGGAGGCTGAGAGGAACAGCCTAACCAAAAGGGCCGATTTGAATGAAAATCCAAAAAGGAAACCATCTCAGGGAAGTAATGTCCACTCAAGCACGGAGCACTATTCAAAACAGGTATGCAAATCAACTGAGGAATGGAGTCCTCACAGGTAACTCTCAGGCACCCATGAGCGACAGAGGGGGGAAGGAAAGCTGCTGGAAGGAGGATGACTCACTCTGGTTAGAGTGGCTGATTTCTCTCCTTGGGGTGGGCATGCATGTGGTGGTGGGGAGGGGCAGGCACCAGCTGCCAACAGCAGCCGTGACCTCGCCGCTGTAACTCGTGCTGTAATCAGCTGGATCCGAGCAGCAGCGACTCCACCACGTGCACGTTCAATCCAGAGGGCTGGAGGTGCTGAGGGAGGGGGCTGCTTATCTGGGATCACATGCCCACAGACACACAAAGAACCCCATTCAGGTCCAGCCGAAAGACAATATTGGCCCTTCCATGAGGTCAGGCTTTTCAACAAACAGATTCTTTAAAGGCAGCAGCGACACTTCAGCCACGTCAGCTGCAGTTATCCAATTTGCATTGCAGTGGAGCGTGGGACTGAAGCTCCTCGCTGAATAGTCACCTGAAACCGAAGAGTAAGAAGGAAGAGTCTGCTTGGACAGATGCCGCTCCGCCAGAACAATCAAAACGCTCTGCTTCAAAGCAAACAACGCACAACTCACCAAGTTCACATACAATCCATATCATCCAATGTTGACAGAGACATGTAGCTCCTGTCATTTTAATTGGTGAAATTCAACCAAAAGACTTTATTTTGAATCAATCCAGCTCTGTACTTCAGACATAAAGGCTAAAAGGTAATCTGATTACAGTGGGATTTATCCAAGAATCATTAACATTAACTTTTGTTTTAAATATTTTTAAGAAATCTATATTCATATTCAAAATATGTTATTTAACAAGTCAGAACTGGAAAAACAGACATAAACAACTGAAAACCAGCCTCTTAAAGAGCAGCCACATATTTGGAAAGAATGTCCAGCTGTTTTCTTTTCCCAAAAAAGGTTGATGCTTTCATGTAGACGTCTGCATTCCTTTCTGATTGTGTGAGGTACAGACAGTAAAAGTGGTTAATGTTACATGCAAAACAAACAAAAAAGAACTTTTAATATTTAAGTACGAGTAAAGTGAGCGAAGAAGAAAAATCTAAATCAACAAGTATGATTTTGATAGAAAGGTAAACACACACCTCTGCTGCATGCTTCCTAAACAACACACCTGCAAAACCAAACCAAAAGATAAGGTTTGAAAGTCCCACTCTGCTCATCTTTTGATCCTAAAAGCCTTCCCAGCAGTCTTTTAATCACGGTTATGCTGAAAAATGTTGTTTTCCAGAACATTTTTTTTTTTTTTGCAAAGCAGCAGGAGCTCATTAGAAGGTTGCCTCTGACTTGTGGGCGGTACTGTTGAAGCAGAAGCAACGGCCCCTCCGCATTGCTGAGAGCTCTCTGTTTACATTCAGTCCTCTGGCTTACAGCTCCTCGCACCCCCAACCTAACAAAAACAACAGCAATAATGGAGCTATCCAGCCATACAGTTTAGAGCCAGATGCCAGGTCAGACGAGGAAAACAAAGATAGTCGCCTACAAGCGGATGCATCAGAATGGAGGGGGGGGGGCGTTATAGTTCCTGCGTCACTCCCACAAACCCTTTCAAACTACATTTTATCATCTGCTCCTGATTCACAATGATTCTAATAACGAAACACGTATTAAAGTGTAGTGGAGAGGTGCTGTTTCTGAACTTCAGAGACAGAGTTCTGAATGGAGACATGGTCCAGATGTTCAGCAGCAGTCATGGTCCAGATGTTCAGCAGCAGTCACGCCCATCACTGAAGCCAAAGAACCACAGAGCAGAACGGAGACGGGGGACACGGCGAGGTGGAGGTGCTGATGATGTCAAACCCTCACTTCAAATAAGTCTTGTGTTTTATTGGGTGTCATGGCAACCGCTGCCCCCCCCCCCCTCCCCAGTGGGGTCGAGGAGCGACCGTTAGCATACAGAGCCCGTCGGGCTGCAGGCAGCGGCTCCGTTCGCGGCTTTTATTCCAGCTTCGTGAGGCTGAAGTTGGGTAAAGAATTTCGAGTTTTGTTCTAGAGCAAACACCCGTTGTTGTAGTTATAAAGCCTTTGTGACAGAAGCCACAACTAATCACAAAAGCGTCGCAAATGTGTGGCCCGTTTCTGACGGGCTGGACGGGTTTTTTCCGTCCAGCGAACCTCGGTTCCGTCTGCTTTCCTCAGCGGGACTTTCGCTGCATTTCCCCACTGGGAAAAGTTCCCGTCGCTCCCAGGTGGAGAAGCCTTTCCTCCACATAAAAACATTTAGGAAAGGGAAGGCGGCGGCTTACCTGGCAGTGGAGATAGTCTCTGTTTTTCGGTTTTTGTCCCATGAAAGGAAAGGGAGCTAGCACGGACGAGCCCGCCCCGTTTCCGTCGAGCTCTCTCGGTGCTGGCTGCGCGTGTGATCCGCCGTGGGCTCCCGGAGGAAAGAAGCCGAGCTCCGGCTGATGTCACCGGGACAGGGAGGGGCCTCAGCGGGACACATTTCCACGACAGCGTGAGGGGAGCATTTCACGTGAGGGGGGCGTGAAATTAGACGTTTGACCAAATGATATGATTAGTTTTTCTCTTTCGGGTAATTGTTTGGAAATGGTTTCGTTTCCAAATTTTCCCCTTTTGTCATCATGCTAGTCTTGAAGTTTGGCGGTATGTTTAAATTATTATGTGAATCTTCTTTCTCTTTCTTGGCAATGTTTTACGCCGGATGCCCTTCCCGATGCAACCCTCTCAATTTAGCCGGGCTTGGGACCGACACAGAAGTAGAGAAGGGAACTAGGGAGCAGCCCGGGTTCGATTTCACGGACGGAAGGCGCCGTAAACCAGCGCGAGCTGATCATTCCATTCAAATTATTATGTGAATATTCAGGATTATTTTCTTTCTTGTTTAATATAATAACATTTTACAGACTTTCAGATCTTGTATTTCTTTCAGCGTATCATTAATTAAACACTAAACGACCAACTTCACACTTATTTTCTCCAACTTTAGATTGAGTCGTCCTATTTCTGTTTCTAGAATTGACCAACTTTTATACAATTAACTAAATGATCAATACTCACTTGGAAAACATAGAATCAATTTTCAGGGGTGTAACCATCAATCGATAAATCAACAAATTGATTTCTATTCCTAAGATCGAAACAGACCGATTTGTCTGACACAGAATTGAATCGACCTAAACCGTTAAAAAAATAATTTCAAAATAAATTGATAATCGAATCAAAATTGGAAAATACCATTTAGATTGAGACACGGTAGGTTTATTTTATTATAACATTAAAATGACCAAGTGCATCACAGCAGAAAACACGCTTGAAGACAGCAAAAACTGATCAGTCCATCACTCCAGACCATTGTGTGGAAACACTTTGAATTTAGCAAAGACATGTGACCATACAGTGTGTGGAATGTTCTAAGAATGGTCCCTTGGGAATATTTGGATGTGGAAAAACAACAGTGGGCTGAACTTTAGGAAACTAAAATTTGAATGGATTTGACATTCATTCTTGTTTACTAAACTGTTTGTTTCACTTACACTTGATTTTCTTGCAAGAAATACAAGGAATCTGGGAAACTTCCCCTACACTGTCCGGTATCCAGTTATTTATCTCTGAGTCACACTGGTTGAAGTTTTGGCTAAAGATATCCTGATCCATTTTAGGTCAGTGAATGAGATCGTTCAAAATGAACCCAAATTGATATTGAATCAAATCGCCAACCACAAACATAGAGTTGAATCAAATTATTGTTAAAATGAATCGTTCCACCCCTAGTATTTCTACATTTGTGGAGAAATGTTATGAACTTGCATGTGTTAAGTAGCTATATGCAACAATGTACCAGAATGCTTTTTTTGCCTGTCCTTTAATTTATTCCTTTAGTAGTTTAATATAAAAATGATAGTTATACAAGCACAAAGGTTTAGTGACAACAGGGGGGGATGAATGCAACACACCACAGGCCTCCGTCCCATCAGCAGTAATCAGCTACAAGCCACACAAAAAGGCCACTGTGGAATAACAGCTGAAATCTGACCCTTTTCAACAGATAGAATGACCACTGAGTGATGAAACATCATAGCAGCCAAAAAGAACAAAGCATACAAACATTTTTTTAAAAACCCAACTTTTATTTTGGTTTTGCTTTTGGTTTATCACAGTCACAAATTATCCATAAAGGATAGTTCTGATTCATGCCGTTTATTCTCTGTACTTAATAGAAGAACAACCTTAATAGAACAGACATTTGATATATTCCTCATAATGAAAATAGTAAATACTTTAAACACATATGACAGGAAATTGAATCATGCATTTAATGTTTTTGGAATATCTCCTGTAATAAAAGAACCCCATCCCCTTTTTTTATGGAGGCTCTTCCCTAGTCATAAGTTCAATAGGGGGCCCATACTTAAATAGACACACTTAAAATGAAAAAAATTATGTGTGTGTTTTTACCCTATCAGTTAAAGCCCAACCTTTTTGGTGTTTTTAACATGTTCCAGTCTTATGTTTAGAAAATTAAGCTTAAAAATGCATTTCTAAGTATTTCTTTATATAAGTTTGATTGTGAATTAGGAGTAGAAAAAATGCGATTTGAAAAAGATTGTATTTGTGACATCAAAAATACGCTGGGCGGGCCACAATCTCTCTCCTTCGCCCTATTCTGGTACATACTTACAAATAGATCTATGTACGTGTTTGTTTTTTTCTCATCTGAATCTGGTTCAAAACCTTTTTTTGTCCAACCAGTAATATTATGTTGGGGCTGTGAGGGATGTAACCATTGACTGTATGAGGGAACTTGACTGAGCCAGTGTGACGCATAGAAATTGGCTTACTTAAGGCTCCAATGAAATTAAGTCAATTCAGTCGACATTTTTCTTGATACGAAAACTTCCATTTCGAGCTACATGAAGTTAGTAGGCCATGATTAGTCCCCATCAGTCTGAGCCAATCAGGAGTTGAGTTTGTTGGAAGTCCACAGCTCTTCTATTGAAGGTGGGATTAAGAGAATTTGTCAAACATTTTGAATGTTCAAGGTCCAGACCAGCAGGCACCACATGCTTTTATTGAGACATCTGATTGGTCAGTTTATAACTTAATAAACAATAAAGAAATAACATCATAAAACAAAGAGGATTAGCAAGAACATGGTAAAAAAAAAGGAATCTTCAGAATGGTTTTTCTGACAAATAGAATGAATAATTAATAGCGTTTTTTTTCTCAATAAAAGTCTTTTTGATTTTGGCTTCTTGGAACCAGCGAGTACTTCCTGTTTGGAACATAAGCGACCACTCACTCCTGCTCTTTTTTCTTTCTCTCTCTTATACACTAAACAGAAAGCCCTCAGCAGTGGTGAAGGGATGAAGAGGCGGGGTTGCTTTGCAGCAGTGATCCTGCCCATAACTCAACTCAATTTCTGATGAACTCTTGCTGCTCCACAGAAACTATGTCCTTGAAAACAACACAGATTTTTGATTTTGACTAAAAATCACTACCGGTAAATCATATTTAAAAGACCACTGGGAACGATTTTACAATAGATCAAAAGATGATCAGAGTGGAACTTTAAATAACTTGTTTTAAAATACATTAAAGAACTTTCACGATTCTGGCTGTTTAAGCACTAGTGCAAAACGTCTTTTCAATCTTGTTTCTTTTTTGTAACTTTGCATTGCAGCCCAGCTGCTGGGCTGTTCTTGAGCGCTGCAGCTAAAAATACAACAAGATAAGGAAACTGTCTTTATCTGTTAAAAACAAAAACCTGCTGACTGGTAAATGTGTGAACATTCTGTGACAGAACAAACTGTCAGTCAGAGAAACGCTTGATAAAGTCAGACCCAGCTCTAAGTGTGCAGGTGATGTCACTTCCACTTGTTCCTTTGGATGAAATGCTGGAAGTAGTGGAACAAAGAAAGGGAACAACATTTCCTGAACTGCCTTTGACATGTGAAAACCCCTCAGTTTCTCTCAATTTCCCACAAAGCTAAAAAGAATGTTTTCTGAAAAGTTAGCCTGTCATATACCTGTGAGGCCATCTCTTCTTTAATTTCCAATGGAGCATTGCTAAGATAAGGAGCTAAAGCTCATTTTGTGAATAATTTAAATTTAATTAATTGCTGCCTAGTTTGAGATTCACAATTGGTTTTATTATTATTTATTTACAAGGAGTGAAATACACTTCTACAAATAAAAACCAGAAAAGAAATGTAAGTAAATATTCTGTATCAAAGTGAGTGTCATGATATTCGAGGATTTGAGACAGACCCAGATGCTGGAACCCGGAAGGAACACAGGAGAGTTATAAGGTAAGTAATTTGATTTATTTTGTTCTTGTAGGTGATCTCCCAGAGGTGATGTCTTCGGCTCGAGACTGCAGGTAGGAGGCAGGAAGGCGAGGCGTGGCTGGAGGGTTTCTGCGGAGGCTGAGAGGGCATGAACGGCAGGTGAGGAGAGCGTGGATAGAATAGGTGGTTCCGGAGGAAATCCCAGGTAGCACTAGTGATGATTGAGTCCTGTGAGCGAGGCATAGACAAATTACTAAACAGGATTACATTTCTTGGCATAAACATGAGAGACTAGGCAAGCACCATGGAGGAGCAATGAACTGGCGACATATACTGGCTATGGATCTCCTTAAGAAGGCAGCAGGGCTAATAAGGTGAGTGGCAGCAGCTGGGAATCCTCCAGAGCAGAGCAAAGAGGGGTGGGGCTGACAGAGGCACCATGACAGTGAAAATAAAGTTCAGACTGAAACATGGCAACAAGACGGAAAAAACTGGGATGAGACCCGGCCTCTCTCGTGAAAATCTCATGTGAGTGAAAGAGAAGCTGCTGCATCAAAGGAAATACGTTGAAAACAGCTTTAAAAATTAAACAAATGATCAGTCAAATGAAATGAATGTTTAAACACACTGTGTCCATGAGTCATGGGTCAGAAAAAAAACATATAACACTTTTTTGAAACAACCACAACTCTTGACTTTAGATAGACCAATTCTAACGTTGATGTTTAAATGTTTGGGCAAAAAATGAGTGATTATTTAGTAAAAAGGATAATTTGAATTTTTGAAGTTCTACATGCTACAAAAATGTACTGCAAATAGATACAAAATTCGTGTTTCTTTGTTGTGATACTTGGATTGATTTTGCTGCAGCTTCGTACATAAATCAGATGCCAGCCAGGGAGCTGGTTGTCAGCAAAGGTGGGCACCAGCTGCATAGATGAAGATTGTCCCCTGAGGTTTTCGGATCTTTGGGTCAAAGGCAAATGACTAGAAGGATGGACCACATTGCTTCCAGGTGGGGGCAGTGTGATGGTCTGGGGCAGGCGTCTCCAACTCTGTTCCTTGTGAGCTACTGCCCTGCTCGTTTTGCCGCCAACCCCGCTTCAGTAACTGCCGATTAGCTGGATTGAGTCAGTCCAGTTTCTGATTGACTGGTCACACCTGATCAAGATGAGCAGTAATTACTGAAGCAGGGTTAGCTGCAAAGCAAGCAGGGCAGTAGCTCGTGAGGATCAAGGTTGTGGACACCTAGAGCAAAGCAAAAACGGGGCTTTTCATAGTTGGAGGCAATTTCACTGCAGACACACATATGACATTCTGTAGAAGTCTCATACATTCTGAGGGTGAACTCTATCCTCTGAGTTGACAACAGTCCTCCACAGGGCAAGGTCTATCAGAGAGGGTGGAATGGCCACCAAGCAGTCGGGACTGGAAGCCCTCTCAGCACATTTAAAATCAGCTTTGCATCTCTGTTTGTGCCGGTTTAAAAGCTACATGAGTGAACTAGGGACAAATGTGGGTTCAGGGACGAAATGTCATTGCATTGTTCATGTTGTGACTGAGCTGGTAAACATAGGGGGGCTGCAAAGATGTCTGGCTCATTGATGGTTCAGCCAAGCAGATTTGGGCACAAATACAAAGTTAAACTACATTATTAATTCCTGCAGACTTTAGCCATATCATTAACCTCTACCTCTGCACCACGCCCATGCACCGGGGTCGTGGTGCAGAGGTAGAGCGGTCAGCCCATTGACTGTAAGAACAATGGACAGCTCAACCCCTCCCTTCTCGTGTTCCCAAACAGGAGGTAACATTGGGGGCCGCCATGTTGAAACCAGTCGACAGTGATTGGTTGGAGTCGCTCTGAGTCATCATATCTATGGCAACTACTGTTGCCATTGCCATTGCCATAGATACGAAGACTCAGAGTGACTTGGACCAATCACCGTTGAGTGGTTTCAACATGGCGGCGCCCTTTGTCAGGTAGCAACGATGAGGGATTTGGTCTGATTTTGCGAGAGCCGGAGGTAAGGCATTTTTTATGGGTGACATCACACCTTGATTAATCCATTGTTTTTACAGCCTATGGGTCAGTCTATGGTCGGAAGATTGCATTGTGTCAAAGTGTTCTTGGGCAAGACACTGAACCCCACATTAAGTAAAGTGATTTCTAAGTATACACCATTTACCATCTAATTTACCAAATGCAGCAACCAAGAGTCAGAAGCAGAATAGTAGGCATTGTCACTTTTTAAGTGCACACAGCCTCCACACTCTGCTCTGTTGTTTAAATACAAATCCATTGTTCTTACAATGTGATAGAAATAAAACTGTCAAGTCATTGTAAAAAAAACAAACAAACACTCAATTCACTCACTTTTAAAGCTTAATGACTTGAACTAATCATTTCATGCATTTTTATCTTTTAGACATTTATAAGTATGTAGTTTAGATAAAAACATGCAGCTTCTTTCAATACATTATATATCATTCATGTATTTTTTCTTTCTTTAAACTTGGCCATTTTTATTTTACATACTACTCTGAGTATTCACATTTTTGGGGCTCTTTGTGTGCACAAGTAGAAAGGTTTTTTCCCCCCATTAAATCTCAGGAGACTAATAATTTTTTTGGACTGATTTTCCCGCAAAAACAATTTTGGTCATTTTCCATAGATATAAGTATCAGTACTTACTAAAGGTTTATAAGTCCCCTCTTCCTTCCTTACAGCTTGTCTTCTGACTGAAAATGGCTTCAGGCCTGTGGAGCCTGCTCACCCTCTGCCTCCTCTAAGTTATCTATCTTTTCACAAACTCCTGATCCACAGAGGGAGCCTCCCTCACTATACTTCTTAGTTTGACAGCATTAGTCATGCCATCAGCTCTAATAAAGAACAGGAACAATGAATGTCAATAATAAAGCTGACGCTTTATTCACATTTGAACAGTATGATAAATGACCGGCGGGTGGCTGCTTCTTTAAGAGCCTGATGGTTTGGTTTGGTTTCTTTTTCTTTGTGTCATTTTGTAACCTCATCTTTGAGCTGCAATCCCACACTGGGTTCTCATAAACTTTATCCAGATTCCTGTCTTTGAGAAACTTGAATGTAATAAAAGGTTTAAAAACAGAACTGACTGTTGCTGCTTCATTACAGGGTCAAAGAGTTGAATTAAGAAACAAACACCTTCCATGACTGTTGTCAACTGAAGCATTATGTTCACATTTGCTTAAAAATCAAAGTTTGAGCAGGAATATGACCTAAATTAAGGTAATAAATATACATATGTTACTGATTGCTTAACCCCTTTTCTCCTCAATTTATTTCCAGCAATAAATAAAAAATCCTGTTTTTTGCTTTCATGTAGATGCAAAATTTAAGTAAGTTTGCAGCAGATGTGGTTTAATCTATTTTTCTATCAATAGGTGTAAAGTGGTCAAAGCAAATTGATTTGATAAATATAAAGAGAGATATTGGCGGTGCGGGCAAAGATTTATTTGTGTTACAGAAAATGTGCATAAACTAAGTTGATAATCTTTGGAAGTTAGGCTCTGGGATGATGATGACATCTTGCATACTGGGATAAACTTGGACCAAAGATGAAAAATGTCCCAGAGTCTAGAAGCTGATGCTGGTTAAGAGGTAGACCACCCCAAAGCATAATTCCTGGTGGAGAACAGGGTGGAGGACAGGGTTGGTCAAACTCAAGAGTGGAGAGATCAACATCCATGAATTGAATGGCCAAAATAGGAGCGTGATTGGCTGAGAAGAAAATACTGTTGGTTTAGCTGTTGGTTTATAGAGAAGGAGTAATTGATGATAGCGTGTAGCACAACAACCTAGTGTACCTGGAAGATAAGTATCTTCTGAATTTAAATAGCAACAAAGCTTTATCTCCACTTCACAAATCTAGACTATATTGAGTAAATAAAAATAATATTTAATCGTTAATAATATTTAAGTAAGTGTGAGAACTTATATTTTCTTCAAAAAAAGAGAAATAATAATAATATTTGCACACATGTAAGACAAAAGTTACTTTATTTAGCAGTGAGGAAAGTTTTTGGTGTTTGTGGATAATTTACATCTTAATGCATTCCTTTTAGAAAGCCAGATATTGGGTGTTATATAATAAATGTAAAGAGTGTATGAAAAACAGTATGGACACAATGACTTGTAAAGTTATGATTGTGTTTTGCGTAAAAAACATTGAGGGATACATGCTGTATTAAAAAATAAACGTGAAAGGTGAGAAAAAAATTAGAAGTTTTACCAATAAAGCTGAAGTTGGTTTTCTGCTTGGTGCCTCAGATTTGAGTGAACTTAATTGAAATCTTCAAGTCAGCAGAATTTCCTTTTTTGTTTAATTGTTTTTTGTTTTTGGAGTATAGCATCTTTTCGCTATGGTATATGTTGTGTAGCCCATTCGTACATTTTTTTCCCACCATTTTGGTTTGGAATTGTGTCTTTGAAACATTTAGGTTCAGGTGGGGGTTCTACATTTGAGGCAACTGTACAAACAGATGAAAAGAGCAGCAATAAACTCAAAGGACTTGATCTTGAATAGATATGGATGAGGGACATGACCAAATGGTTTGTGTAGGACTTATTTAAGCCAGTTTTTCAACTCTGTGTTCGTTGCTTTCAATCACATCTCTAAACACTGATCTTTCAAATAATCCAAAGTCAAAGTCAGGTTTATTTGTCAATTTCTTAACATGTGCTTGACATACAAAGGAATCGAAATTACATTTCTCACCGTCCTGTGCGTAGACATAAACAACAGTAAAGTGCAGATGCACAACACAGTGCAATACAAAATAATGCACAAATACTCAGTAATTTAGAAATCTCCTGCTATATTTGTAAATTGATTTAAAACGGGGAAAAAAATTGCAATGGTCTATTTCCTCTTGTTAGAAAATGAGAACAATTTTAACAGAGACAGAGTTAAATAAAAATAATTTGGTTGTTGTTGGTTTTTCAGAATAAAAAATTATTGTCATATCATTCAGTAAGGTAATGTTGATCTGGCAGATTGGAATATTGTTAATGTTGACATAACTGCAGTGTTTATATTTGGAGTTTTAACCTTCCTCTTCTTCTGATGAAAAGATTTCCATTGTCTTATGTTACACATTAACCATTTTGCCTCTTAACTGTGTCTCAGCCCCTAAAGTCTCTCTCATGTCGGAGTAAATAGGGTCTTAACCACACTGATCCACTCTTGTGTGTTCTTGTTGACTCTCATAAACTGATAGCCCAGATGCAGACATTGTCTCTCGTCACAATGACTGTCATCCTGGAATTTTTTTGGAGTTGTGTACAGTTGTTTACTTAGAACTTTCTAGTCCATTCCCCACCTTTTTAAAATTCTGCTTATTCAAACCACTGAATATAGAGCTTGCATTAAAGCAAATGATTAAAAATGACCAAAAATGGTAAACTTGTTGGAAAGATGGAGGTGGTCCGTGTAAAAACCTGCTTCTCATCATTCCAGATGGCCCACTTGTTTAGTTTGACAAGGTGAGATGGAAACCAGTTTACTTTGAGATTGTTGGCATGTGAAAAGTCCACTCACATCACACGAGGAACAACCCTTCTGTTCCTCTGGTCTAATGTCAATTTCCTTTAACTTAGAAAAATGTAGTACACTTGATGTTTATTTTATTATGTATACTTGAGTAGAAATATTACAAGTATACTGTCGGCCATGTAGATTTAGTAAATACGAAATAGGAAGTAAATACAAAATACAAAATATTAAATACTTCTTCAGACTAAATTGGAACATTTTAAGTTTACAATATATAGACAAATATATAAAAGTAAACTTCAAGTATACTGCTTCACTTTTTGTTTGTTTAGCACTGTTTGTGTTTTTTTTAAGTATTGAGGCATCTGGAGGGCTAGGGTTATGCTACTACCTTTCCATCTCTTGAGAGACTCATTCACACATAATTCACACTTAAATATACCACTTTTTGCAAAGGTTTGGGTTGTCCTGATCAAACATGTTTACCTGAGATATCATCTAAGACTGACATACCCAAAGTTTTGTAATCCCTAATTGTTTTTACCATGATGCATTGTCACACAGTGAACAATTATGTGTTAAAGGTAAGAGTGCAAAATTATCAAAGATTTTTTATTCCTAAATGTCTTTTTTTCTTCACTTAAATGAATGAAGTTGGCTGAGCCGAAGCCTGTTCAGCATGTGCGTTGGCAAAACAAACCAATTAAACTTCCAGTCTTAATTAAAATGCACTTGGCCAGAGCTCACAAGTTTCTTATGTGCTCCTGATTTTTCCTTTTCCCTATATTTGTAAGTTGATGTAAAACAAAAGTATCTGAATGACTCTGAATGCTGTAGAAATTCCTGACAGCTGATGGAAAAAAAAGAAGAAGCAGCAAAGTTTCTGCGGCAGTTTCTGCTGCTGAAATACTGGAATTGTGTGTTTTATTCTATTGTTGCTGTTTTTGACCAGAGAAGTACTTTTCCTCTTCCAGACCTTTCATATTCCTACATCTTTGTCCTGCTTGAACTGACATGATCAAACACCCCAAAGTTCACTTCAATCAGAAGAGAATAAACAAGCTTTAAAATGGAAAATAGATGTAAGGTTGCTTTTTCTCTCTCTATGTTTTCTTTCAGAGTAGGATTTCAGTACAAACAAATGTTTTGAGGAAAGAGATTAAAAAACAGTAGCTGATAATACTAGTGAGATGTTGAACCAGCCTACTATTATCTAAAAAACATTCAAGGATTAAAAATTTGATGTCTAACGTCCACTATGTCTAAGTTCTAATGTGGACCTGGAGAAACTAGTTCATATGTTTATCTTTAGTCGTCTTGACAACTTATTTACAGGACTACCAAAAAATCAGTCAGGTAACTGCAGTTACTTCAGAACTCTGCTGCTCGGGTTCTCACAAGAACTGAAAAAAGTAGACAACGTCAATCCAGTTCTGAGGTCTTTACACTGGCTGCCGGTCTGCCAGAGGACAGACTTTAAAGTTCTGTTTCTGGTTTAACCCTTGTGCTATCCTATGACCCCACCCCTACATTGATGTGTTCTCCCTACCATGACAAAGGTGGATAAAGGTGGAAAGAATTCATGTAATCCATGGGCACCAGTGAAGATCACAAATCATTGAAGAAAAAAGGTTCAGCGCACTGTCTAGTGGGTCTAGATGACCCAACTCCTAATGTTAAAGTGCCTAGGATAGCAAAAGGGTTATAAAGCTTTGAATGGTTAAGCACTAAAATACATGACTGACCACCTGACCCAGTACGTGACCAGACCTATCTCGTCATCTGGATCTGGTCTTTTGTCAGTTCCTTAAGCCAAAACCAAACACGGAGAAGCAGCATTCAGCTTCTATGCTCCACAGATCCCGAACAGTCTTCCAGAAAGCCTTAGATCACCTGAAACACTTTTTTTTTTAAATTCACGTTAAAACCATCTGTTCTCTGCTGCATTAACAAACTATTCTTGCTTTTTTGTGGCTATCTAGTTTATCATTCAGAGCTGAAGAATGATTTGAATGAGCCAGAAAATCCTTTGATTCCTGAAACTCTAATGATGAGTCATTGTGAAGAAATGAGAGTTGAAACTCTGAGTGCAGATGGATTAGAGGATGAGGGTTGCTTCACATGTCTGCAATTAGAAATGAACAACTGTAGAAAAAAGGATTATATTTAAATTGTGAAAGTTTGTAGATAATTGGCTAAAGAGGTGCATCATGCCATGATTGGACAGCATGACTGCAGTGAAAGAACAAGTGAAGAAGGCATTGAGATGAAAAGAAAGTCTTTCTGCCAGAACCTTGACAAGCTTCATTGGTACTGAGAGAAAAACTGCAGAGGGAGGACATCTGCTGGCTATCTTTGAGAATTACATCAACCCCAGTCCAAACTGCCACCTTCTTGACCCATTCTCACAGCTTTCTTTGATAGTAGTTACTATTTTAGGTTGTTTTATTTATTTTGAGCTCAATTTAGGGTTAGGGTTATGCTACTACTTTTCCACCTCTTGAGAGACTCATTCACAAGAAACTAGAGAAGCTGGAATCTGTAACCAGTTATTTGACGTGCCCAAAGGACGAGGACTGAGCCCAGATGCTAAAACAGTCTCAATACAGAAATCTCATGTCATATTACTTTAGAGATTGTGTCAGCTTTCTCCAAACATAATCTGTCACCTTCAGACTCTCCCTGGTCCCAGCTGATTAGTCACATCACCTAGTAGGGGTGGGGTGGTGATGCACGGGCCTGGTCCTGGCCGGTCCGTGGGATTTGTCTTGTTTCTAGTAATCCTCTGCTAATCCGGTTTATATTCAGATGTAGCCTCCCTGAGCACTTCCTTTACGTGAGTGTTGGTCCAGTGTCACGTTCTGCGCTTTATTCATTTGCACTTTGAAAAGCTTCAAAGGAGACAATTTGTGTCAGATCAGGAAGAGTTTTTCATTTTTTTTTACCGGAACACGTTTTGTTCTTTTCTGCCCTGAAAAATTTTACTGCTGCCAAAAGCTCATAATAATAAACATAGTGACGCCATTCTGTTCAGTAAAAAAGTAAGACTCTTCCCATTCTTCCAGAAACGTCCTGTGTTTATCTTTATACTAGAATTTCGCCATTTTGACCATGAGGGTAACGGTCTAAACGCACATCAAAAGTTTAGTTATAATTTTTCTGGCATTCGGCGTAACCCGCGCAAATGATTGGTGGTCTCTTATGTGTCTGGAGTAGCATCAAAACACACACTGCCAAATTACTTTATTATTGTTTTTTTATTTTTTTAATACCCTCTGATGGATTTGAGTGAGGTTTAAGAGGGAAAAAACTATGAAATGAGGCACAGTAAATAGAAAATATGATGAGACGCAAAGAGCCGCATGTTTATTGGCCAAGAGCTCCTGACAGTTGCCGTGCATTTTAAAATTCTGGTTTTAACATATAGAGCTCTTGATAAGCAATCACCGGTTTATATAAAAGACCTTGTGCAGCCGTCCATTCACCGGCAGGTCCCTGAGATCATGTGACCAGGGTCTGCTGGTTGTTCAGAGAATCCGATTAAAAACTTAAGGTGACAGAGCCTTTACAGCAGTGGCTCCATCCCTCTGGAACTCCCTTCCTCTCAGCATCAGATCTTTTTAAAATTGCTTTTTCAAATTATTTTTACATTCTGCGTTTTACTGTGTTTTATCGTGAAGCACTTTGTGACTTTTATCTTGAAAGGTTGTATACAAATAAAGTTTATTATTAATACATACACACCTTACACAGAGGAGTACATAGGTGGGATCGGGGAGGGGCGGCCGGTTTTCACCCGCCTGGGTCCTCTCAGGGTTGGCCTGGCTTGTGGGGATCCTGTTAACCAGGCCAGTGGCCGGGTGTGCGGTCCTGGCCCGGTCCTGGTGGTCGATCAGCTGGCAGGGTTTACTGTGTGGGGACGTGGGGCAGGGGGCAACCAGAAGATTGTGTGTGAGAGTGCATGGATAAGGACAAGCCTGGGGTCTACCTTGCCTGCTGGGACTCACCCTCCCCTCTGCAAGGTGGGGAGGGCACTGAGGGCGGATATAGGAGGAGGGGTTGAGGAAGGTGTAGGGCAAGGGGAGTTGTAGAGGATGGTGTGGTGTGTGAGGGGCAGAGGTGGGTCGGACGCCTGTGGTTATGGTGATGAGACTCTGGCGGGGTAGGCGGCTACTGGGTCCTGCACCCGGTGGCCCCAATGGCTGCCGTCCGGTATGGCTAAGCGCGCCTGTCATGTGGCCATGGGACCCTGACGCCGGGGTTACCCGTGCTCCCCGGTGCCGATGGGGCATCCAATGGGGGGATCTCCTCTGCACCTGAAGTCTCCTGCCCCCTCGCACCTGACCTACAGTGTAGTTGATGTACACAACAGATATCTTCCCCTTAGGGTCAGAATTTCCCACCTGGATGTAACAATTGTCTTTCCAGCAGATCTAGCATATTTTTAATGGAGGAAATTGTCCTTTTGGTGTGATAGTGTTATGCTATCAGTTTGATCACAGTCTCTGGAGCATGACTCTAAATGCCACACCTTGTTCATAGATGGAGGTGCCATCCCAGAAGAACTGCAGCAATCAGCCCTGCAGCCTTCGTTGACTCTTTGACATGGACCATTCTAATAATGGAAATAACTTTTTGCAGCATCCATTTTATGCTACAGTTCAAAAACTTTACTCCTCTTTGGACTTTTTGAAGGAATACAATTAACTCCTGCAGCAATATATTTTACCTCCGAGTTGTTTCTTTATTTATATTTGCCCTGCACTGACCTCTAGTGGTCATACGTGTATACAACTGTTGAAGTGTGTTTCGGCATTTGTTGCAATGTGGTTTGTGTATGGAAGCATATCTGTCTCATTATTCAAAATTAAAGTGAATCAACTACCTAACCCTTCCTTACTCTTTGCTGAATACATTCAGTTTCATGATTTGGTCCAAATATGATGTTTATTTTGTATCAGGCTTTAACAGTGTCATTCCAGGATTAAAGGAAATTTTACATCCCCTCCATCATATTGCAAATAATCCTTAAACAAAATACCATAACATACAGTTTCTAACTAAATGTATTTGTCTTAAGACAAAATCTACAAAAACTAAGAGAAAAGAATGTTGAAAATAGTTTTAAAAATGCCAAATATGTTTGGATTACCCCTTGAAATGTCCTTATTCCCTCGTCCCACCAACCCAATGTCCAAATGCAATCTTAAATAAAGCTGTTCAATAAAATTTTAATTCCTTTTTTGATAGTATTTATTTCATTTCTGTGTCTTGTAAATGTTTTAATAAACAGTTAAAAGATAAGTTACACATAAACAGATAATATAATTATCCATGGAACATGTGACTCACAACATGCACACAAACTCTGTTACTATAAACCTTTATGTGATAGGAGGAGAAGAATCTAACAGAGAATACATGATTTTCTGGACATCATCAAACAGTTTTCCAAAAGAATGAGTGGCGTGGAGCAAAGGTATTTTCCATATTTTTACAAACTAGTTAGCCTAGAATAAAGGCTTATATTATTACAGATTTCCAACCTGCAAAAATTGGTAACATTGTTGTAATCATCAAATATATGATGTAATGAAAATTTTACAATTGATTTGTAAGCAGAACCAATCCAGCCTTTTTACATTTTATTAATTATTATAGATGAATTTGTAGCACAAAAAAGCTGAAAAGGGAAGGTTTATATGACGTTTGAAGGTTTACTTTTCATGAATTTGGAAGCCCATGTCCTCCAAGTCTGGTATGACCCATCAGACACATGGGAAGAGAGGATCGCTCTAAACAAAAAAGGTGACAGCAGCTCATTAAATCCTTCTGTCACAAGAAAGCCTTTGTCAGAAAACCAGCCTCATGTTAAAGACCTGCTCCAATGAAAAAATGTGTTTTTGGTGTTTTTAACATGTCGTCGTAGCATTTTTCTGTTGATGGAGGATAAATATAAAGAAAACAAAGCTCAATTCTGTTATGTCTTTATTCAAATTGTTGTGAATAGGGGCAGACGAATAAATGCAGTTTCCAAAAGATTGTATTTGTGATGTAGGAAATACGCTGGGCAGGCCATAAGCTCCCTGCTCCTCTCCATTCTGATTCACCCACTTGTTGACGAATAGATCCATGTACGTCTTTGTTTTCCTCGTCTGAGCTGGAACCTGGAGCCAAAGTGTACGGCTGGCTTGATGTTGCTCGCCCTTTGTGTGGCACCGCTAATGTTAGATTGGGGGTGTGATGGGCTGTAAGCAAGTAGGAGAGTAAGAGAGTGTGGAGGGGAGGAGGGGAGCGGAGTTGCTCCGCAGCACAACAGTCCTGCCCACAAGTTAGAGGGGAATTTCTAACTCCTGCTGCTCTGCAGAAACAATGCCCTAAAATACGTCACAGGTTTGTTGATTTTGGCAAAAAATAAATAAAATAATAATCCTAATGAAAATACCAATGGTATCACTTTGGAAACAGACTAATGGATGATCAGAGTGGGACTATTACAGCATGTGTAGATCTTAGCTGTCACACGCAGTCTCTCCTCAGGTCATCTGGGGTTTCTTCACTGAGGATTTTTTTGTTGTTTTTTGTCAAAAGACCTCGAAGAAGGTCTTCAGGAAGGAATCTATTGGAGCAGTTGGAGCTGGACTGACGTGACGTTTGAAGAGGTCACTGTGACTTGATTATCTTAATTGTACATAAATAATGTAGAGCAGCTGTGGGAGAAGTGGACAAAGAATAACTTCACCTCAAAAATCAAAGTGCTGATCTTTCACTAAACGAGGAAGAAAAGCAGACACTGTCCCGTGGAGAGGGCTGACACTAGAACAGGAGTTCAGCTAGCAGAGGACAAACACTGAGCTGACAATGAAAGGAATCCTGTCTTGTTTAACTGCAGAAAATCTGATTGCATCCAGGAGTTTAGCGGCTCTCAGCAACAGCAGAGGGGATCTAATGGAGCGTGCTTCTAGCTTTGCCCCTGGGGTTTTAAAAAGTTCCTCCTGTCACACCTGGTTTGGGCTGTAATTAATCACCACAGGGGCAACTTGTTTTGATCACTCCCTCAGAACGCAGCACAATGGGATTTTGGTTTGTCTGATAATAGTAATAAATATAAAAGAATAAATTGTGTGGCCAAAAAAGTATGTGAAAAGAAATGTGCTTGAAATGATCTCACAAAGCAAAGCTGAAGTGATTTAAATTGTTGTTTAAAGATGAAGAACTTAAAAAACAAAGAGACAGGGGGATGGAATATTCTTTAGGAAACTGGCTCTCAAGGAAGATGAGGAAACTTTGGGAACAGTAAACACCAAGTATGCTTTCTTTTATCTTTTCAGCTGGAGAATTGGAGACGTGTTTGTTTGCAGAAGCAGAGAATGGAGGTGAGCGGCTGTGGAGAACAGTGGAGCTCTGCGACATGTCAGGGTTGCAGCTGAGGGGGCTGATCACACTGCAGCTCAGTCAGAAAACGAAAACCAGCAGAGAAAATCCAACAATGAGATGAGCTGACTGACACATGCAGAGGAGGAGCAGATCAACCAGAACGTTAAAAAGTTACAGGAATAATTCAGTAAGCAAAAAAAAAAGAAGAAGTGATCGCTTTGGAGTTTTAACTGAGACATCTGTTTACCTTTGAGTTTGAGTTTGTTCATCGACTTGATCTGCTCTGGCAAAATATAAAACTTCCTCAGGAACGCATGGAAGAAGAAAATCCAGCTGGGAGACAAGATCTTATCGTTTGACCATGACTATACATCAGAGGTGGTCCAGAAACGCAAGGAGTGCAAAGAAGTTAAAGCTGCGCTGAGAAAAAGAGGAATCCGCTTTCAGACGCCTTTTACTCGCGTTCACTGGGATAAGGGAGCGCAGATGTACAACAGCGCGGAGGAGGCTGAGAATCATCTGCGACAGAGAGGGCTGCTAGACCAACCAGAGATGGACCAAACCACAGAACACAACCCTCCACCGCTACAGTAACTCCAGCAGACATCACCATGGCAACGCGTCCCACAGCGTCACCAGAGAGATGCAGCAATACGAGCGCGAATGCTGGAATTTCAGCGCAGGCCTAAACCATAAAGAAGATAACGGATTAAAAAATCAATCAATAAATAAATAAAAAGACGGTGTAAACCCTTTACCACTTCTTGTCGTGAGTAGTGCTGACTCTTTCCCAACGCTATAAACAATTAGCACCCATCTTTAAGTAGCAATGCCTGTTTTATTAGGAACTTGCCTTGGGCAGGTTTTCAATTTAGGGATTTGGGGATTAGTTTTAAATTAATGTCAAAATAAATACAATTTATGTTGAAAAGAAAAAAAAAAGAAAAAAAAGAAAAGAAAAAAAAAGGAACTTGCCTTGGGTAGAATTGGTGGTATCTGATGGGAAGCACCACTGTTTCTGGATGGGGGCCCATTTCTCTCTCAGAGAGGCTTTCCCCCAAACCTGACGAGGGGGTTTAAGACAGGGGACTTAAAATATGAAACTTTTAATAAAAGTCAACACAACAGAACAAATAACACATGCAGACAGACCTCAGTTCAGTTCAGTAGGGTAACAGATGAGAATGGTGGGCCATGTTCCATCTATGCAACTTCTGAATTTACTGAATTCCTTTTGGGTTCACAGGGTTGCTGGAGCCAACCCAGCTACTGTTGGGTGAAGAAAAAAATATGTCTTGCAAGAAATATATTCTCATTAGGGACGTTTTTCAATAGGATAATCATCTTAGTTTAAGGAAACATGTCTTAGTGACTAGAATTATTTTCTTAAATTATTAATCTTGATAAGGTAATTTTTATTACTCTCTTGACAGCTATTTTTGCTTATTTAAAGAAAATCTGCCATTGAAGGAATAGTTTTTGCTTCATTTCAAAAAGGCTTGTTTTTTGTAGTCTAAAATTAGCCATTTTCTATGGTTTACATAAGGGAAAATGGCTGAGGAAGTATGCATTATCAGAAATTAACCCAATCCGTAGAATCCTGAACTGTCCGACGCGAAGTGCGTTAATTTCTGATACTGCACACACTTTGAAGGCCATTATCCTGTTTATACCATGGTCACTTACAAAAGAAATACATTTTCAATCAGTTTATAAAAACTTAGCGCTAGTACTATTCTTGCTAAATTTTTGGTTTAGATCGCTTTTTTTTACAAAAAAGGGCTTTTTGTTACAAAAAAGGGCTTTTTGTTATGTGGTGTGACGAATTATCACGGAAACATGACAACACGCCGCTTAGCTGGCACTGACCTCGACTGCAGCGTCAAAGGAAATCTATATGTATGCTGATCATCACGATGAGTTAAATAAAGCATCAGTTCAGAGAGAAGGTTCACCTCTTACCGCTTGTTTTTGTCCAGCTGATGAAGCAAAAGTTTGTTTTAAGGAAGCCAGCTCAGTCAAATGAACATTTAAGCTATGTGACCGGAACTTCTTTTGTAGGTGTACATCATCCCTGTGGATTATCACTTTTAAATCCACACCCAGCAGCCTATAAGAATCGAGTAATTACCTGGACCATGCTATTAATCACACTCACTCAGTCCAGTTTTCATAAACAGTCAGTGGTTTAAGGCAGATCTAACATTTGCTCTGAATGGACATTTAAAAATTAAAATCCTGTTCCCCACTGTTAAAGCTGACAGTGCTTTTGACTCAAGAAAAAAATATTAATCTTCAAATGTTTGTTTGTTGGATGCATGAAGTCTTAGGAAACTAGATCATCTCAGACAAAATGCCAAATTCAGTCTCAGACTGTGGAGATGTAGGGAATTAAATTCACAACTTAAAAAAACTGAACAAGATCTGCTTGAAGTTAATCTGAATGAGACTGTGAAACTGGTGTTTTTACCATAGATTATAAAATAAATACTTTATATAAAAAATATTTTTCGAAATAATATTTTATTATACAGGATAGTGGTAGTCAAAAATATATTGCAATGAAGGTATTCCTTAAATATTGTTTTGCAAAAACAAAGAAAAGATCACAGCAGAGCAGTGGAGGTTAGAAGGTTTTATACAGTAATGCACATAAGCAGAAATCACAGCATGAAGGCTTTTTCCAACATCAGAACTTCCAGAAGTAAATTTATTTGTTTCGTCAAAAAAGGCCAAAGCTGTGCCAGTGTTGCTGACTGTTTAAACTAGTCAAGAAAGCTGTTTTCATGAAAACCTTTTATTTTCTACTCAGATGTTTCTTCATAACAACCGGCTGTAAACACAATTTTCTATGTATTGATCTGCAGACATTCTGTATGTTTCTTAAAACATTTCTAGTCAGGACAAAGGTAAATAGACTCTCACAGACTAACTGAAAGAACTGCTTGGTCATATTTTGGAAAAATAAATGTCTTCACCTTCAGCTGAACAAAAAAACTGGCGCTCCTTTCTTGTTGCACACTCAGCGTTTGTTAACCCTTGTGCTATCTTAGATGACCCCACCCTTACATTGACGTGTTCTCCCTACCATGACAAAGGTGGATAAAGGTGGAAAGATTTCATGTAATCCATGGACACCAGTGAAGATCAAAAATCATTGAAGAAAAAAGGTTCAGAGCACTGTCTAGTGGGTCTAGATGACCCAACTCCCAATGTTAAAGTGTCTAGGATAGCACAAGGGTTAAAGTAACAGAGACGTTTACAGTTCTGTTTTTGTCAATGCTTGTATGTTTGAAGTTTATTCAAAGACCTGACAAAGTTTCCCCTATGAAAACAAGGATGTCCTGACAGAGTTGTGTCTTGGGGTCAAAAAGGAGGAACCATCCCTGACAGTGGGGAAGGGGTCTGACACATCTTCTATTTTGTGCCTTTTGGGGTCACGGGGCTGCTGGAGCCTATCCCAGCCACTCGTGGCCGAAGGTCATCTGTCGCAGATTAGTGGACGTGCGTTGGATTAACGTGCCTTTGCTCACATTATTGTCAATCTTTTCTAGGAGTCTCATCATTTTTGTCCAGGCCTGTTCCATGATTATATTTATGTAAAGAATTTTGTTAAAGCGTGAATTATAAGCAATGTCTGACTTTTACTGGTTAAATTTCAGAGATTGTTTTTTTTTTAATACAAGATTTGGTGGCCTTTCCACTGATCGATAACAAGAATTTAACTTTACTTTTGTCAGATTCATGTCATGAATTTTTCTTGAATTAACCGAAAGGTACCAACAGTTTTGCCCACATGTGTATAAAATGTTTCAAATTTCACATCTTTTTGTTGAAATATAAACAGAGAGCAGGAGGAAAAGCAACAGGAAATTGGTTTTAATGTCAACTGAGAGTCTGAGGTTTTATAGAAAAGTAGCTGGATGTTTGTTCAGATGTGGAAATAATAATAAATCGGGTTAAAAGGAGAATAACTGATAACATTCATGATTTGATTAATCTTAATTGTCTAAACATGATCTGATCATCTCATTTTTCTTTTGGTTCAGTTTTCAGCCATTTATTTTTCCACAGGTTTTGTCTTTTTACTGTGCCAGAGTCAAATTTAAACTG
Organism: Oryzias sinensis; assembly: GCA_037389245.1. NCBI lineage: Eukaryota > Metazoa > Chordata > Actinopteri > Beloniformes > Adrianichthyidae > Oryzias > Oryzias sinensis. The sequence goes on from CM074501.1 coordinate 28,511,093, forward strand.
TTCCATCACAAATTAGCATCAGAAAAATGAATACTTTTCAGGTCAAATAATCTGTCTTTTAGACTGAATTAGTGGTGAACAAAGATTCGCTTCTGTTTTCTGTGCACAGACTACATTTGGTTCAAATGTCAACTTTCAGTTGACTATAGATCAGGTCAACAGATTGAAGTCATTGATCTGCTGCTGACATTCATCCTGCCTGAGCGCCGCAGTGAACCACAACCACCTGGGTCAGGTTGGACGGCTCTAACATCACAGGTTGGGTCAGAGGAGCAACATATGTGAGAGTTTGAGGCAAGATTTAAGAGCAGAGCAACAAGCACTCCTTTTCTTAATGACATGAGTTAGGCGGTGCATGTCTACGCACATGACTGCTGATGAACTCACACTTCTTCAACTGAGTTTCTCCAGGTTTCGGCTGTCTTTTGTCTGCTTTTTCTTTAATTTAAATGCTGACATTTCCAGGTCTGTGACAGACAGCAGTCACATGATTCTCTATTAAAATACCACTACACATTTTCACCACTTTGAATAGATCTGTAAGCTGCTAAGAAGCCGTAATCTGATGAAAGTTGTCGGTTGAATGTTATATTTCCATATTGGACTGTAAACACAAAGTCTGTAAACGTAAAGTCTGTAGCCCTTTGGGGACCACTGACGGGCCGCAGAGCCAGCTACTCTGTTTACACAGAAGAATCGGAATCCTCATTGTCGCTCCACCAAGCTGCCTGTTGTCATGGTGATGTGCCACAGTGAAATACAGCGGGGAGATTTCAGCAGCACGTCGTCAGGCATTTTCGGGCACTTGGTCCTCCTCTTCTACCTTCTCTTCCCCTGCAGCAGTTACCAAAGCAACAAGTGAGCTCAGCCAGTTAATGAACTGTGCAAATGTGGTTTTGGGTTCATACCATTCCAGCTCAGGTGATCTGTGGGCTCCAGCTCAGGTGACTCGTCGTTTTGGCTCTCAGGGGCCGGGGATCTGTTGGGGTCTGGTGATTGGTCTTTGTTGTGGCCACTTTGGCTTGATTGGGTGTCTGGGTTCACTTTTATGCCCTCCATGGCCTCTTTTTCTTCTTTTTCCTTATTAGCCAGCTCTGTTTAGGTCAGACACGCAGAAATGAATAACGTTTTAGAAACTAAGCAAACAGAAAAATGGATGACGTGATGAAATGGCTGCTGAGTGCAAAATTTGTCTGGGTACTGTTACGAAACAAAACTTTTCACATTCAAAGGATATGACTATAAAAAACAAATTGTCACACCAGTCACATTTGTGGCGCTAATACTCTGACTTTTGAATAATGGATAGATTCCTCCATCTTTCCCAAACCCGTTATTCCATCTGGTGTTACGGGGTAGCAGGGCCCACTCAGTTACTGACGGGTGAAGGCGGGTGCACTCTGGAGAGTTCACCAATCCATTGCAGGGCGCCAAGGTCATCATTTTGAATAATACAATTACATCTAACTTACATTTCTAATTCGAGAGCAGGGGTCAGCAACCTGGAGCACGTGGAAGGAAAGACAGTGGCATGCAGGAGAGTGACAGCAATAAGCACTTGATCTGTCGTCTGTTTGTATTTTTCGGATTTGAAAAAAAAATCCGGTGTGAGTTATCATCACTTCATACAGTAATCTTTTTTCTCCTATGGTCATTAAGAAAGGGTCCAATCATGCAGGGCTATAACTGTGACCCCGCCTACCTCTATACAAATCTGGCTTAATGAACAGGCGATTTAAATTAATGCGCACCTTAGGAAAATAACAGGTTAAAACAGTGAAATGAAGATGTTGTAATAATCACCCTGTGTTTGGAAACTATTGACATACCACAAATGCAGTACTTTTGGTTTCAAACAAACATTGTGGCAATACTATTTCAACTTTGACCTATTTTCTTGTTATATGTTTAAAATATGTTTTTAACATATGTTTAAAAAAGTTATTTGACCTTATTTTTCTGAATTAATAACATTTCTGATATGTTGGAAAGGTTTTTGTATTTCATTGTATTGGAGTTCTCATTATAGTTGGTGATGATGGTGCAGTTGCTACGGAGAAAATCTCAAATTGGCACTTCATGCCATAAACGTTGCTGACCCCTGCTCAAGAGGGTCTCTTTAAGAAATGTTTTGCAACTTTACATTTCTTGACTTTTTCAAAAGCATCCTTGTTGGTGAAACTTCTGGGTTCCTTTTACCGTAAACCACTGTTTACTGTGCAATGGCAGTTATGTCAAACTACAGGCCACTCATTCATCTATTTATTTTAACCCTTGTGCTATCTTAGATGACCCCACCCTTACATTGACGTGTTCTCCCTACCATGACAAAGGTGGATAAAGGTGGAAAGATTTCATTTAATCCATGGACACCAGTGAAGATCACAAATCATTGAAGAAAAAAGGTTCAGAGCACTGTCTAGTGGGTCTAGATGACCCAACTCCCAATGTTAAAGTGTCTAGGATAGCACAAGGGTTAAGAACCCGCTGAATCTATTTTACTTTTGGGTGAGGGTCTGGTACAAACTGAACAGGTCACCTGTCTGTTGCAGGGCAGCACACTCACAGACACACCTAGGGGGAACTTAGTGATCCCAATTAACCTACAAAGCATGTTTTTGGACTGTGGGAGGAAGCCAGAGTGTCTGGAAAAAAAAGGGAGAACATGCAAACTCTGCACAAAATAACACAGTTGGAATTGGAACCAGGACCCTTTCACTGTGAAGGGAGAGCGCACTAACCACTCCAACTCCAGACCTTCAGGGCCTTTGTCCTTCATATTTTCCAGCTAACTGGTCATTGTAGCTTCGTATTGGCAAAACACACTTGGATCGAGGTTTAGGCAGCAGGTAAGGCTGTAATTTGTGAAAAACCTGCAGGATGCCAGCCCTCGAGGCCTGGAGATCAACACTCCTAGTTATGCTCAGAGTTGGGAATCTTGCTTTAAAAAAAGTAATTAGTTATAGTTACTAATGAGAAAAATAATGGAGTTAGTAACTCGGGCATGTCGGGCACCCACCCCCCACTGTTTAGATGTGCCACCCTAGGGGCCCTACAAGCTGAAACACTGAAACCTGTTTTTTTAATGCGTGTTAAACAACGTCTTAATAGTGAGACTCAGTGGCCTTGTGGAGGAGAGTCTACCCTGGCCCTGGAAGTTCATGAGTTCAAAACCAGGCCGAGTCATGCTAAAGACTCAAAAAATGGGACCCAATGCCTCCCTGCTAGACACTCAGCATTAAGGGGTTAGATTGGGGGGGTTAAAACACTAAATGGTTCCCGTGCGAGGCTGTGTCTGCAGTTCACCGCTCAAATGTGGAGAACAGATTTTACACACCTAGGTGTGTGACAGATAATGGGACTTTAACTTTAATATGTACAACTATCCTTAAACACACCACCCATGCTTCTACCACCTACCTGCCCACCACCACACATTAGAAGATTCTGGAAAATCGCATTGACAGCAGACATCACATCATTGACAGTGATATTCACACGGTGAGTAAAACGTTTTTAAGTTAAGTGAAGTCCATGACATCAAAATATGATGAAACAAATAAACCGTCAAAAATCATGATCCCAAATGGGACTAACTCCTCCTCAACACACACACTCAAACACACCGCCCTATAGCGGTTTATAGATGCGGTTGAAGGGTTATGCTGCGTGCAAACATTGAAAAGCGTTGTTATTTTAAATGCTGTTTTCATGCAGTGCAGTCTCCATGCTAAAATATGCTAAAAATGACTGTTTTCACTGAATAACTTTAACAGAAAGAGAAAAGTTAACAGGAACATGGGGATCTCAATTGTTAATGCGAATAAATCTGTAAAGACGCATATTAAAACTGTAAAGCCTAAATCTAAAGCCAAAATGAGGAGTTTTCTTCCTCTTTGACAACACAGGGCTTTGCTCATGCTGCTGTAATCCCTATTAGCAAAACTTAATGAGAGGAATCATGCTGTTTTTGGTGGTTCTGTTGTTGTATTTGGTGTGATAAACTTGAAGATATCAGGACAGAAATCTTTGTGTCCCCATTGTTTTTATTGTTCTGAATATCAAAACATGGACGTTTTTAACAGGAAATCTGACATTCATATTTTCTGGAGGTGTGATGTGTTGCTCTGGATATTTGAGCTTGTTATAAAAGTGAAAGTGAGCTTTTGTATACGGTGTACTTACCATGCACAGACAGCTCTTTCCATCTTTCCTTGTTGCTTACAATGACGCTGGAAAGGTGGAGCCTCAGAGCCGGCAGGTCGATGGCAGTCAGTGAAAAGTCTGTCGGTCCATCATCGCTGTTGCCATGGAGACCACTGCTGTGCCTCTGCACTGACTCGACAGTGACTGAACCACTTCCTGTTAAGCTGAAACGTGGAAGAGTTAAAAGCGATAAGAGATGCTGCCAGAACGTGACCACGAGTTCGAGCTAAAAAAAAAAGATTTCTCCATCGATCACACATGAAGAGCATGACTAAAAGACAAAACCTGCATCAGCTTAGACTATATTTTCATGATGCCCATCAATTTGCTCAATGGAAGCCAGAGGCCATGACTTTTACAAAATGTCAGAAGTATAGTTTCCTCCGGAAATAGCAAATAATTTAAATGTTTTTAAGCTGGTAACGTGTCACGTCTAGGTGTACTTGGTTTGGTTAAACCATAAAGAACACAGTCCATCATCTGAGGCAAACCTTTTCCAGCAAAATTATGATTTTGATAGAGTAAAATTATGAAAGATAAACGGTAATGGTACCTCTAAGGCGCATGTATACTTTCTTCAAGTCTCAAAGAGCTCCACCGTCACAATCCCATTTATCCACTAACATATCTATGGTGGCACAAAATGCATGGAACTGCTGCCCAAAATTTGCTCCAGGCCAAAGAACATAGCTTGGAGCAAGAATGTTTTTTTATGTCAATTAGATTTCAGAGACATAGCAGTTTGTGAGTCCACACAGTAAGATCACAGTTCACCTGGAGAAGGTAGGTCCTGCTTAAAACCGTAGATGTGTTGCAGGCTTGAGAAATAAACAATGCAGTTTCTCATCATGAAATCATGAAAATGATCAGTTTGAAGTTGGACATTTTTCTGTCAGACAGGTTTGCTGGTTGGGGTTAACTGAAAGGGCAGAAAAGGGCAAACTTGAATTATGATTCAGCATCGAGCCAACGCAGCCAATACATTGGACCTCCGAATGAGTTTTCAAGGAAATTTACATACGGCAGTTTTTACAACGGCTAAATAATGACGGCATTCATAATTTTTTTTAGATTTGATCAGAATACATTAAATCTTAATACATTTGGGGTTATCCAGGTCAGTGGAGGGTTATAGAGAAGAGCAGCTACATCTTAAGTGGAGTGCAGCAATGCCTTGTAGTTCAAAAAAGTGGAACGTACCCTTGTCGTCTGTAATTGTATTGTGAAGTTTTTAATGTATAAGGTTAGTGTAAGTTACATGCACCTATGACGTACATGTGATGCTGTCGTGAAATGCCCTACCTACACATTCTAGTCATTAGTAAGGTGCAGGTGATCTGTAACTGCTTGTAGGAGGCCGACACAATCTATACTCTGAGTGCTTATTTATTAAATTTCAACGGTTAGGCCAATGAACGTGCAAGGGGAGTGCACTTATCACTCGAACAGCCCTACCGGTGCACAGTGCGCAGGATTTGGGAGGATTAAAAAATAAAATTTGAATGGGTCACACCTGCATCTCACCCTTATTAACCCTTGCACATTGTTTAAGGTAAGACTGAAATATTGTTGAGTCACCTGGAACGCCTGTTTCCAGTCTCTCTGGCCTTCCTGTCCTCTTCAATCAGAGGACCAATCACCTTGTCAGTTGTATCTATCAGAACGGTGAATGTTGGTTCCACAATGAAGTCAATGAAACCTGCACCAAAGAGATGGATGTTTGAGAATCACAGAGTTACTCTGGAAAGTCCAGGGTGATTGACTAATGGGTTTCTTCACCTATCTGCGACTGGGCGATCATGGTAGCTTTGCGGTCACAAAGTGGTGAAAAGGGAAGACCAAGTTCCACTTCTTTATCTCCCTGAAAGAAAAGAGTCACCAGAACTGTACAAAGAGGATTTGTCTTCTCCAAACTTTGCGTTCCTATCTGGCACCTGTCTGAAGAACTCCTCCATCAGGCTGTGGGTCCAGTGATAGTGAAGCGGCCAGGCTTTGGCGGGATGACTGATGTCAGCAGCATGAAGCATCAATGACAAAACCTTCACTTTGTCTATACTGGAGACAAAAATAAAAACACTCCAAGTGCTGCAATTGAGATGTCATATGGAAATTAGAAAATCAACACATGTCATTAGTTTGTTAAAGTAAGAAAAATGAACTGGGAGAGGAAACATTCTGTCCCAGTACTGTATGGAAGATGAGCGGTGGGGGTTTGATTTGGTATGCTGGTGTGCAGAGTACAGTCAGCAGCAGACACACAGGCAGAACGGGTGTGTTGACAGGCTGATAACAGCGTCTTCCCCCGAGCATGAGCTGAAGAGCGTGACAGCCGCTTCCCTCCACACTTCACAAGGAATGACAAACAGAGAGTGGGACGCTGGGCTCTGTTCGGACTATTTCTGTAAAAGACCCGACAGGGATTCCAATCTGGTCCAGCAGCCTGCAGGAACTTATGTTGGGCTGTTTCACCACCAAAAAATCTCTCCGGTCTCTGTCCACTATCTGATTCACTTTTGTTCTTGTTTTGTGGACATTCAGAGTCTGTTTTATGAAAGAAGTCTCCCAGAATCTGTCATCAGTCTGGCTTTTTTTGTAAATGACAGTTTACTACAAAGTAGGATTATTTCACCTCAACTCTTGCAACTTTTACAAGTTTTACTGTAAAAATCTCAAAGAATGTCAGAATTTTTGCTCTTTCTGTGAAGTAAACAGCATTTTGGTAGAAGAGAACAGTTTGTACTCCTTCTGAAGCTGGAGTACCCATGAAAACATGTCACAAAATATTTCTGAAAATGATGCATCACAACCTTCAAGATTAGACTGCCTCAATTGTCACTTGAAAAAAGGATGCAGACAGTTTTAAAGCAAAATAGCAGAAGTAGTTACACTTCTCTGTTCTTTGCTTTTGTTCAGTTGCTGCTTCATCAAATCATTTGCATTTTTCTTCTCATGGCAAGGAATCAGAGACCGTCTGTGTCTTTAAACTCAAACAGCAACTTTTATTTTTGATCAGGCTTAAAGATTCATCACTAAGCCGTGGTGCTTGTCATGCCCCTAAAGAGTGAACTTGAGACCTTTGGCCGATGCCCTCCATGTCTTTCCTCTCTGCTTACTCCGCATTATTCCATGCTGCTAACTTTATCTGTGTATCTCTCTCCATGACTCAACTGTTTCAGGGTTTCTGTGTTTGTTTGTTTCTGTTTAATCTGACCCAGGAAGCCACATTTCCATCCTCACCAAGTCATACTGCTGCAGGCTGCTGCTTCATAAACAGATGCTTTCAAGAGCTATTTTTACTCTCTTGGTCCAGTATCTGTGCTATTTTTGAAATAAAGTTGTAACAATTTAAACAGAGGTTCATTTATATTATAATGGATAATTTCTTCCTTGGCTTTATCCGTACATCTCCCTGAGATGACTTTATTTATTCGTTTATTTAACAGGGACAGTGCACATTAAAAGCATCACTGCTATGCGGCAGAATTAGCCCAAAGGCTATTTTTCATCCGTAGTCCCCGGACAGGTGTTAAAGATTGTCAACCTAGAAACCTAAAAACATCAATACATTAATTAAAAATATACATTTACAATTAAATTATCATCTAAAATACATATACTAATAAAAACATGCACATAGAGAAAACATAAAAAACAAGTATAAAAAACACAAAGGTGATAGAGGGGAGGAGGAAGGGCAGGTGTTAATCCAGTTCAATGTGAACATGTTTGCTGTGACATGAGCCAGTTTTTTAGGTTCTTTTTAAAGAGAGTGTATGTGGTGATGTGTCTTATGATGTGAGGGACAGAGTTCCATTCTTGTGCTGCTGTTATGGAGAAGGCGCTCTGGCTGAAGGCACTTCTCCTCAGAGGAACTATACAGTCTTGTTGACCCGACCCTCGAGTCACTCTTTGGGAGGATCTTATTTCAACAAACTGACTGAGTGGAGGGGATGACAGACCGTTAATGATTTTTTAGAATAGTCATAGTTTTGTATACTTAATGAAATTCTCCCAGCTTAACAGTTTGTGTTTTTGTAAAATGTCACAGTGATGATGTCTTATTGGTTTTGTATCCAGTACTTTAATTGTTTGTTTGTAAAGTGACTCCAGAGGTTTTAATGCTGATTTGTTTGCCTGTGACCATGTAGTGAGACAGTATGTCGTGTGATAAAATCATTGCATGCATGAACATTGTGGCAGCTTGCAGTGACAAATTTGCCCTAATAAATCTAAAATTGGACAGTTTATACCTCACACGGTTACAAACTTTTTGAATTTGTGATTCAAAATTGAATGTTGTATCAATTAAAATCCCAAGGTATTCATACTTTTCAACAATGTCTATTTTCTTTCCTGCCACAAAAACATCAGCCAGAATATTTTTATGGCTTGTTTTGGAAAACAACATTCCAACTGTTTTGTTTACATTGAGACATAGACTTGACTGCTCCAACCATTTTGCCACATGTCCCATCGTTTCACTGAGCTTCTCTGCCACCTCAGATGTGTTATTGCCATGTGAATAAATGACAGTATCATCAGCATACATCTGAGTGAAGACATTTGAACAAACAGAGGGCAGATCATTGATGTAGAGTGAAAAAAGTAAAGGCCCTAGAATAGAACCTTGAGGGACACCTGTAGAGATAGGGAGAGGTGAGGAATGATAGTGATTTATCCTAACTGACTGGGATCTATTTGACAAATATGATTCTATCCATTTTATGGTACTAGAGGAGAAATTGAATTTGGTTAGTTTAGTCAGTAGCTTTTTATGATTTATAGTGTCAAATGCTTTTTTAGATCAAGAAACACAGCCCCAACTACACCCCCCTTATCCAACAGCTGTTTTATGTTTTCTGTGAAAAAGCAGTTGGCTGTCTCTGTTGAGTGCAGAGCTCTAAAACCAAACTGCATTGGATGAAGAGAATGAGATGTATTGTTGAGGTGTTCAATGATTTGTTGGGCAATAAGTTTTTCTGTGATCTTGGACACTGTGGGTATGATACTGATGGGCCTTTATTTGAAAGCAACATGGAGTCGCCATTTTTGTAGATTGGAATCACCACCGATGACTTCCATGTGCTTGGAAATATGGATTCAGAGATGGATTGATTGAGAATAGTGGTCAAGGGAGATGTTAAGGATGAGCAGAGTTCTTTGAGCACAAAAGTATCCATACCGAATATGTCTTTTGTTCTGCTTGACTTAAGAGACATGATTGTTTGTGCGACTTCAGTTTCAGTGACAGTCATTAAGTTAAGTATAGGCTCGGTCTTATTTATGGAACAAACATGCAAATCATTAGCTTTAAAACGAGCAGCAATTAAGAAAACAGATTCAATGAAACATCTGTTTAAGGCATCTGCAACTGTATCTGGATCATTAGTAGTTTGTCCATTTACCTTTATTTCTAAACCTTTTTTTACATTTTGTGTCCTTTCCTTCAAGTTTTTTCAATTGGCTCCATGTTTTTTTGGAATCCCCTTTGGTATTCTTAATTATTGTCAAGAAAAAATCAGTTATGAGTTTATAGATAATCCAAATTAAACTGGATTGAGTGCTTCCGCTTGGCAGCCATTTGCTGCTGTGCTCTTCAAGCCATGTTTTTTAGTCTGCTTGTGTTCCGTTTCTCCGCTCCGACACATTGGTTCCTTTCTGCTCCTTATTGATGCATGTTTGCATATTTGCAAGTGGCAATGATTTGCTGCTCTTGTCTGTGTGCTGTGTTCATCCCCACTCTGACAGTTTTTCACAGAGAACATTCCCCTTGGACATCATGCTGACAGGTGTGTGTTTAGAAATGTGATGTGTTCAGAATATTAGTGGTGCACTTTCCTTTTCAGCAAATCCAATAAAAAGACTTCATAGCTTTTTCATGGACGCAGCTGGGATGCACACCAAAAAGTACTCACAGCTCAGCTTTCTAAAGTCCTTTCTGCTGTTTTGGGAAATTAGATGTATAATTTTTGCCAAATATATTGAAGAGTGAGGATGAGTCACAAGATTTATTAAAACATGTGTACTGACGCCAATTTATTTCAAAAGTCGTTTTAAGGTTTAGACACACTCTGTGTATAAGAAAAGCCCTCAGAACTGTCATTCCAAGCCTTTAAGAAAAGTAAAACAGTTTTTCCATGTTTCACCTTTAAGGACACAGAGACACGGTTCCATTTTCAAATTTTTCAAAACGTGCAAAAAACAAACTTTTTTAAGAGAGAGAAAATGCCTCCAAAAATCCAACTGTTAAAGATGATCAAGCTTTATTTAGCCTTAAAACTACTTTTATTCTGGCCACTTTCACAAATTTCAATATTTCAAAGAATGAAAACCTAAGAAAGAGATGGAATTATGGCTATTAAATAATAAATCTTTGGAGAATTGGTGGGCTGCACGGTGGCGCAGTGGTTAGCGCTCTTGCCTCAAAGCAAGAAGGCCCCCAGTTCAAGTCCTGGCTGGGGGACATGAACCAGAACATCAATGGGGGACCTTTCTGTGTGGAGTTTGCATGTTCTCCCCGTGCATGCCTGGGTTCTCTCCAGGATCTCCAGCTTCCTTCCACCATCCAAAAACATGCTTCATAGGTTAATTGGTAACTCTAAATTGTCCCTAGGCGTGAATGTGGGAGTGAATGGGTGTGTGATTGAGGACATTCTACCCTGCGACAGACTGGCAACCTGTCCAGGGCATCCCCTGCCTTTGCCCACAAGTGATAGGCTCCGGCAGCCCCATGATCCCAAAAGGGACAAAACAGAATAGAAAATGAATGAATGGAGAATTTGTTGCAATGTTTTCCTGAAATGTGCTCTCATATAAAATGAAAACACTTCCACATAAAAAATAGCCTTTTAGTTTTCCTTAGAAAAAAAATAACGTTTTCATTGCAAAGTCTTTTCAGAGTAATCATATCAAAATGTGCCTGGAGATTGAGTTGAACACTTTCGTTTGTTTTGGATCAGTCATCTGGGCTCATTTGCAACTCTGGAGTGTGTTTTTTAGGACATGCGTGGCTCAAAATTTGGCGGTTTAGGCTGATTTCAATCATGATATGATTTAAATAAACACATAACAGATTTTCTGGTGGACATGAGGCTTACATCAGGCTGTGACATCTTTTGGGTCAGAGTTTCACTGTGAATCTGTGAATACTCATCTCCACAGTCTCTGTTGGAATACTAGCATCAAAAGGTCAAAGGTTGGGGCACCAGCACTGACCTGTCTGTCTGTGTCAAAGAGTTTCTCATGGTCTTGATCTGCTGGAAGTGGCAGGACATGTCTGTGGACATCACCATCTCAATCACCAGAGACCTAAGTTCTCTGGAAAACAGTCAGCAAACACAGTCATGAACATCTGCTATGTGTTAGTGAAGACGAGGCTTCACAGATGATTCTGTTTGTGTCTCCATCTGGATTCATGTTGGCTTCAGTTGACAGTCAGACAAGAAACCTGATCTTTAGCAGAAAATGTGTTTGAGCAAACCTCCAGTCGTCCTTGTTCAGGTTGACCAGGATGTTCATATCCTCCTCTGCCATCAGCTTGTAGGCGGCACTGACGTGATGGTTCTCCAGCACTGACCTATCGTTGTACAGAATGGCCACCTCTGACCTAACAGAGAGGAACATGATCGGATCAGACACTGGTGTCATGTGTACAAAATGTTAGAGCCGCTCCAAATGTTTGAATCAAATACGATTCAAACTCACCAGATTTAGAAATCATTTACCGTAATTCCCGGGCAATTGAGCGCACCGGATTATAACATTACTTATAACCATGACATTTTTAAAGGATAAAACATTTTGTACACACATAAACCGCACCTGTCTATAAGCAGCATGTGCCCACATTGAAACGTGTGTTGTAGATTAGGATGTGTATGCGCTCTCGATGGAGCGCTCTCACTCATTCTTGTGATGCTGCGCTCCTTCCTCTTACACACATAGCGCACTGACACACATACTCATTCTACAACACCTATATAGTTAGTTCATTAGTTAGATAGTTAGTAGTTTATTGTTACTGGTATTTGTTAATAAAGAATAGTGTGTTGAAGTAATAACTTGTACCGGTGTTCATTTGTGACGCGGCCGCCGGGGGATTTTTTGGGGGGGTGGCAACTCCTGCTGCTTCATCACAGCATTGACCCATGATGAGGGTCTGTCCGTGCCATTCATTCACCAAGCAGGAATTTACATTAAACTTGCGTCTTCCTCGACACATTTACCGTATTTCCCCTATCTCACTCTTTCCTTTCTGCTCGAGTGCCCCTAGCGGCCGTTAGAAAAAATGCATTAAAACAAGAAAGAAATGCGTAAAGTCGCAGGGTTAAAAGCGTGTGACAAAGTGGCGGCTTATCCGGAAAATACGGTAAATCTTTGTGAAGCATTCACCCAAAGTTGAATTCTTCCCACCTCTATTTCCCATCATCCCTTTTTTTACACTCTCTCCCGCTAGCTTACAGCCCTCACAACCTCAAGCTAACATTAGTGTAGCAAAAGGAAAAACTTGAAACTATCCAGTCCTACACCTTTAAGCCAGATTCCAGCCCAGATGAGGAAAATTAAGACGTACATAGATCAATTTGTCTACAAGTGGAGAATCTAGAATTAGAGCAAAGAAGGGAGACTTTGTTTTTTTAAACCCCTGTTTTTTATCTGTTCCTGATCCATCATAATTTGAAAAAACAAATACTCAGAAACACAGTTTTAATCTTAAATTATTTTTTGTAATTCTCCCATCTTGAGAAAAATGCCAAAAGAACAAATTAAAAACACCAAAAACAGGACTTTCATTGGAGTGGGTCTTTAGGTATTTCACCACCTGCATTTTTAAAGCGAGTTCTGAAGCATGAAAGACGGTGTTTGAACCCCTCAAAAGCAAGGATGTCATCACAGACAGGCTTTGTGAGGCAACAGCTATTGATTTATTCTGTTGGAACATATTATATGCCAGAACAGAGTGTAAAATTATACAATAACAAAAGCAGTCGTGTGAAAACCTCACCAAGTTTTAAAATTAGATGCAGCCTTAGACATTACATGGTTATTTGTTTAGCGAGTCTAAATGTAGAAGCAGAGCGTGGAATGAAGAATGTCACCTTCTAGAAAAATACAGCCAACAAATACAGCATCCTACAGGACCCATTTTTCAGACACTGTGTTCATATAGCTAATGAAAGATGAAGTTAATGACAGCACCTTTGAGAATTATGAAGGTCTTTTTGCATCTAGGACTGTCTTAGGAGTTGGTGGAACAACGCACTATGGACAGGAGAAACCACAAATCCTGACCTTAGACCCAGACAAACAGGTAGACTGATGATTTGGGCCTGTTTGCAGAAACAGAACACAAAAAAGCATTTTGTCCAACTCTTTTTCTGACTGACCGTAGAGCTATCCAGGAGAAGGGAAAACATAGTGAACTCCATAAACAACATATTTAAGGCAAAAAGGATTCTGAAAGCTTTTGAATGACTGCATGCATAAAATTGTCACAGTGTAATTTATAGTTACTGTATATAACTTGAAGGAGCTCTCTACACAGCCTTTGCTCATTAAATACCCACTTCAATGAAAATTGTGTTTTGGTTGTTTTAACATGTTTTTGTAGCATTTTTCAGACGATGGGGGATATTTATAAAGAAAAAATACTCAAAATTGCATTTCTGATTATTTATTCATTCAAATTGTTTTGAATCAGAAGCAAATGAAAAAATGCTGTTTGAAAAAAAAGCTTTATTGTGATGTAAGAAATACTCCAGCGGGCAACAAGCTCCCTATTCCACTCCAGTCAGATGCATCTTGTGGATGCGGGTTAGAGTTTGCTGAGTGTTATATCCCTATTAGCCCTTAAAATGAATAAAAGGCAATCATAATATCAATTCATCTATCCAAATAACTATCTTCTCCTTTGATCTGTTTGATATGTCTGATACAGTGAGGCAAATAAGCATTTGAACACCCTGTGATTTTGCCAGTTCTCCCAGTAAGAAATCATGGAGGGGTCTGACATTTTTATCTTAGGTGTATGTCCACTGTGACATCATCTAAAAAATCTGGAAATCACATTGCAGGATTTTTTAAAAACAGTTTATTTGAATGTTACTGCAGCAAATAAGTATTTATGCACCTGAGAAAACCAATATTGATAGTTGGTCCAGTAGCCTTCATTTGGGGTTTTACAGGTCAAACGCTTCCTGTAATGATAAAATAGTTATTTGCCTCACTGTGTATGCAGCAACTTCAATACAAACCCAAGTTATGACTTCATCTCCCTGGGAACCCAAGGTCACGCGATAGTGGGGGGTGTCAGAACAAGAATAACTGACTGTGTCTTTAATGTAACCATCATGTCAACCCCACTTATTGAATCTTTTTGTACGTTTTCATTGTTTCCTGCAACTCAGCTTCTTTGAGCGTGTTGTGCTACTGCTTTCCATACCTGGTGTGAATGTGAAAGTTGTTGGTGGTTCCTGTGTGCTCAAAGTCATGAATTGCTGCTGCAAAAACCATTGCGAGGATCTCCAGCTCACTGAGCCAGTGCTGCAAACACACAGAGTCAGGCTTTTCAGATGTACATAGTTAAGGTTTACCCATGATGAAAATGACAGGCCTCTCTCATCTTTTTAAGTCATAGAACTTGCACAATTGGTGGCTGACCCACTGCATATTGGTTGTTTGCTATATTTTTTGTGGTGTTGGGATCTACAATTCAAAATTCCAGTGGCCTGGAAATTTCCCAGAAGTTTGTGTGAAAAAAATCTAGTCAGCATCCATCGATCCTTACTAGATTAGCAGATATAGACCCCAATGCATTGCTTTTAAATTATTTGTCTTTAAAAAAACATATACGTAGATTTATTTACATATGCATAAAAAGTCTTAGTAAAATTTTCATATTTAATTGGTCTTTACTGCAAACGAGTGCAGTCAAATTTGCCATTTTAAAAATAAGGTAGTGAGCGTGTATCTGACGTATGTTGAAATCAAAGGCATTAGATAGTCCTGCACTATACGGTTCTTTAGGGTAACAGTGAGGGAATTCAGACATATCTGTAGTTTTCTCTGTGCAATACCATTAGTCCGGTGTGTAACATCAGGAAGTGGGCGGTCTGGGTGACGTCAGCGGCATGGATCAGGTTGTGGTAGGGGTTCCTGTGTTTGCTGTAGCCACTCTCCAGAGCCTCAACAAATTGCACCAATGCCTGCACTGGGATCTGGAGAAAGCATGGCGCTTACATTTCAACCCAAAACCTTTTCGATGCCATTTTCACTGAATGAAACTCATTACTACATAAAGAGGACTAAAAGAAGCAGAAACATTCGAAAATCTAAAATCCAAAGCTGAAAATATAACAAACATGGGGTGGCAGTGGCTCAGGCGGTTGAGAGGATCGTCCAATGATCGAAGGGTTGGCAGTTCGATCCCCGCTCCCTCCAGCCAGCTGTCGTTGTGTCCTTGGGCAAGACACTTCACCCTCCTTACCTACAGTGTGGCTCCACTGGCATGTGCATGAATGGTCACGGTGATGGTCAGAGCAGCCTTAGGCGCAAACTGGCAACCACGCCATTGTCAATCTGCCCCAGGGCAGCTGTGGCTACAACAGTAGCTTACCGTCACCAAGTATGAATCAGGAGTGAATGAATAATGGACACACTGTAAGCGCTTTGAGCGTCTAGAAAAGCACAGAAAAATCTAATCCATTATTATTATTATTATTATCATTAAAAAATTTGAACCTGAAATCTAACTAATGCTTTGACTCCCCAAAAACGTAGTTATCTCTGGAAAACTGCAAAATAAATGTATTTTTTTGGTTTTACTTTCTTCTTCAATACTGATACAGTAACCACAAAAATAGTTAATTAAAGCATAACTCATTTTATTTCTCTTTCTCAAAAGGTCTTGCCTTTTAGGCCACAGTTAAAAAGGTTTTAATAGTCTGTCATGCCTGGATAACTAAAGTTTAACCCTTGTGCTATCCTAGGCACTTTACCATTAGGAGTTGGGTCATCTAGACCCACTAGACAGTGCGCTGAACCTTTTTTCTTCAATGATTTGTGATCTTCACTGGTGTCCATGGATTACATGAAATCTTTGCACCTTTATCCACCTTTGTCATGGTAGGGAGAACACATCAATGTAAGGGTGGGGTCATCTAAGATAGCACAAGGGTTAAAAAATAATAATATGAGTGGGATTAAACAAATTTGCTTGTTCTAGTAATTAATACAATCCTTTTTGACAAACTTTACAATTAATGAATTTGTTGTTTAAGAGTACTTATAATGGCATCATTGACATGGACATGTGAATGTACATATATACTGATATGTATTTATTTTATGTGTATATTTTACAATCAAGTCACAATTAGTTATCCTACGCGCTTTATATATATAAATATATACATTTTTTTTGTTTTGTTTTGTTTGACTTTTTTAGTATTTTTTGTTTTACTTGCTTAAAATAAACCAATTCCATATCCAGATTCCAATTACTGTTGGTTAAGTAGCATTAGAAAATGCATGTCATTTTTAAAACATAATAAAGTACTTGTAAGAATTCAGTGTAGCACGAGCAGACGTCTATAAAAACTCTTAATTAATTACTAAAAAATAAAAAAAAATCCGTGTATTAAAGCAAAGAGTCTGGTGTTCTAGTAAAGTGTCTTTCCCAACCTTTAACCTTATTTAGCTAGAACGTCTGAAACTTTCGTTCAAATATTTCAGGTGGTCATCTGAATGCTTTTGTCCACAAAAGCTTCAGGATGGAGGAAGTCACTTCAGATAAACACCTCCAATGATATTACAGCAGGGGTGGGCAAACGTTTCACAAAGGGTTCTAAAATTTGGC
This sequence comes from Oryzias sinensis, assembly GCA_037389245.1. Lineage (NCBI taxonomy): Eukaryota > Metazoa > Chordata > Actinopteri > Beloniformes > Adrianichthyidae > Oryzias > Oryzias sinensis. Next base: position 28,528,155 of record CM074501.1, read on the forward strand.
AGAGGAGCCGGACCAGTAGCAGAGGGATGGCGTGTTTTGGTAATGCAACTCATAAGAGAAAGAAAAAATGTAGAATCTGGATGAAAACAAACCTTAATTTAGATTAAAAATATATTTAATAAAACAGAAAATACTGAGTTTTTCATTCCAAACATGTGGCTTTTCTTCTCAATCAACTGCCAATGGCACCCCTGGGTTGATGCTGTTGCAGCCGCTTGAGGACTTCTCAGGTTCTAATGGTTAAGGATAACTCAACAACTGTGCTGACACCACATGCAGAATGCATGCAAAATAACTTCCTTCACCCAAGCAAAGGTTAATTTATTTGTAGTGGACCATCTATGAGGAGAGACCAGAATTACAGCGAAAAGTTTGCCCACCGCTGTATTACAGCCTCATGCTGACTGAACATTCGTTTCTGTGTTCATCTCAAGTGGAATTTATAAAACAGTGTGTACCCTGAACCTGTTGATGAGGTCATAGCGGGTCAGAAGGTCGTAGACGATGAACTTGAGGGCGTGTTCTCCTGTGGCGTCGTGGAAGGTAAAAACATCAAAGGACCACTGATCCACCTCCTAGAAAATATTTGTGGAAAGTGCTCATCTCAAGGGATACTCTCAAAAAAAAAGCTCAAACTGTTCAGAGCTGAATTCTAAGCCAGTCATCAGACTTACTCCCAGTAGGGGGCAGTGTGCTCATTACGTCTGAACTCCAAAGACCAGTAATTAAATTAATGATCATAATTGTTCTCAAACTTACAATTATATTTGCAGTCGATCCAGCTACAATTAATGAGTTTCAGGTAATAAGGAGCACAAAGCACTGTAATTATGGATATAATTGAATCCTTCAAAGTTTTCACAGGAAGCCCTGAGGAGGCAGAATACATCACAATTCAAAGCTCTAAATCTACACCATCCTATTATTGTACCAGCTCATTTCATCTAAATTTCTACCTGTCCTCGTTAATCAGCTGACCTCCAGTTTGCTTTCCGGTGTGTTTTTGGTCCAATTCAGCTCTTTCCTGTCAGCCTCTTCTTCTTTGCCTCCTACTTTCCTCCTCTTTTTTTCCCTTCTGCAGCTGTTTTGCCTCCTACAGCTGTTGTTTTCGTTCTTTCTATCCGTCTTTGTCTTTGGCTCATTTGCTCCCTGCCTTTCCTCGGTTACGCCCGCATGAATACACGTCAAACTCCAACGCTTCTTTGCTTAAACATTTCTCACATAAAAGGTTGTTTCAAATGTGCAAAATAACATAATATATTTCTGTCATGTCATTTGAGTCACACAGATCATTTGTGACTGATCAAAACATGAACAGGGTCTACTTCATGATTGTGGCTCCAAAAAAAATCTCAATCTACAAAAAAATGCTATCACAAGTATTGGCTTGTGCTCTGAAATGTCCATTTTAAAAGAAACTTTAAAGGAGAACACCTGTTGTTGAAATCAACAGAATTGCTGTGTTTAGTGGCATCAGGATTTGGAGTTTTGTCTTATTCTCTTCTTTTGCAGAAATCCTTGTTTATCTTCTTGATGGTGGAATTCATTTTACTAGAGTTTACTACAGAAGAAAACAGCTTATTTAATTACAAAATTGAGATTTTTCCACTTTTTTAAAAATATTGTCATGCTCCCTTGTGAGGGAGCATGACAACTTAATCACCTTTTAAAAAACGTATTAGGTCTCTTTACAATAGACCCCAGCAGGTCCAAAATAAGAAAGATGTTGAAACCTCTGGACACCTGAATTTATTTCAAGCTTTACAAAAAAAGATTCGGTTGAGTTTTATGTAGATGCTAGATTGTGGTAATTTTGGAGCTGAAGTGGTTTGATGCATATATTTACAAATAGGCATTAAGGGGTTAAGACATAGTTTTTTAAACAGCTGTTAGAATGTAGATATCTGACACAGTTAGAAACATAGCAGATAAAAAGAACTCCAAATAAGGTGAACTCACACCTTTATTAAGAGTTACTAGGTATTTTTCTTCTTGTCACTCATCCATTTATGGGCTTTCAGGTTTTAATTTGAGGATTTCTCACTGGTTTACTAACTAAAGGACTGAAAAAGAAGGTCATACTTTTGCACATGTCTATGCTTATTTCTTTCTGTGCTTTTCCTCAAATCTTTCTTTCTTTCTTCCTACCATCTCTGCTCAATGTGTTTTTCTCTCTCTCTTATCCCGTTTTTTTTTCTTCCTGTTCAGTCGGCTCCACTCATCCCTTCGCTTCATCCTCCTTCCTTGTGTTTTTTATTCATTCTGCTTCGTCTTTCTTTGTGTCTCTCTCTTTCTTTCCCTCGTCACAAAAAACCTCAGAGCTTTATTTTTTTCTTTCTGAACAAACAGAAGTGTCCATGAAGGAGTGTCATTTGTCATTGCAAAGTGTTCTGGAGTTTTTTCTACCTTTAGAGCGTTCAGTGCTGTAGGGGGGTAGGTCAGACCGGCCATGTTGGACGTCCGTCTGTACATCCTGCCATAGCACACACAAAAAAAGTGTCACACATCTACAGGTGGAAGCAGTGGCATGCATGTAAACACCTCTCCTACAAGACCCTCACCCCACCTCGTTGCCATCCTTTACACTTTGTGACCAGGATGGATTGTGTGTTACCACGGTAACCCTGTTCTAAACACACGCAGGCTCATGGCAGCAGATATTTTTTGATTTCGTGCGTCATTAAGCTGCAGCAGATGCACTGATAGCGTTCTTTCACTGCGACTCATTTGCACTCTAATGACATTGGGCCTCGTGCGTTTCTCCATATAAAGTCCAGCTCGCGCACATGTGACTTCATTACTCTTTGTATGCTCCTCCTCATAATTGCATCAGCGAGCTCTGCCGGATGTGTTTTGTAGCTGATTTTGAAGAAAATAGGACTGTTTTCTGTTTTGTCTGCAGGTTTCTGCACAAGATAAAAACACTTGAAGATGAATCTCTTTTAAAAACGGAAGTTTTGAGCAAAGCTTTGTATTTATCATTTTAAAGGGCCTATATCATGCTTTTCTTAAGCCTTTCAGAGTAAACTATATCCAAATATATGCTACATATTACCTTTGACTTACTAAAGACTATTTTTTTTAATAAAATAAAAGTTATTTTCACAAGCTCATTTTCCTACCCAGAAGTAAGACGACTCAATCTCTATGGCCCCGCCTATTGCTCTTTGTGGGTGCCGCCCATTTTATGACGTCATGCCTCAGCAACATGTCTGCGTTTCTCTCATGAAAACAAACATCATCCCAACTTTTGCAAAAATGAATGTGCATATTGTGCAAGGAAAGCATTTTGTTGATCACTGCTAGCTCTGTGGGGAAAGTGCGTGTGTGAGCCTGAAGGTGGTGCTGGGAGCATAGACTCTTCCTGGAAGGGGCTGTTCGTCACTTTATGACATCACAATGTGAGAACCCACTTGTTTGTGTGGAGAGGCTGGTGCTCAAAGCGCAGGTTTAGATGGATCAATGGATCAAAACAGCGCTTTCGGATTGTTTATTATAAGAAATTTTTATAATACACTTAAGAACTCAAAAATTTGATTTTGCATGATATAGGCTCTTCAGGTTTATTGATGAAATTTATAAAATGTTGAATTTTTACTCAACTAACACTGTTTCTAAAACTCTCACTGGCTGGGATAATGTTATATGCGAAAAGTGACTGATTGAAGCAAATGTTTGCACAGTAGGTTGCATGCTAAAAGCTGAAAGGTTCCATGCAAAACCTCCAAAATGTACACCACCACTGCTCCAAACACAACAGCATTCTGTTCCATGTATAAATAAGCAACAGGACTTTTAGGACTCAGAAAACTTAAACTTTAAGTATTCAGTTATGTGTAAAAAAGAGGGGAAAAACACATCATGTTTGCAGCTAAACATGATGGTGACACTGCTCTGCTCAGATGATGATTTTTTCAAATATCAGAAAAATAAGTTGAAGTTTAGTCTGTAATGTCCAGATAAACTTCAACTGCGAGAGACAGAATGTAAAAAATCAATCTAGGAAGTCTAATTGTTTGATTTTTAAATAATTGATTTCCATAATGGTGCAGGAAATGTGTATTTAGTTTCAATACACAAGAATGCTGTCCTCAAATGACCTGAAGAGAGGTGGGACCATAGTAATAAGATTACTATAGTAACACAAATGATCTTGTTATGGATTCAAATCCTGTAGTGCTCCAAATGTCCCCTTGCTTAAGCCAGAAATTGTCCAGTCCTAAATTTCTAAATTTCTCCAGGGGCCATCTGGATGATCCAGAGGAGCATTGGGAAAATGGCATGAGGTCAGGTGAAACGTGACAAACAAAACTCATTGATAGAAACACCACTCGCCATTTTTGGAGGAAGAAGATGGCTAAGTCTCAAGAACACCATACCCACTGTAAAGCATGGGGGTGGAAACATCATGGTTTGGAGTTGCTTTTCTGCAAATGGGATAGCCTAATCTGTATTAAGGAAAGGATGAAAGGAACCATGTATGGTGGGATTTTGAATTAAAACCTCCTTCCATCAGTGTGAACGTGAGAATGAAACATGTTTGGATCTTCCAAACACATCGCCCAGGCAACAGAGGAGTGGCAGCGTAAAAAACATTTCAGTATTTTCCAGTAACAGCCCCAAAAACATCACAGCTCTAGAGAAGTTTTCATGGAGGAATGGACCAAAACAGCAGCTACAGTACAAACCTGCTGAAGACCTAAAAGAAACCTTTGACCTCTGTCATTGATGACCATCACATTACTAAGTTGTAAGCGGTAACTTTTATTATTTACCAAATACTTATTTACTCACCATCACACTAAAAAAAACATCTTTAAAAAACAAAAGTGTCATTTCCTGGGTTCTTTTTTTACTTTCTCTCTCTTGCAGTTGAAGTGTACTTATTATGAGCATTACAGAGCAAGCTCATCCATTTAGGAGGAACAATTTGCAGAATCTGTGACATTAAAGGCATCACAAATACTTAAGGCTTTGTTAAAAAAAAAGCTTGGGAAAATTGTGGGACCCCTTCAAAGTTGATCAAGTTCCACCTCTAAGAAAGTCTTTGGCAGCATTAGAGGAAGGATGTATGCTAACACAGACAAATGCACTCACATTGAATTTGTAATAAACAAATAAACAATGCAATTTAACAGCTTCTGCTATTGCAATAACTACAGTAGTGTTCAATGATCTCTTTTGCATCCAGCTGGACATTAGGACTTACATTGTTGTTGCAGTCATTTGTTATAAAGGACCTAATAACAAACATGACATGCATCATACTTCTTGATATTGGTTGACATTTTTTAAAATGTCAGAAAAATTTCAATAGACGTAAGTTGCAAGGCCCCTTAAACTTTGTCATGTTTGATTGGAATGAAAACTGTTTCCTTCAGAGTTCTGTTGGTCTGAACTACGATCATGTAATAATTTGTTATGCAAAATATTGTAACCACAGGGAAAAGCCCGTGACCCTGAAAGAGATCAAATGGATTAGAAAATGAATGAATGAAAACATTGTAACCCCATCTTATCTGAACTTATTTCCATTGATAAAAATTCTCTTACGTTTTTTAGTTGATGCTAAATTAAGGCACAATTGGAACAGAAGTGGTTTGATGCATATTTGCATTAAAATAAAGTGTAACTTAAGTTTTAACCAAACTATTGAGTTTTTAATAAATTAGATTTACTGATGAAATCTCTTCATGTCATTTTAAAACGATCCTCCATTATGGTAGTTCATTTTAAAGAGGAGCAGTGAAGTGAGCAGGCATTGAATAGGTTTGTGTCAGCCAGTTATTGCTTTTAGTTTTCTCTTCAGTCACACAGTTGTGATAAATTGCCTGCAGTTCACTTTCGCAGCAAAATACCCCAACTTCCACATAGACTTTATTCACTGGACACTGTTCACCTCTCAACAAATATCCCAGCCTGCACTGCATGAACGATGCTCCTGAATCTTGGCTTCTCCTCAGGGCGGCGCTTGGACAAGCCCGTCCTCCTGCTGAATGTGCATGCCAGCCAATCACGAACCTCGCTGGGAACCGACTCCGCTTGCAGGTCACTTAGCTCATCCTCTGTGTCCAAGAGGCGTCTGCAGGGCCCAGAGAGACAGTCAGGTTGGTCATTGTGTGTGTATCTGAGCGAGCTCTGGTCGACACGACTCAGCCCTACCTCGTTTCATCCGTGTAAACAGCGTCCAACATGGCCGCAGCGAGCTCCAGGTTCCTGCGGAGCTCCTGTAGGTCCACAACCCCCCGGTCCATCTGTTCCAGGGCTGCCTTCAGCCTAGAAATACCAACACAATACGCTGTTTATGTGGCAGACATGAAATGCCTAGTGGTTTCATTTAAGCTGTTAGACACTTTCACTGTAAAACATGTGGAAGAGAAACAGTTAGTGAACTAATGTGTCACTTTTTACATTTCTTCCTCAGCTGACTGCTTATTATCCTCACATCAATATTCCTGTCATTATTTTTCTTCTTTTTTGAAGATGTATGTACTTAAATACTTTTTTGTATAAGGTGTTTGCATCAAGGTGTTTGTGGCTTCAATAGTTTAATATACCTACCTGAAGTCATCTCTGGTCTCTTTTTTATCAGATCACCAACCTCATGTCTGTCTCCGTCACCTCTTGCCTGAGTTCTTCTCCACTAAATCATATGGCCAAGCAACAATTATTTCATGTTTTAAATAAATTAAACATCTTGCTAATGCACATTTTTTTTAAATTAAGAATACCATTTAAATATGACTGACGTGGTATGAACTGGCTTTGCCCTGAACGTCCACCATAAGACCAGCCTGTTTCTTTCCTCCATCTGTCCTGATTCGTTTTCTCTTTTCTCGTCTTTCTCTCCATCTTCACAGCTGAGGTAATACAGCGACTAAACTATATGTAAAAATAGAAACATTTTTCATTTTAAACTATATTCGTGTTGGATATCACTTAGTGGTGTAATAGAATAGAATAGATTCCTTTATTGATGTCAAACATCTCCAAATGTTCAGCTAAAATCCAAAATGTCGTTGAGCCAAAGTGATCCTAAAAGCAAAAGGCTGTAAACTAAATAGTCACTCACAAAAAAATAATTATCCATACTTTTAACAATGTAAAAAGAAACAAAAACCCCATCACACATACTTCTCCCTTCTGCCCATAGGATCAGCTTTTTTCAAATCACAAAACAAAAGCAGCACAAACAAAAAATAAATCACAGGTTCTGTTAAATGTCTGGCAGCTGCATCCTGGATGAGCTTGAGCTGTTTTGTGACAAAGGGGCTGATGGTGTTCATAACGTCAGCACTGTTAAAATCACTGATGCTCTCCTTTAAATCTTGGTTGAACATTGAATCTTTCAATGTTTGCAGCTGCAGTTTAAATTTCGCTTCAGTAAAATTCCTACACTCAAAAACCAAGCTGGATGGTAGATCTTATTGGTAACAGGCCTTTCTCCCATTTGTCTAGACTGTTTACCCATCAAACAGGCTGTCATGTTTCTTTTGAGCATCAGAAAATGGCTTTTCTGCTTCCACTTTGTGAGTTTAATAGCTGTGTTCAGTTTCTAACAAACCCAGATATCCCACACCTGTGCCTCCATTTTGAGCCAGCTGCACTTCTGCAGCTTTTCATGGTTCTGCTTACATTTTCTTTATCAACAAAAGCAGTGAACATGTGGCTCTGTTTTGTTGTTGTAAACCGCCTAATGGGATTTTCCTTGTGCCACAGACACACTTTTGCCTGCCTGCTTTTTGCCTGGTTCAGGTGCCCTTCCCCTCAGATGTATTTGGCTTCCTGCCCTCTGTCTGAATCTGGGAAACTGGGCCAACCTGTAAACATACATTTGCAGTTTTGCTAAATAGAAATGATGAGTCATTTTTCTCCAGTGTAAAGAAATGCTCATCTCTCTACAACTGAAAGACTGATAGCAGAGAAACACATCTAAGCATTTTTTAAAACATCTTTATGTTGGCATGACAACCAAACACCTTCTTATGGTCTGAGTGCTATTAGCTTTGGTTACCGTGGTGACTGAGTTGAAGCCCAAGGCAGAAGGTTTAAAAGTAAAGCAACATGTATACATTCTTTTTACAAGAATGATGTTTGGAGATTTCCAGTAAAAAATTTAATTTTTTGTTTTTGTTATCAACTGATGTGTGTATTTTTTATTTAGTCAGATAGAAACAATTTTCACTTTGCTATCCTTCTGGTTCAGGTTTTCATTGTCTACTAACTACAAGCCTGTGTCCTCCTACAGCTGAGTTCACACCAAACATGGTTTGTGTGTCAGGAGCTTTTCAGTCAATGTACAGACGTGATCAGAGGTCTTCCGGTGCAGCAGCATTCTGACAGCGCATTTCAGGTTGTGCAGCAAAGCAGACGCGCAATGTTTCCAGAGTTCAAATATCTGTACTTTGGTGAAAAATTCATGTTGCGCCGACCATTTAGAAAACTCAGATTTGGCCCATGATGCATTGATGGTTGGTGGGTGGAGTCCAACACCAACATGGAGAATCTGATCATTGAACTTTCTTTTGGAAATGTGCCAAATGTGCTGCTAATACTCTTGAGAGGTTGCTGTGACTGGAGCCAGGCTAGGGTTCTGGCTCATTGGCGCTTCCCTCTAGCCAGGCCACCTCCTATTGGACCTAGCTGGGTTCAACCTGAAAATTTTATTTTATGTTGCATCATAACACTTGGCTGTGGATCCTGCCTCCGGCTCGTCTCGCGCCCCCAGTTGTCCCCAGTTGTCATCTGGATGAAGCTCATCTGCTGAACTTTAAATATTTAGTTGTAGAGTTAGATAAGTTAATTCTTCTCTAACAGTTCTGGTACATCGCCTGTCCGTCCTGGGGGAGGATCCCTCCTTCATGTAGGCACCCCTGAGGTTTCTTTGTTTTTTACGGAATCCATTTTTTAGGAGTTTTTCCTTACAGCGAAGGAGGGTCTAAGGCCAGGGATGCCCAGTTTAGTTTAGTCTGTTTAGTTAAAGTTTAGCATTCTCCTATTGAATTCTATGCATTTGTGATCCTTTTGATTTCATGTTCACTTTACAATTAACGGTACGAAGCCCATTAAGACAACTATTGTTGTGAATTTGGGTTATACAAGTAAAATTGAATTGAAAAGAACTGTCTCAAAAGCCCAACCCCTTATAGAAAGTAGGACAAGGGCAAAAGCAGTGTCATATGGGCAGCGGTCAAAAATGGGTACTCTTTATGGCTCAATCCATGAAAATGGACTCTAACTATTAGAACAGGGAATATGACCTCACTGATTTAGAAAGAGTCCGAGCTTGTGCTGAAGGGTGAGTAGAGCCAGAGAAAGTCAGGCGCCCCTTACGAGTATTGTTTGGGCTCTAAAGTCCAACTCCTTGAGAGGGGTTTAACCCGCCTTCCCTATAAAGTTGCCCATGATGAGAAGCAGGTAGTTGGCGGTTCATTTTTTCAAGAAGGGGGACTGGAAGGCGTGCTTCATCTCCAGGGAAATGATCCAACTCGGCCACTCTGAAAAATGTTACTACAGTAATACTATTACTGGGGAAGAGAATTCATCTGACACGGAACTCTCTCATTCCGAAGGAAAAGTTTGGTTTTCATCATGGTTTCATTGGTTTAGTTCAACACCTTATGCCCAGTTTGAGTGAAAGTTTGTGCATCCAGTACTCATGTACTTTTCGGATCTGGAAAAATTGCTAAATCTAACCTCTTGCTGTATTTTTTGGAGGCACTCATTGACTGTATAAGAGATTTGGACTGAGTGACCCCTCCCCCCTCATGTTCCAAACAGGCAGTACCTGCTGGTTCCAAGAAGCCAAAATACTATAGACTTCTATAAATAACAACTATTACTAGGTCATTCTATTTGCCTGAATAACCATTGTTGCTCAGATACCTTCTTGTTAATCCAATTTTTTTTCTCTGTAGTTCAAGTTATTCAAGTTATAAACTGGCCAATCAGATCCCTCAATAAAAGCATGTGGTCTCGTGTCCAACGAAATGATTGATTGACAGATTCTCCCAAGCCTGTTTTCAAGTGAGCACTCATCTTGATGTGTGGTGTTCTAACAAACTCATTCCTGATTGGTGATAGAGGTTACCCTAAAAATGTTGACTCAGACGGACTCGGACTAATCACTATTCATCGATCTCGTCTGGGTCCAACATGGTGCCATGCATATTGCAAAAATTGTGACTGAATTGGCTTCATTTTGTTGGGACTAGAAGTAAACCATTTTCCATGGGTGACATCACACTCACTCAGTCCAGTTCTCATGTACAGTCAATGGTGGAACATTTTTTTTTTATGTTATTGGAAGAATTACCACATACGAGTGAGGTTTCCTATGGTATGATGGAAGATTTCAACTGGGTTCTATGATATCACACCTTCACAAAGACTACCTCCTTCAGGTAGAAGTAGGGGAATAGGCATTATTGAACATACACAAGGCCAGCAGTAAATCAAAAGGTGTGCATCCATATATTTACACCATCATAAAGATGTGTAGATTTTGTTGGGCCAAAAATGTATGCTTAAACAATATACGCAGATCATCAGAAAGTTAAAAGGTAGATTCATTTGATACTTCAGTTAAAACTGAAAAACTGAGTGCAGCAACCACAAAAACGAATTTCTTGGATATAATGGAAACCTTCTTTACTCTAATTAAAGACAGGCTAAAAATGTTAATAATTAACAAATAACTTATTGAAATTCTTTCTGTGACCCTGTCAACTTTTGTAACAACTCTTTGTTGTTTTGCCGCTGTACTTTGGCTTTAGCGGTCCCTTACACGGCAGACGGCCTGTAGGATGTACGACTGGGGGGTGATAGGAGCTGCAGCAGAGATAATGGCTATTTAATGTTGTCAGTATTTAAATTAGTGTGTGGGTGACTGCAAAGTTACAGGCTCTTTTCTTTACTTTTAATTGTTTACACCCACACGTCTCTGCGTCTCTCAGAATATTTTCTTTTTTGTGAACTTTGAGTCATTTGTGTGCTGTGTTGTGTTCAGTTGTCTCATAAAAGATGGACCATGATCTGCATATATGAATATATGCAACGACCCCCTCCCTTCTGTATTTTATTATATATTATTTAAACATTAAAGTTTTTATTTGTGCAGAAATAGCACATATTGTATGATGTACAGAAACATGAACTTATTATTCATAGTAGTTTTGTTGCTCTTTCTTTGTCATCTTGACGCTCTTTTTGTTAAATACGTTAAATTCTTTTTAGTGTTTTAACGTGTCTTCCTGTCTTTTTCTGTATTGTACTTGTTCTTTTGCTCAATAAGGTCTCAAATCTACTAAAATCTCACTCCAACCATCTTTTGATCTATTGTAGAATTGTTCTCAGTGTTCTTTTAATTATGCTTATGCCATTTTCAGCCCTTAAAGGACATAGTATCTGCAGAGCAGCAGGAGTTCATTAGAAACTTGCCTCTGAATGTGGGCGGGACTGTTGAAGCCTCCACTTATTTTTCCATGATCTGTTTGTTTACAGTCTCTTCTTCTTGCTAACATTAGCAGAGCAATTGAGAGCTTTTTCAAGTAATTTTTTTTCATCTGCCCCTTATTAACAATCTGAATAAATACTCACAAGCTCGATTTACTGTCTGTCCTCCATCGTGAGAAAAATGCTATAAGAACACGTTAAAAACTATAAAAACATGATTTTCATTGCAATTCATTTCTTTTTTGTCCTGTCCTGTCCTTTGGGTTTGAGCTTCCCTTCCTGCCAGGGGAGTGCTATCAGTTACCCAACCTATGTCGCCTTTTCAGAATTTTTTTTTTTTTAGGTCAAATTAGGAGAAGCTGTGTCCACACCTGTTTTTAAAACAGCTAATACAGTTAATACTTAAAGAGATGACATGTTTATTAGTAAAATTTCTTTGAAATAAGCTAAACCTTTAAAAAAGTTAGTACTCTCAGTCAAGCCAATACCTGAATTGTTTTTTTTAGCAGTTTCCATAAATGCAATGTCCTTTTGTTTAATAGTTTTCGTTTACACATTTCAGAGAACTCAGAACTGTATCTGTAAAGTGAAAGAAGGTGGTGCTTTTGAATAGTGTGTTTTTGCACGTGTGTGTGTGTGCATACGTAGGTGTGTGTCTGCGAGCCTTACCTCTGTGATGTACTTTTGTATTTCTGCCTGCAAAGAAAAAAAATAGACAGAGGTTACTCTGCTGTCTGAACCGTGAGTCCACAGTGGCTACAGCAGCTGACAGTTATTGCTCCATAAACAACACTGACAAGGATTGATCTTATCAACAATCGTACACAGAACAATGAGATGTCTGTTTACAGAGTGTACATTCCTCACGACCCCCAGGGGGCACAATGAGCTTCATCCAGTGTGAGTCCTTCGGCTTGACCCTTGACTCGACTGCCTAACTATGTGGCCACAAGGGTGCCCAAGTCTGGGTCTCCCTGTGCAGATCCCCAGCAGAGTCGTGTCAGAAAGGGCATTCAGGGTAAAAAAAAATTAAAAAAACTCTGCCACCATCTTCCAGCAACCCCAGCCCAGGCCTCCTGTATGCCACACACCTGACTCTCATTCACTCAATCAACCACAGCATACGTAAGCACTGCACTGGGCTAAGCTCGTTGCGAAGAATTGTTTGTGCCACTCTGCCTTCATTACAGAGTGTTATATTTGGACCAGATCCTCTGTTTCCTAACTCTGTATCTGACTCTTCCTGCCACCTGCCCAGACTCTCTGATGATCTTGTGCCTGTTATTGACCCTTGCCTGCCTGACCCTGATTTAGCCTTGAGGACTTTTAGAAGAGCTAATAAACCTGCTGCATTTGGATCCAGCCGTCTGACTGTTCTTGTGACATAACTAAAGCTTAACCAGGGGTTAATGATGAGTGTCAGCTTGGGAGCACTGTTCCCTCTAAACTGCGCACGTGCGCAATTGCGCACTGCTGACATGGTCTCCGCACGCAGAAAATATGTGCTGCGCACAGGAAAAAAAACAAAAAAAAAACAAAGAAAATAATACCAAACTTGAATTCAAAATAAAATGAACACATAAAGATTTTTTTGGTGCTATTTTTCAATGTGAGACAGTGAGTGTGACTGGTGACTAACTGCTCCAGCCTATTTTGCCGTTCACATACTGTACATAATGACGCAGCTAATCAACGTCACTGACAGGCTCCTTACATGCTGCGACCAGTGTTTTGGAGGGAAGACTCGTGAGTACAGTTTATCTTGATCCTTTATAACGATGGCAAAACGAACGGGCAGCGGCACCTCCTCTCAAGCCAAAGTAAAAAAGACATGCGATTCTTTTAAGATAGAATGGCTGTCGGAGTATGTGCGAACAGAAGGAAAAGCTTTGAAACTGGGTGACATTTTTTCTTTTTCGAGCGAGAAAAGCTTGCTCTGCAAGACGTGCTGCGAAGCCAAAAAAGCAAGCGAGTTTTCGGAGGGAAAAGTGTGGAGGACATGGAAGCTAGACAACCTCAAGCGTCACATTCGGCACAAAAGTCATTTGAAAGCAGTGGAAATTGTAAGAAGATGTAAGATAGTAATGGGGATCAGCAAATAGTTGGGGGAGAGCACCAAAGACCGAGAGCAGAGGATCGGGCTATCACTCATAAATAAATCCAACCAAAGTTAAAATTCTCATTGACAATATACTGCTAGCCATCAACATGAACGCCTCTATTCTGTCAGTTCAACAAATTCATGATCACATGGCAAAGTATATGAGTCTACCAGAAGTTTAAGTTTGTGAATTCCATCAATCAAATAGTGCAGAATGAGACAATTTGTAAAATTAAAAATGCTCCTTGGCACACCCTGGTTGTAGATGAGAGCACAGAGCTAACAGTTCCAAAAATGCTAGTCCTTTATATTAAATACAGAGTGGAAAACAATGTCAACCATGCAACTGTGTTTGCTGGCATCATCCAGCTGAGATCATGCACCGCTCAGGATATTGTGCAAGCAATACGTTAGTTTTACACCAAGCATGGGCTGGATATGCAGAGAATAGTGATGGTGACCTCCGATGGTGCCTCAGTAATGTTAGCAAAGCGCAACGGAGTTGCAGCTTTAGTAAAGCAGCAAAAACTACACCTAACTGAGCAACATTGTGTGGCCCATAGAGAGGATTTGGGCATTGACGATGCGTGGAAAGACCTGCCTTAGATGCGTAACGTGGAAACTTTTCTTAGAACGGTTTATTCCACTTTCTCTAGATCCACTGTAAAGAGGGGAAAATTTGAAGAGCTAGCAACGATTCTAGATGAGGGTACACTGTCATCCGAACGAAGTGTGGTGGTTGTCACAGGACCAAGCTGTAAAAGCTGTTCTGAGGAGCCACACAGTGCTGGAAGAATATTTCAAGAGAGAATCCAGTGAAAACAGAGATCCTGTGACAAATTACTGTTACAAAAAGCTGACAGATCCAAAATTCAAACTTACTCTCACTGCTCTGGGAGATGTTTTGGGCGAGCTGGCACATCTGTGTCTTTCTTTTCCAAAACGCAACCTGACTGTGCTGGAAGGACACTGCTTTGTAAGAGCAAAAATTGAGAAGCTGCGTTTCCAATACCTGACAGAGGGAAAGTATGTTGGGTGGAGTGACCGTGTCACGATGAATGCCTCAGCTGATGGCAGAGATACTGGTATTTCGTTTTATTCGTAAGCTTTGTGATCACTTGGATGTTCGTTTTCCAGAGGATGAGTTAAAGGAGTGGTCTGCATTGGACATTGAGGCATTGAGCTCAGACATCAGTTTTGAGTGCGGAGCAGCAGACATTGACACACTGGCAAAGAAGTGTGAGGCCATTCTCCACCAGCCACATTCTGTGGAGGTCATTAACAGTGAATTTGCTGAATTCAAGTCAATAATGAGGCAAAAACTGAAACAAGGGTCAATCAGTACATTTTCAGACATGGTGGCTGCAACACTAAAATGTGAGGAGCTAAAACACATCTCACAGCGTGTGGATATTTGTGCTACATTTCAAGTATCCATCAAAACAGCATCCAGAAATTATATTGAAGTGGATCATTTGGACCAGCTGATGCGCATAAAGTCAAAGCTGCAAGCAGACAAAGCCATCGACCTGGACAAGGTGTACAACCATTGGAGACGTGAGAAGGACAGATGGGAAAATTAAGGTGACGTTTTTTTCTCTCTGTTCTTTTTAGCTTATTCTAGTGTAATTTAATATGAGTTTTAATAATGAAATGCTTTAACCATGAGTATGATATGCTAATAAAAACTGCATTATTATTATTTGTGGGAGTCACTTTGGATTGTCACTACTAGTAATTATATATTAGAGTTAATGGAACATGTCATTGCGCAAGATGTGAAAGTTTAAATGTGCACAAAATTTTATCTCTAAAAGGTGTACGTCTCTATTCTTCCAGAGCCTGAGCCCCGCCCTGATCCTGGGAGTTCATTAGGTATGAAGGAGGACCTTCATACCCATTTTGAAAAGAGACAGGGACAATCTATGCACTTAAATAAAAGTCTTATTACAGAAATGTAAATGTGATCATTTTGATTCTTTTAACAAACTTGGACGGATGCAATGTCAGCATGACCTTAGTGTGAAGGTCTGATGTTGCTCACAGTGGTCCATGGGACAGCTGATAGAGTTTGTGTGCTTGCTCAGACTCGGGAAAAATTAACATTGGTTGGGAGGACTGGACAGAACATCTCTGATGTCACCCAATGGGTTCTGTAGGGTGAGATGGAACATTGAAATGGGGAGGGCAAATAAACACATTCCAATAAAAACAATAAGAGTTGTTACTCTTTGTGGGACAAGTTAAAGTTTTTCAGCCTTTTTGAGTTCACCTTTGGATTAAACTGCCTGCCAATCAAACACACTTTCAAGTACTAATACCAATCAATGGACTCTGAAGTGCTGATTTTATATTCTTCCGAGTTGTCATGAATGTTACATAAATAAACATTTACAAAAAAACTTCAGAAACTAAAAGAGTACATATAAACTAGAGAGTACATATATTTACTTATTTTATTTATTAGGTCTAAATGAAATCAATGGAAAGCTGGTCTGTTCAGCAAAACACATATTGTTTTTTTTGTTTTTTTCAAGAACTGCAATATCCCGTGTGTGGGTGTGGGCGGGGGGGAGGGGGGGGGGCTTGGTAGGAAGACACTGGTTCAAAAATGTGAAAGTCTCATATATGACTTGATTGTGGATTTAAATCTCCAATTTCAGGTCTCACATTCTATCACTATCACTTTGCAAACTCTCATTAGAAATGTTTGAAGTATTTGCTTTGTCACATCTTAACCGTTTTGCTAAGAGTAGTAATCTTGCTCCCCCAGCTTTAGGTGGGCTTGTTCATCCACAGAAGCTCAGTACAGCCCATTTTAAACAGATGGAATCTGTTTTTTGATAGACCGATGAAAAAAGGTGGCTTATTTTCATAATTATTTCTTAAGCTTACCTACCTACAGTAAGTGTTGCTCAGTGTTGGCTGAATGCAGTTTAGCTGCAGGATTCTCCTTGTGTCTTTATATGAACAATTCTGTCTGCTGTAGGAGCAGCACACCCCACAGCCCAGAGCCCCTAAACTTCAGCTGTTCTTATTCTTTACTCGTCTCTCTCAGTGATGGGTATTGTGGGAAGCTGCGCTGTTGTCATTGAGAGGAGTTTCAGAGTCAGGACAGCAATTTCACCTTTATTTTTTTCTGTGAACTGTGTGTGTGTGTGTGTGGGGGGGGGGGGTTGACTGGAAGTGAAACAGCTTTGTGGCAGATGCTCTCAAAGTGGAAGGTGAGTTTTCAGAGTAAACCATGGGGGGGCTGAAAATGAGGAGGGGAGGGAGTAGCCGGTGGACTTGATTCAAACCTACAGCGTGTTATTTTCTCTGAGTTTGGTTGGATCTCAAAACAGTCAGAGGTGGTGGCAATAGTGGAGCGTGGAGGCAAATTGAGATGCTTGAAACCTTTTAGTGGCTCGCTGCTGTAATTTGCATCTAAATGCATCCTCTGAGTCAGAACTCTGCCACATTCAGCATGATCCTTTTACAATATCCGTGACTAATGCATACATCAATTTAAATAGTAATGATAAACATCCTTAGATCAACTTGAGAAAATACAGAATGATCTGAGCAATGCCACCGCTGAGAAAATACAAGCCATTGTAAGTCAAGGCCAACCAAGTCCCTCAGTAGCTGCGTTTACATGGACAAAAGTAATCGGAATGAACGCATGATCGGAAGAAACATGCGTCATGTAAACATGCCGTTCAGAATAGTCTGCCCCGATCAGACTCGTTCGGGTCAAAATTTCTTCCTGATCGAGATAGGTGGGTTATGCGGATTGTTGATCCAATTGTGGTGCATGTAAACAGTTTATTCTGATGGTGTCAAGATATTTGGCACATGTAACCGCGGCTAGAGTGATTGAAGCATAAGGGACTGTCTGTTCGCTCTTCCCCTTTAAAAGAAGAAAACTAATGGTGTCATCAAAGGGCAGCACTGCAGTACATCCAACAGGCTTTATTTCTTTGTAGTTTATAAAACACAAATGAAATGGTTAAAGTTGTAAAACACTTTTAAAACACTTTTTTGTTTTCTTGCATTGTTCATTTGTGAACCAAAAGTTTTTGGTGTTTCCAACATGTTCTTGTGACATTTTTCTCATGATGGAGGACATATGTTAGAAAAAATTAAGCTCAAAATTGCATGTCTGAGTATTTCTTATTCAAATCGTGAATCAGGAACAGAGGAAAAAATGTCAACTAGAAAAAGAGCGTTTACAGTGTGTGACAGAAAATACTCTGGGTGGGGCCACACGATTCCTGCTCTGAGCTCTGGGTAGAGGAAAGGGGGGTGGGGTTGCTTAGTGCCAACAGTCCTGTCCAAAGCTCAGAGGTGAATTTATAATGAACTCCTGTCGCTCTGCAGGAACTATGTCCTAGAAAACGACACAGGATTTTTGAGTTTATAATATAATAAAATTTAAAAGAACACTTTTCTGTTAGACTGGAGTGGGACTTTGAACCTTTATGAATTGTTTCACTCATGTTGCCAGCACAAAGGTACATGAAAAATTCCTGCAGTCGCAGTCCTTTATAAGAAAAGTGTTGCTTCATTTCCATCTCGCACCAAGATGGTTACAAACCACAATGGAGTGCTGTCCATTCTGCAAAATGTGAGATCATGCCTCTGACCCCACAGAAATTGTATTTATTTAGAAAATTTAGCAGGGGAAATGATTCCCTCCATGTCTAAGGTGTTCTTTTTTTCTTTTTTCAAAGGCTCCATGTCCGCTCAAATACATTTTTGTTGCCAGGATTCTGCCATGGGCACACAGCTCAGTATTTCAGTGTCTATTTTTAGAATCGCAGCATATGTGTTGTGTCCGTTGACGTGCACGACTCCTATTTACAGCAGCATGTACTACAAATGAAGAAGACATGCTGCACAGGATTAACCCTTTAACATATGGGTTTTAGCTTCATTGTTGACATTCTTTCAAATGTAACTCTTCAACTGTTCACGGAATTAAAATAATTCCAGCAGACTCTAAAGTTTAGACAAGCAACACTTTAAAGAAGTGAAGTGTTAACACAACGTAAATCATCTGATTTTGTCGCAGAGAAAAGCGGCTTTATGCTAATATGCAAAAGTCGATATATAAAGTTGTTTTCTGAGTCAGGATCAGCTGTTTCATGTTGATCGCACAAACGGTCAAGGAGTTATATACGGAGCCTGACATGAAAAAAATAAATTATATCTCGGTCCCACAAATTAATATCTTGTTCCCACAAATTAATATTCCATTCCTACAAATTATATTCCGTTCCCACGAAATACTATTTCGTTCCCTCGAAATAGTTACATTGTGCGAACGAAATAATCATTCATGTCATAAGTCATTCATAAAGACGGATATGCTCTCCGTTAGATGTAAAGTGACTGCTAAAGAGTATGTTAATAAAAGACAAGTCCTGAATAGTATTATTCCTATTCCACCCTAAACTACAATATCCAATGCCGCAGTTGGCTGGCCGTCTACCGGCCAGCCAACTGCCTGAATGACGGCATGACAAGCAAAAGAGCTCTGCGGCGGAGCTCGGAGCCATGTCTGCAGAATCTGTTATGGTTGCCCTCTAGTGGTGTTTCTTTTGGTTGCATTTCTGGCAGGTTAGCTGTGGTCCCTCACTAATTGATCACAGCTGCCTGCAATCATGTTGCTTCCTATTTAAGTTCTGTTCTCTCCGTGTTTTGTGTTGGAGCATCTTCTCTGTTAGGATCGTGTTTGGTTAAAGTAAAAGCTCAAAACTTGATGGATTTGTTTGAGTCTTCCTGCTTCTGGGTTTATCCTCTCTGACCACCCGTAACAGAATCTCTGCGGTATGGTGAAGCACAAAGCTTGGGCATTCTAAATCTTATGATATTTTTCTTAAATTCATTGAGACAATAATAAATTGATCATTTTTGTTTTTCTATTTCATTTCTTGAACAAATGTGGGTCAGAGACACGGAAGTTACCGCCGAAAGCGGCTGTGAAGAATAGTTAGAAACTGCCTTTAACTTTTATTACAGTAATGGTTTAAATTTAAATCATTGAGCATATATTGTCATCTCAAAATTTTATTACATTTGAAGAAAGCACAGCCAAACTATTGTTCTAACAGTTTATTCTCATACTCCCTCTTTTCTGTGCATGTGTTTTCTGCTGAGCAGGCCTCAGAGTTATCTTCACTTTAGCCTTGGAGCTCCTCTCCAGCAGTAACCGGTGGGCGTGATTTTCACACGGGGTCTATCGGACGATTTTCTGAATATGCAAATGCAGGGTTTTTATACCGGGCCCATCTCTGAGCTCGTTGATTCGGACTTTGAATGCACCATGTTCATCTGTCTGTCCCCTTCGTGTTTGTACGAAGTAAAACCTCCACAAAAGATATGTAACTAACTGTCTCTGAGTCTTATTCATTATTTCTGTGTGCAAGAAACTGACGGGGTTACGAACTAATATAATACAGTCCTTTCTAGACAATCCAGTTTCTTCACAGCGGCTTTTGCGGCAGGATGGAGAGCATATTCATCTTTATGAATGACTTTTGACGTGAATAATTATTTCGTCTGCACAAATTTATTATTTTGAGGGAACGAAATAGTATTTCGTTGGAACGGAATATTATTTCATGGGAGCAGAATATTAATTCGTAGGTACAAAATATTAATTTGTGGGAACGAGACATATTTTATTTTTTCCATGTCAGGAGACGGGCTCCGTAGTTACAATATGTCAAAGAGCATGTATCATTTAGGTGTCACCAGCGACAGCTCTGGTGCTAAAGGCGTATAGGGTTAAAAGGCTACACCCAAAGCAAAGTTGTCCAGCATCTGATAGGTGTTCTGAAAAGCCTCACTGAAAACAGTAAAGACAAAGCTGAAAACCTTTCAACAAACAAAAATGTTGAAATGCTGCACAGTCAGACGTATTCTGAACAGGCTGGGCCCTGAACGATCTAGACTCTTTGTCTTTGTGGTTTCACCCTGCCTGGCTTTGCAATCCCCTTTTTTTCAAATCATTTGTCGTAGCTCTTCAATTCCCATTCATTTATTGTTCCAGGCTTGACACTGAACTCAGTGAAGCTCCGCATTTAAATTCACCGCAGTTTATCTCAGCTGGCTTGCGCTGTAGGGGATCTTTGCACAGAAAAAATGGCATCAATTAAATGTTTGAAAGCAAATATGAGCATGCGGGAGCCAAGGGGGAGTCTCTTTTTTTCCTATTCCACTAAGTAAAGAACTCTCTGCCACCATACTGCAGTTTGAAGCTGCTCCACATAATCATATTTTGTTTTTTTCTAACTTATATGTGACACCGAGCATGCCTCAGCATCGCCAGTGAGAGACAGCTGCTGCCAAAAAAGATCTAGGAGAAATTAACGAGCTTTTCTAAAAATGATTTTGTTGAGACAAATTGTTTGTTGCCCTCCGCTGCAGTGAGTCCTCAAGGCTGGAGCTGCTTCAGCTTTGATGTCAGATCTGCAGGACAAATGTTGCGAATCCTCTGTGAATGCAGTCAGGAGGGGAATACTCTGTGGAATTCCCCTCAAAATGCAGCTATAAGACAAATAAACAGCAGGTTTGGATGGTTATATGATTTCACATCTGCACCATGCTTTGTTTTTTTCTTCATACCTCTGACTCAATGAGCTTAGCATTTTTAAGTAATTTACATCACCGCACACTTTTCCTGAAAACAACAAGAGCCCTTCTATTTTATCTGTTTTCTCCTTGTTCCTTTACTTTCAGAGTGTTTGTAATCCTTTGTGTTTTAAGTAAGTGCCACTCCAATCATCCTTTGATCATCTGTAAAAGCCTTCTCAGTGGTCTTCTAATTAATATTATGCTGTTTTTAGCCAAAATCTTAAATCCTGTGTCGTTTTTTTGAAGATAGTTCCTGCAGACTGGCAGGAGTTTATTAGAAATTCTCCTCTGAGTCGTGGGCGGGACCACTGGCATTGACTGAACCTGCATTCGGATCAGGGAGCCTGTGGCCCATTGATTGTAGGTTGTATGTGACAACTTCAAGCTTCATCAAAAGGACTTTTTTCATCCATTCCTGATTCACAACGATTTGAACAAAGAAATATACAGTTTAATCTTAATTTTCTTTATAATTGTCCTATTTCATTAGGATTGATCCACTCCAATGAAAATTGTTCTATTGCTGGTCTTTACATGTTCTTGCATTTTTTCTTGTCCACAGCCCACTGGCAGACAGGTTTGTGATGCTACATTCACACCAGGCATGTGTCATAGGTTCTGGAACATGCGTTTAGCATACAGTGTTCACAATGGATTGACTCAACGATTCTAGCTCATGTCAGCCCCCCACAGTTGAAGAGTGTAGGTGCAAAATGTGGAAGTGGTGTAAATCTGGTGAATCTTGCTCTCCAGGCTCCATTCCGAAAACATGAAAGACTTGATGTCGTCTGATTCCGGATGGACACAAACCACAATTAATAATTTCTCCTCTATGATAAATCTTTAAATGGTCGGTACTTTAAAAGGACACCATCAATACAATATTACCAAATCTGAGTCCTTGATTGGCCGAAGTTCAACTGATTTAACTTTTAATGATCGCACATTTTGTTTGTAGAGCTCAAAAACAGTCTTTAAAATGTGCCTGCGTGAATGTGAGGGTTTGATTGCAGAAGCCCCGAATTCCGCACTTACATGCATTTACATAGATCTTTTATTGGAAGTGGTTGATTGAATGCGCTCCGTTGCCAATGGCTGTGTAAAGGTAGCTTTACTCCCATGTCTCTGTCTGCAATGGCCCTGCAGCTAAAGAAAAATGGAACTGTGTTACCTTCAGGAAAAACCCAAAAGCGCAAAAACACAAGTGAGTCTCTAAAAATGTTGATATAAATCCTGCCATGTGAGGGACTGAACTGTCCAGGGTGCACCCGCTTTCGCCATGTGGCAACTGTAACTGGCTCCAGTCGTAACCCTGCACAAGACAAGGCAGGTATAGACGATGGCCGGAAATCCAACCATAACACATTTTCTTTCAAATTTGCCATTTTATTTTCTGTTATTTTCTTTTAGATCCTTAAAGATTTTGATGCAACTTTCTTATTCTTGAATTTTTTACAAGTTTGTGACATTATAATAAGATTTGTTTTAAATGTTGGATACTGAATTTCTATAAAGAGTCTTACATTTTTAAACATTTCTAAAATATTTTTCTTTGAATTGGAACAAAATTTAAAATGTGTTTTTTTGTCAGATGTTTTCATAGCTTCCATGACTTAATTCAGGCAGGTTCTTTAAGTTATCCGTATATTAATATATTTGCCACAATGGAGGAGCAACACAAAAATCAAAATAAAAGCATGAACACATGCACTGTTCAGCCAGAATAAAGTGCTCTGGGGATGTAAGTTCGTGCAGACTGAAGGCCAAATGTGCATAAAGGCTATTTGAACAGCACACTTTGTCTCAAATTAACTAGCATTGGCTGTGGACACTGAACGCAGCAGCTAATCACAGTTCCGACACGTCTCAGCTTTGACATGTGACAGCAGGAGCCTGTTATTTCAGGGTTGGCTGGTGATTGTGCACTGGCCTGCGTGGGCAGATCAGGACTAAATTAAAATGCAGCGGTATGGCCCGCTGAGCAGAACCACATTACTGTATTGTTTTCGTGGCCAGAAAAATAAAAAGACTGCAACATACAAACTGGCAGGTAAAGACAGAAAGTTTCTGGAAAATGACTCATCACTCTGTGATGGCTTTTCCAGGCTGACGCCTCCAGGAAAATACTTTCCTTCTCCCTTTCAATATGCTTTGTCCTTTTTTAATTTCCCATCCTCATTTTCTTCACTGCGATAAGAGTGAGCATGTCAAATCTGTTTCATTTTTCTTGACGTAGCTTTCATTTCGGTGCACCACTGCAGGGTGAGTTGCCTTTTTTTTTTTTTCAAATGATTTTTCCACCTATGCACACTACATCAATACCTGTCGTTCTGACACCAAGACAAAAGCCAATATTTATTTTTGAAACTTAGGAAGATTATAATAGCAAAATAAAATTGCCAATGATGATGTAAATCAAAACTCCCTGTCCTTTTGTGCATCACAGTGCTTTTGTACATATGTATGATCAGTTTTGCAGCAGCCGTCTCGTCTTATCTGAAGAGGACTGGGCTTTCTACTCAGCAGCTCAGTCATGCTAGCTTGCTCATTTTTCTGCGTTTTCAGGTGACTGATCTTCAAAAACTGCATGAGTCTTGTTCTGTTATAGTGAAAGAAATGCCTGTAATGATCAGCCTGAAATATTTTTACCTGTGATGTGTTTTAAGCACATCCAACATTCAATTACAAGAAACCAAATCATCAGGTAAATTTGAAATATTATGTTAAAGACTGAATATCAGGAACATTTTACTTCAACATTGAGATTAAAAGCTTGTTCTGTTTTGTCTCTTTCAGCAAAGACATTGAACTGCCCTGCTGTTACCATGGCAACTAAAGAAGATGACAAAAAAAACTTTACAACTCTTTCTTTCTTCACTTTCTGCTTGTGAACCTCCACCTATTGTCTGTGCGATCTGAAGGAAATAAGGACTGGCTGACATCATTTTGACACACAAACACTAAACTGGATTTTGTGACTGATTTGCTGAGTGTTTTTGGAGGTTTTTATGTTTGGAGAGTGGGACTTGTTTTTTGAGCTTTCCAGGAAAAATTCTTTAAAAACCTTTCTGAATGAATTACCGGTAACTAAAAAATAAATGTCAGTTGTAAAAGCAGACTTTGAAAATGCAGAACAATAAATAAGAAAAGACTTGGTTACATGATTGAAAAGAATATTTCCACATAAAAAAACAACAAAGAAAATCACAAAATGTTGAGTAAAACCTTTGCTGTCAGGGGAGCATGAGACATGATACATGGTGGCAGTAAGAAAATACAGCAAAAAAATGGAAACCTTAAACCCATATGTGACAAATTAATGAAGACAAAAGAAAACCATATACATCCATATGAAAATGTGCAATTAACCGGAACAGCAATAATAACTGAAAGCTAAAACCTTACTTGGCTTAAGGGATTGACTTTTTTGGGATGTCATTGTGTATTTGCAAAGGTAATGTTAGCTGCATGCACTAGTGATGAACGGATGATGCTGTTTTACAGTCCCCTGAAGCCACACTCCAGTCATTTGTAGGGCTGCTAGATATGAGGACAACTCGTGATTTGCTAAATTAATGATAAATATTGCGATGACAATAAGACTTGCGATACATGAACAAATGGTAAAACAACCAAAAATATCATTTCTATTTCACTGGAACAGTTTAACTTAAATAAGAGTCAACATTACTGAAATTACACTCCAAATGACCCTAGTCTACATAGGAGGCCAAGCGATTGGTCAAATGCATAAAGGGATTTATTTGATTTGTTAAATACTTCAAGCTGCCATAAGATTGTTTTTGCGAAATGCGTATTGCACAGCTTGATGTTGCGATAAAGATACATTTGCGATTGAATAGGTTAGTTCAAAAGGGGCCCAAGTCCAAATGGTTTGTTTTACCAGGAAAAGATTTTAATTGCATAGCTTAAAGGGAGGCTACACCAAATTATTAATACTTTACCCAGATTTAGCACCAGTTCATAGCTTACAAAAGCTATAATATGAAGCACCTCACTTTTAACATTTCAGAGGACTAGCAAACTAAAGTCTCTGGACTTGGGGCCTTCCTAAATTAAACAGGGGCGCTGCCATATTGGATAACTAGTGCTGCCATTTATGGGACAAAGCAAAACCCATGCAAGAGAGGCCCAAGTCCAGGAATTTTGCACTTAGTGCATTTTAAAGTGTGGGTGACATGGCTTATTTTAATAAGCCAAAATATAGTAAATAGTCTCTATTTCATGTTGCGATTGTTTTTAATATTTTTCGAAAAAGAATAAATAGCGAAAAACGCGATATAAACAACGAGGACGGCCGCCGGCTTCATGCATTCCACCGAATTCGCGCCGCTCTGTTTGTGACGTAACGAAAGGAAGACAAGGAAGACAACATGGCTAGCACCGATAGCGAAGCACAGAGTGATGCTACCGTCTCTATTAGCGATTTATCATCAGATGAACAGAAAGATGAAGAGGAAAGTTGCGGAGATTATCATGATGATGAGTCACTTTTGCAACCGTATCGATTCGAACCCTTTTGCGAAAGTGCGGAGGATATAGCAGAAAGTAGTAGGTCTAGTGATGCCGATGACGATAGCCAGCATGAAGATTCGGCTAGACTCCAGTAAGTCTAAAAAATGTATAAAATTAAATTACTCCACTTACCCTAAAATATACTCAAAATGTCCCCTTTTGGCCTAATCTAAACAAAGGTAAACACTGGTTTTCAACCCAATTTACAAAATAAATGTCACAAAATAAAAGTTTCCCAGATATTACTACTCTTTAGTTAACAAAGTCACTGTATACCATTAACAACTGTGGAACATTAACAGTTTTACCTGTTTGAACCAGTTTGAAACCTTTTCTCGTGCGCGCGCGCGCTCACACACACACACAGTTCAGTTTACTCACGGTACCGGCACCTCAAAAGCAAAAGAAAAAAAAACGTTGCAGGCCTGTTGCTTCTCTTGCAAAACATTGAGTGCGTTGAAATACTCCAGTTGGATCCAAGGACAACAGAAAACACGACTACTTCGCCTCAATGTGATCCATCGTGATGCACACTAGCTTAGCAGCCTCCGCTCCCGACTCCAGCGCCGTCCTCTCCGACCCAGAAAACGGCTCGCTCGCTTCCAGCTCACCCGCCTTTCCTCGACTCAGAAGCCAAGATCCTCCTCCCAACTCTCCGTTCAAAATTCTTCGTTTGTGTCCCGGTTTTTGTCCCTTCGAAAACGCAGACTTCTCTCCTGCAGATCTGGAGGGAAAAATCCTTCGCCGTCCACCTTCTTGAACTTTCCTCTTTTCAGCAGCGTTTCTTGTTTTGGGAATTTTATACACAGATACACTTTCACTAGATGTATTGCTACATCCAGCTGCCACACAACGACTTGGCATGTTGATGATTAACAGATTTAAACACGAGAGAAACGAAGACTACCTGTTTTGTTTACATGCTGTCCGAAGCGGAACTGCGAAAGGCAACTCCCTTTCGTTACGTCACAGGTCATATCGAGGTCACTTCCAGCCTGCGCTCTTAGCGGCAAATTCAAATCTCTGATTCCTTCGAAAGATGTCTATTATTCATATGCTTCGGATTTTTTTCGACGCGAACTATTGGTATCAATAGAATCAGCGTTTAAAGGGCTTTTTTATTTGACAAAGTTGTTCAAAGCATGGCATCCACACTTTAAATGTCAAGCATAGTCAATACATTACAACGGACTTGGGACCTTTTTGCACATAATCAGATAGTTCTTCCCTTGAAGACCATAGAACATATAATAACTCTATTTTGAAAAATTGTGGAATTAGGCCCCTTTTGAACTAACCGATTCAATTTATTGTGCAGGCCTAGCCTCTCGTTAGCTCCACGCACTTGCTCTTTCCTGAACTCAAGCAAGTGCTGCATGCACGGGGTGTGTAGGTAATATGCAAGTGCCCGTAGGAAACCCAAAGGCGTGTGCTTGTTTCACATGAACAGCACCAACGGGCCCCTTACATAAAGGTCTGGGTTCTGGGGGGACTGAAAAAAGGAAAAATACGTACAACATGCCTGTGTCTCGCCTACTTCACCCTTATGCTTCACACACACCGGATATGTGACACGCGGTCAAGAACAGTGTTAACACCATGTGTTTTTTAACACATAGTGTTAACACTGGACTGTCGCTACCCGACAGACATTGCATGTACTCACAGCTGGAAGCGGCCTGATCTTGCTCCAGTCTTTTTCTTTCACAGCTCCATTCACATATATAAATAAGAAATTAAAAAATAGTTCTTTAAAAAAGGCCTATAGCATATTAATGAACATTTAAAATTTAATGCCAGATTTTAGCCACAGGCTGATTTCCATGTGCAGTCTTCTTGCAGGTCGATGTTATTGAAGAAATATAACATTTTTCCAGAATCCATTTTTTTAGGAGTTTTTCCCAACCGAGAAAGAGGGTCTAAGGGCAGGGCTTCCCAGTTCAGTCTAGTCTGTTGAGTTTAGTTTAGCAATTACTTAATGAGATTGATTAATGAAATCACTTAGTAATTACATCAATAAAAACATTAACTGGAAAAATGGACTGTTAGATGCTTTAGTTTACAACTGAAATTCCTGAATTTAAAGCTAATAAAATAAAATAAATTTCAGAGAAAAGGTGGCAGAATGTAAAAAAGAAATCTTGCAAAAATAAAGCAGAATTTTAGTTTAAAAAAGTGTCCTTGCTATGGATGAACTTCTGACATTCCATGACACTTTATTAACTAGAGAAAAGTAACGTGTCTTCCAGCAGAACCAAAGTTAAAGAGCTGCAAACTGTCCAAACTGTTTTAAGTAGAATAATGGCCTTGCATTTTGAATACAGAGGCTTTTTTCTCAGTTATTGGATATCACTGTTTTCCTCCTTTCCTGAGGTGTTCAGCTTCTTTATATGCAACAAATACCAGACCAGACTGAAACAGCAGTAACCACATTACTGGATTCAATCATTATAAATGAGCTAGAGGAACAGGAAAAGATCTCGTCTTTGGACAGACCTCCTTGTATTCCTTCATATTTGACATTATTAAATCACAGTGCAGTGGCCTGGGTCTTTGTAAAACGAAAAAAGTCCAACAACAAAGGACAAGTTGGAAAATTGATTTTCACCTGAGAAATGCATTTTGTATTCATTATGTAGAATGCATTTATTCCAGTTATTAGACCTATAGGCTTGTAGAGAATTGGAATGTCTTTCTGCCCTTTTTTGACTTAGCTTGTTTCCATTTGTTCAGGGTGTTTCTTTGAACATACTGGGCATGTGACGTGTGTCCTTGAACACGCTCAATGTGTCTACTTGAACGTCCATTTAGCCCGTGGTGTTCACATTGGACAATCAGGGAGGGGTTTCTTCTTATTCTTTGTCTGCTATTTACAAGTGCATGTTCACCACCTAGAGTTTGAAGAGGTTTGGTCCAAAATGTCAAAGGGGTGCAAATCTCATGAATCCTTCTCCAGGCTTTTTCTTTCACACTTCTATTGCAAAAAGATAGAATTTGTTGTTTTTCAAATTAAACTCATGTTTGATATTGTGTCTCGGGGCTTTTTCAATAGCTGAGGTGAGGTCAGTTCAAGGAAAAACTACTAAAGAAGGACGTTCCACATTACTAAGCAGACCAACATTTCAAGCAATATGGTAAAGAAAAAGTATTGAAATTGAAAAAAGGAGAAACTCTATAGTCTGTATTGATGGACAGTCCCTCCACAATCTCACATGCACTTTGTGATAATTGTGGCAGAAAAAGCTGGGATTTGCTGCTGTTTTTTCTAAAACATGTAATACAAGTTAAGTTAGTTTTCTGTAATCATTTTCAACTAAATTATTTGTAATTTTACCCTCGTAGTTGTTTTTCCCTTCAGTTTATTAACATGCAATTTTATGTAATCTCACAAAAAAACAAATATATTCTTTCTAAATTGTGATTTATTTATTTTTTATTTTTATTTCAATGTTAGTGCAAAGGCAACTCTAGCTTTTTTGAACAATTGTATGATCGCAATATGTTTGATAAAAAAAGTAACATTATATTTATGTTTTCTGTAGCTAGACAAAAAATAAACATGTTGAAGTTTTATTAGTTTTTCTCTCATCTTAAAGATGAAGTCTTTGAAAACTTGAACTTAATTAAGATGTTTTAATTCTTTTTAGATAATTAAATTGTTTCAATTTAGTTTAATTGTGTCTGTTGGCCACTTCACCTTAATCCTGTTTCTTAAATGTTGTTATTACTTCTTCTTAAGTTTAACATATAAAACAATCCAGACATTATTAGAAAAGGGTTTCAGTTAGAAAGATGACTTGGACCAAACTCTGGGATGTTCAGCTGTTAATAAACACAAACCTTGAAGGAGAACTAAACTGTTGACCTCTGATTTCGTCCAGAAGATTTAAAAACTGTTTGTGTGTTCGTTGTGGTTTCATGACGTTTAACAGGGAAGACTCATTGTACACTGAGACGCTGTCACTCTAACCCTATGCATCATGGGAGATGTAGTGCGAAAACTGCCGCAGATGGCAGACAGACTCGATTCTCTGAGCTTTTTAGTAATTATGGGGTTAGGGTGGGAATTCAGACACTTTTTTACGTGTTACTAACAAGGCTGGGAGTTACCATAGTTACAGTAACATTTGTTTTAGCTGTATCACTCTGTTTTTTTACATATTACCAATAAGGTTGGAAGTTACAGGTATTAATAGGCTAAAGTGGCAAAGTGTGTTACAAACAAGTTCTAGAGTTACTGTGAACGCAGTTAATAAAGTCTAACTTATCTTGGATTCTATTGTCTCGCTCAATGCACCTTACAGCATCCTAATGCTTATATGAGTTCAAAAACAACCCTTACATTTGAGTTCTTATATTATTTTTTATTTTTTATCAGACACGTTTGTTTTTGTCTAAAGCCCTTACATTTACAGTACACATTATTATCCAGTGCCCCTTTAATGCAAAAAAAAAAAAAAACACTATTTATTTGGCTGAAAGTCTTGAGACTCATGTGACTAAGGTATTACTTAATAATTACAAGCTGTTAAGGCTGAAAAATAGCCCCAGATCATGACATCTCCACCACCAGGCTTTACTTTAAAACATTTGCCCTGACATAAAGTCTTATCTTCACAGCTCATGGTCTCCGAAATTATATAAAACTAAACTTTATTTCAATTTAAGCTCAAATGGCTTAAAGACTGATGCGTTTTCTTTGCAATATTTAAAGACTTTTAAACATTCTGATATTGTTTCTCTCAATGTTTTCTACAATGATATCAAAACTTACAAAACTGTGTAATTTATTTCACTGCTGATGTTCTCAGCAACTGTAACACTAAATATTAACTCTGTAAATAAAATGCTGCGGTGCATCTGTATGAATAAATGACTCGAGCTTTGCTCTGCATCCCAACTCAAATGGATAGCCAGCGTCCCTGCGGCTGAAACATCTGATAATTAAATAGCTGTTATTGTGCTATGCTCATATTGTGGCTTGCACACATGCTTTTATGAATCACTGTGTTTATAATGAACATTTTAGAAAAGTATTTTTCTGGTGGAGATATATACCGGTATTCAAAAGGGGAAGAAAGGGAAGGATAAATGGGGGTGAAGTCCTTGCATGCAGGGTTATACTACATTTTCTAAAGAAAATCCAGACATGAACATCCACAGATTATATCAGCAGCCTCAACCTCAGCCAACAATGGTCTCACCCAAACTCCCCATATAGACACATGGGTAGGACCCCCCCCCCCCCACACACACACACACACACCACCACGTCACATATCGACGCTTTGGGTGAGCCCAACCTGTCATTTTTCAACGAGCTGAAAAAAGGATCCTGAAATGCTTTTGATTGATTTACGTTTTCAACCATACAAAATAATTCTGCTTTAATTTCTGTTTTGTATATCAACAAAAATGTGGGCTATTTTAAGTGAAAGTAAGGCATCAAGCACTGCTTTCAGACTGTATAAGGGAAAAAATGAGAAAAAAACCCTTCTGTTTTGTTTCTTTGTGTGTCTCTACCAAAGTCAATAAACGGGAGCAGGCAGCACCCAAAGCATTCATACGTGACATGGAGAGGTTCCCTACCTATGTGTCCAATTATGGCGAGTTGGGGTGAGAATGAGTTGCCTCACTGAAAGTGCATAAATGGCTTGAGCACTCCAGAACATTATATGGTATATAAAAATCGAATCAACCTTTAACATGATGAAGTTTAAACGTTTATTAAAAACCCATCTAGAACCTGCAATGCAGAAGCCTCAGAATCAAATCATACAGAACCCCGGTCCACAACCTTTGTCAGAACACAGTTTATTGTCAAACAATATTTTCTCAGACCGACCCGTACAAGGCTGAAGTGAGCAACAGTTTCATTTTAGCTTCCAATTTCTCATAACTTTCAAGAGTAAAGTTTATCTTCATCCTCTGTAGCTGTTTTAAACTTATTTCTGCATACAGTAGGCCTTTTAAGAAGGTAGTAAAGCGCTAAATGAAAATATGTCATTTACCATTTACTATAGGAATCGTTAAAATAATAATGAGATTTGGGATGGATTAAGAAAAAAGTATAATAGTAAACGTAAATCCACCATTAAAGCAGCTTTACTAGCAGCAACCTTTACTAGACAACCAGTTGCGGATTGTTATTATTATGGTGTTTGGGAGCAACTGTCACAATAAATCCATATTTGGAGTAAAGACTCATGGTCTTACAGACCGGTACCGGTCCGCGAACCAAGGGTTGGGGACCACTGATGTAGAACATCACTGGGGCAGCCTAGACGCTCAGCTGCCAATCTTTGTGTGTGTGTAAACAACAGAGATGCCTGAAAGAGTGGTGAAGAGTAGAGACAAGGCGCACTGATTGTATTATAGTGATAAATCAAAAAAAGAGAATGTGAAGATATGAGCATAACAAATTCCTGTGCATAACAGGAACAAATCAGTTGTAGAACCACAAACCACTGAGCATCATTTTTTGTGAGAATTTCTGGGGCTTTGGGCTTCCACGCTGCTAATCATTCTGTGCGGGTACACTCTGCCTTCATCCCTGCCTCTTCTTCGTCTCACAGCTGATCCGTCCACCTTAAAAGAGTTTGCTGCATCGCAACGCTCTGCCGTTGCCATGACAACAGGGAGGAACAGAAAAGGCATGTTTTTCCCCTTCAACATCTGCTGCGGGAGCTGCGGATGCAGGCAGATGTCTGCCCCCGCTCCCCCGCTAAGAATCTGCCGCTGTGAAAATTTCAGTCATGCAAATCTCAGTACAAACAAACACACTCGCTCTCTTTCTTTGCTCAGTAACCTCGCACACCCACAGCTAATTTTCTGTCATTTGTTTTGCCTCCATGCTCGCTCCATACCAGCTTCACCATGGAGACCAGGTGGCCATGCTGACTGAGTCATCAGTGCTCACAACATCACCACCAGTTTTCAACTGTGCACCTGCATCATCATTTTCACATCACACCAGCACCCCACTGTGTTTACTCACATTCCTCTCAGCCGGATCAGGACCTGGCTGTTGTGATTCGGCTCCAGAGTGTCTGCAAAGTCTTGCTGCCCCTCAGTCTGCTGCACTTCCTCTTCATGCAGTTGCTGCCTTTCACACAGCTGTTTCTCAGACCGTAACATCTCGTCACCCCGCACCTCCTCCTGCTCCTCCTCCTCAGCCTCCTGGGGTTCCTGTACCCCCTCTCTGTTCTCCAAGTTTGCACTGTGTTGGTCCACCTGATTCAGCTCCCGTTCAGCTTCCTGCTCCCCTGTCAGTGTTGCATCTTCACTCGGCACCTCCTCATCCTCCTGCAGTCCTTCATTCCTTTGCACCTCCTCCAACTCTTCACTTTGCTGCACCTTTTCTTCTAGTTGAGTCTTCTCAGTTTCCATCTCTTCCTCCGTCTCTCCTGTCTTCAGCTCTAAATTTTCTTCATCTGTTGCAAAGCGTTCAAACAGCGTCTCTTCCTCAGCTTCCAGCATCCTCTCAGGCATCTGCGCCTCCTCCGCCTCCTCATTCATCTTGCTAAAGGTTTGAAGAAGTGTTCACAGAGCTTTATTTGGTCTCTGTGAAGCGCTGGGACGCCACTCAGAGCGACCGAGTCATGAAAACATCAACTCTGATTGCAGCAGAGAGTGCCTCCCCCCTTCCAACTTCATCCAACTTTATGGGATGTCAGCTGACTTGCTGGGCCAATCCAAATCGACGCTCTTCAAACAGCAAGAAAAGTGGAGGGGTGAAAGGTCATCAAAGGGGGATAAGACAAAAGAACAAGCTCAGCTGATGACTTCCTTCACCAGCGCACAGCTCTGTTCTGTGCTCAAACGGGTCTGCAGCGGACCCAGAGCATCGCCGTGGCAACGCCTGGAGGAGGTCGCCCAGCGATTAAGACGAGATGGAGCGAGAAAGAGAGTGAGAGAAAAAATGCAGAGGGATGGAGGAAGACAAAAGAGAGGCAGACAACATGGCACAGTGTTTCCGTGGTAACTCCAAAACGGTTGCCAAGAGTGATGGAATCCGGCAGCCAGCAGACCTCCTCTTTCTCCTCCTGCTCACCTCACCACCTCCCAACCTCAAATGCCCGTAACTTTGTGCTCCATCTAGATGCAAACAATAGATGGCCATTTCAGATCTGCTCTCCCTCCCTGACTGAGCTGGAGTGTGCAGATGTGTGAATGTGTGCAGTGTAGAGGTATGTGTGTGCTTCTGCTGTGTGTGTGTCCATGTGCATGTGGGTGGGTTTACACAATGATGATGTAATGTTCCTGAAAACGAGAGCTACAAATCTTCTCCAGTCAAGTGGCAAGAAAGCACAGCGAGGAATGGTGCTGGCGCCCTCTTGTGGTTAGCATGTTCATCACAGAACCAGGGTGACAGAAATCAGCCTAAAACATGGCGCTTCCTTGTGACTGGGAGAGAAAATTTTAAGATGTAAAGATCCCTTTCACAAGATTTTG
The DNA here is from genome assembly GCA_037389245.1 of Oryzias sinensis. Classification (NCBI taxonomy): domain Eukaryota; kingdom Metazoa; phylum Chordata; class Actinopteri; order Beloniformes; family Adrianichthyidae; genus Oryzias; species Oryzias sinensis. The sequence goes on from CM074501.1 coordinate 28,562,323, forward strand.
GAACATAAACATTTAACAAACTCATTTAACTGAGTTAAATGAACGGGTTCAGGTTTGTGCAATTTACTTCCAAACTGTGATGCTTTATTGTGGCACTGTTTATAAAACATCCATTAAAATAGTTGTCCCCCCCATTTAATTTTATGTTGAGCTCTGAAACAATTGGTAAAATTACTGTTATGACTATCTAAACCAGGGGGTGTCAAATTCAAATTCAGTGGGCAAAAATGGAACAGTGAAGTAAAGTCACAGGCCAAACTTAATATTAATTGAAAAATGTGCTGCAACTGATATGTAATATTTAACCTTTTCAGAAAATGTCTTCTTGTGTTATATTCTTTTGTTACTGCCACGTTAGCACAGCACACAAGAAAAACAGGTCTGTCCTTTATATTCATGATGACACAGTGTGGTGTTCTTCTTGTTCTGTTTCCTGACTGTGTTTTGCAGGTCAGCTGTTGCTCCTCCTGGATGGCGCCTCCCTTTCCTGTCTGGTCCTCTCGTTGGAGGAGTGACCAGCTGCCTGCACTTTTCAATCATAACTATTTAAGTTGATGTTACTCTGTCCTCAGTGTCAGTGTGTCCCCGTTAGTTCAGTGGTTTTCATGCTCAGTCGACAATGAGGTCTGTTTGTCCTTTGGACTTTTCGTAGCTTAGTTGTTCCACTTCTATCTTCTGCTAGGGATGGGAATAGAAGCCCCATGAAGCCTCATTGGGGTTCATGTAACTGTGCCGGAAAAATGAACCACCCATTCAGGACTTCGAAACCACACAGATCAGCGGCATCTGGTGGCGGACTGGATGTATATCGACATATGTTTCAACAAAGCTCCTTGTGACACTTTAATGTGGAAATAATAATCAAAAAACAGAAAAATTTTGTTAAAGATGATATTAAAAAAAAACAACACATGACGCTTTCCGTGAGAAGTGCTTGACACAGCAAAATACATATCACATTAAGAAGAAAATACACGCAAAAAGAAAATGTATAGTGCCAGACTTGAACCTAAAACCTCTCAATGCACATGCCATTGACTATTCCACTGAGCTATCTCTACTCACAAGACAATAGTGTGCCATCATAGAGTCAGAGCAGTGGTTTTTTTTTGTTTTTTTTTTTTGTTTTTTTGATACACAACGTTCGTGATGTAGTGTTTTATTAGGAAAAACCGAGTTGAAATGATCCTGAGCCAAATAACGTTTTTAATAGGAGCCATAAAGCGAATCCAACTGTTCAAAACACAAGTGACATCTGAAGCGTGGTTCGACCAAACGAAGCATTTGGCGTGTCATACGTCATCCACCACGTGATCTGCGCTAGTTAACACACGCCCCGAAACATTGTGCCGAAACCCTCTGTTTCATAAAGGTGAACCGCGCGCCAAAGCACCGTGTCAAACGGGCCATCCCTACTTTTTGCAACTTTCCCTCTCTTGAGGAGTTTTTGTGTTTTTGTGATCCCACCTTGTGGCACTTTCTGTTAGTATTAAATCACTCCTAAGCGCATTCCTGAGTCTCAGCCTGATTCCTCTCTGCACTTGGGTTTCCGTCCTTTCAGCCGTGACACATGAACACATAATCTGCCTCTCACGTTTCTTGAACGCTCCTGTATTCCATTTTTGTTGAAGGTGAAATTAATTTGTCCGACGTGGCTGAGAACGTTTTTTACCAGGAACTATGGTAAAGTGCAATGAACTTCTTGGGGAACAATAAAAGTGGTCGGGAAACGTTCGGGATTCATTTCGTATTTCTAGAGATCGCGCGCCCGACTGTTCAAAACACAAGTGACATCTGAACCGTGGTTCGACCAAACGATGCATTTGAAGCGTCATACGTCATCAACCACGTGATCTGCGCTAGTTGACACACGCCCCGAAACATTGTGCCAAACCACTCTGTTTTATAAAGGTGAAATGCGCGGGAAGTGTTGTGTCAAATGGGCCATCCCTACTTTCAATAATACAGTATAGTAAATGGTGCAGTATATGTTCCAAACAAATTTACTAATGAAGGAAATTCCAAACACTGTTTGTTAACACCAGGGCCCTTGTTCATCTTAGTTTGTATTATAAAATAAAATAATTGAGAAGATTGGATGTTTTTCTATATTTCTGATTCCATTTGGCACTGGCTCCCAGAGACCCACGAGCTGGGCGCGCATGCATGCGTGCTGAGGTGGCAGCCTGGCCTCCGCCAGGCTCTGTTGTCAGTGGCCCTAAGGTAAATTGTGTGTGAGATCCCTGCCTTATAGTTTATTTAGATGGGAAAAGTCCATTGAAACTCACAGAGTCAGCTTAATTTGGTCCGGATTAGTCCTGAACCTTGCTTTTGGTCTCCATTCAGACTGCCTTCAAGTGGACTTTCTTGTTTCGACCCAAAGCCTGGGAACAAAACCATGTGACTAAAGATCACTTTAGTCATTGGCAAGTAAATACAAGGGCAGGCAAAGCAATGAGGTCGAATTATTTGGAAGTACTACGCTTTGCTGTCCTTATCGGGATAGTTCACTGATTCAAACTTTATTTCCAATTTTGAACGCCTGTGTCAACATCAGGAACTACACTTTTTACTTTTGCTACTTTGGTCTGGCTGAGGCATGCTGCAAGGCGATTACTGGCAAGACAACAGTAAAGAACATCCACTGAGTGTGTGTCACGTTCAGCTCGTAGTCTCGGAGGCCATCCTCATGGTAGAAGCACAGGCGGAGTCTCAGGACTTGATTTTTACTCAAACTTTATTTTCCAATTTCTTCTGTTGGCATTTCACAGTCATGGCCCAGCTCCAACCACCAACCAACAACAACCTCCCAATGGTTACAACTCCCACCTTTATAGGATTTCTCCTTTGTGAGCTACCGTCCACCCAGGTTCCCACAGAAAATCTATTTACACAAAATATTAAAATATGTACATTCAAAGTTCCCCTAACCCCTATAGAAATAAATAATTTCCCCATGCAAAAAAAGAATTCACAGACTGTTCCTAAAACATTTCAATAATTCACTCCAATACTAAAATTACTAATCTAAATCTCCCCTGTTAACTATACAATGATTTTGGTTCCCTCCCTGGAACCAATATAAGGTCCTTGTACCCTTAGGGACCTCTTTTGCTGGCGGACCATTCCTAACATAGAAAACAGAGGTGAGTCATCACAATCAGACAAGGCATAGACATACATGCAGCAGGTGTAAAACAAATATTTAAATCTATGTGCTTTCACAGGTCCTCCTGACCCAGAAGAACACCGCTGCTGCCGCTTAACTTTAACTGCATTAAACCAATAAACTCTGTCAATTAACCTTTTCTGTCTGTTTCTTTAATGTGACAACTGCTCGTTGTCACAGTGTGTTTATGACATATAGATTGTTGGGAAAACAGTATGAGAAGCAACGTGTCTCAGCTTAAAAGTTGTTTCAATGAGTTTGCATTCATCAGTCCAAATTATAGTGAGTTGCTTTAAAACCCAGTTGTTCTGCTCCGAGCATTGAGCTCAGTCTGATTGGAAATAAACCAAGACCACCTCGAAAGATGGGTCCACGCGTGGTTCCTGGTCCCGGACTGGACTGAAAATTTGTTCCGGATTATCGAGAGAAACAAACTCTGGTTCACTTCAAGCGAACCAAATGTGTCCAATGTGAATACACCTTTAGTCACAACCAATGAGTTATATCACTAGAGGAATCACGCCCGCTTTAGAAGCCTGGCCGACGGTGGCGGAGCGTGACGCCATCTTGGTGAGGTCGACGACGCCCACATGACAATGATTTCTATTGCTTTTAGTGGTGTCTAAGTAGCTTTTATATGCTATATATATTTTTACATTTATATATATTTATACATATATGTAAAATATATTATATTTAAATATATTATATATATAGATACAGCCATTTGTTGTTGTTAAGAAAACAGTCAACCTTAAAAGCTTAAACTTTAATTAAAAATGCATTGTTGCAGGACTTCTACAAATAAAAAAATATTAAAAAGAATTTTTAAAAATAATTTCTGTTTAGAAGTTTTAGATCTCTTTGACATGTAATTTGAATTATTTAGAAAAACCCAACATTAAGTCAATAATAATAATAATACTAAATCAATAGTAAGTCAATACAAACAATGAATAATAACAATACATAACTAATAAGTCAATAAATAATTAAAAATAAGTCTATTAATAATAATGATAATAATACAATAAATATTCAAAAGAAGTCCAAAAGTGAACAATAGATTTACTGATTCATGTGAGTGATCAATTAGTGTAACACAGATGGTTTGGTGTCGGGTTTCAAGCAAACAGTCTGGCCTCTCATCAAAATCTGTTTCCACAAATGTTATGAACATATCCAGACTGTATTGCTAGTTGGTATACAGTGATCCATCTGGGTTAGCTCTTTATTGCTAAAATCCACTTTTTCCTTACGTCTGAATCCATTGGAAACCTGCAAGAAAAGTTCAGTCACTTAGTCAGAAATGTATAAATCTATATTACTGTAATAGCCTAGTATTCTGTATACAGGTTTAGCAAAATAAAATGTACATTTATGTCGACAGCAAATTATCACTACATCATGCAGCATGTTGATAACAGCCCTGCAGCATCATGCATGTCAACATGAGTATGATTAATGAAGCCCCTGCAGCAGTAAAAGAAAAATATTATAGTACTTACCTGTGAAATGATATACCTTCCTCCTTCATGGACTCAGTTCTCTGATTTTGGCAGTTGAAACCCGCACAATGAACTGTTATTATGCAAAAAATGTGTTCTGCCATTCCTGCAGCAGTAACTTGACATAACCAAGATAGCGGTGCTCTCCTCCCATGAGGAACCACGTGGTGTCTCCTCTAGTGATATAACTCATTGGTCACAACTGTAGTTATGGGTAAATACAGGCTGTCTGCAGGTTAAAAATGGGTAAGCCTGTACATTGCAGGTGGTACATGGCCTGCAAAATGTGCAGAGCTGTGAACTGCCCAGTTAGCCCGTAGAGAGAAAATGTTCAGGCACGTTCTTTTTCTAATAAAATGTAACTCTATGCAGTGCTATTCACGGTATAGGTGTGTGCTCCTTATGTGTGAACTGACTATGAGTATGCAATCAGAATGTAATGTTTTTTTCACTTGAGGATTATAAGGTGAACTGTCAATGAATGGTTAATATTTTTAATTTTATGTCATATATAAGGCACAATGAATTACAAGGCTCATTAAGTGAGACAATAGACTCAGAGGAATAAGTCTGTCGATCAGTCAGGCTTCTCTGCTATGTTCACAGCAATTCTCGATTGAAACATGCTACGTTAGCCACATTAAAGTGTTGGCCAATACCTGTAGCTCCCAATCTTGCTTGCAACACTTAAAAAACAGACTGTCACCGCTAAAATAAACGTTAAGTAACTATGTTCCAACCTTAGTAACGTGTAAAATAAAACCACAGTCAAACGTGTTAGCTATGTTAGCATATTTACAAAAACACCTTAACAAACATTTTGACAGTGTGATGTTTATCTCTTAAAGTAATTTCAACATCAGTAAACAAAAGCAGAACTAATCCATACTTAAGGCACTCTGGATCATAAGATGCACTGTCTACTTTTGAAAAAACTAAAGCTTTTAGGTGCGCCTCATGGTAAATGATGTTTAATTGTATAGCGCTTTTCGACCTTCCTTAAAGGCCCAAGCCGCTTTACAGTCCCATTAACCCATTCACACACGGATGGCGGCTCTGCTGCTGCGAGCTGGCACCGGCCATCCACCAGGGGCAGGGTGGGAGTTGGTGTCTTGTCCAAGGACACTTCAACGTATGAGTGGGCAAGGCAGGAATCGAACTTGCAGTATTCCGATTAGGGGTCGACCGCCATCCACCACAGCCGCCCCATTTCCCATCTGAAAACACTCAATTTACCTTGGGGCCACTGATGACAGAGTCCGGCTAGGCTGCAACCTCAGCATGCATGCACGCTCGCCCAGCTTCGTGGCTCTATGGGAGCCAATGCCAGTTTGAAATCAGAAAAATGTAACAAATGTCAATCTTCTGAATGATTTTATTTTATTCTATTTTATGCAGCCTTAGAGAGCAGAAAATATAATAATTTGTGTGGGCATCCCAATGGTGTCTTTTGGGCACTTGCGTACCACTTGCACGTCCCATGCGTTCAGCCTTTTGGCATGGTCAGTAGGGGACCGGTACTTGTACCTCACTATGTAAGTGTTGCATAAAGGGATTACAGCATCACTTGTACATCATAAGTGCATAATAGTTCCCCCACCTTACAGATACTTCATAATACACTAAGCCAGTGACGTGGAGTCAGGGGAGGCAGGTAAGGTTCTGCCTCAGTTGCAAAATATAGCTTAAATAAAACACAAATCAAATCAAATGAATATTATTTTGTATTATTAAACATAAAATAAAATATTAATATTTAGACATGTCTATTCTATGATTACACTCCTCTGTGTGGATTTTCAATGATTCTTCAGTTTAAAAAAAGTAGTGAACTCCTGGAATTTCTGCTTGAAATAGACAAGAAAGCAGCAGGTGAGGCATCAGCTCACCTGCACCCAGACTGCGACACACACCCTGACTGGAGCTGCAGCTGATGCATGCGTTTCACTCTTCCGGTCTTTCTGTTGTCGTGAAAGACGCTTTATTTTTAGTTACTTATTTTTTATATTTCGCGGCAACTGTCTGATCACATTGGTGCCAGTTTGGGACCCATTTAGTCTTTTTTATCTACTAAAAATGTGCATTAGACTACAAACTATGTAAAGCCCGCAGTACACATGCTTTAGGGCAGACGGTGCTGGTGATCCTAGAAAATAAAGTCAAGTGCAGCTTTCCAGCTACTCTTTGTTATTGTTTAACATCATTTTCTAAATGGAGGATCACATGGTCTAAACTCAGGTATTTGTGGAGAAATGTCACTGGCAGTGTTTTCTTTTGAGACAGGAGACTGTGAAAACTGAAGACAGAAAAGAAACAATTTTACAAGCAAGTTATCTGTGTGTTTCATCAGAAGGAGCGGCGTACAGACTTCATTTATAAGTAAAAGTAAGTCAACAATAACAATTTTAGTGAGTTTTTTCAATACTACAGAAATTTCAGGACTACCAACCATATTTTTGAAAACATTAAAAATCCCTTTGGCTACAGTAGGACTTTAACCTCGAGTTACACTTATGGACTTATAGATCTACAACAAGACTAACAGAACTAGGCTTGGTGATATAACAAAACTTAACCCTTGTGCTATCTTAGATGACTCCACGCTTACATTGATGTGTTCTCCCTACCATGACAAAGGTGGATAAAGGTGGAAAGATTTCATGTAATCCATGGACACAGTGAAGATCACAAATCATTGAAGAAAAAGGTTCAGAGCACTGTCTAGTGGGTCTAGATGACCCTCCCAATCGATAAAGTGCCTAGAGGATAGCACAAAGGGTTCGCAACACAATGGAAATAAAGTGTTTGGGTCAAAAAATGTAAACAAATATGGCTCAGTAATTAGATTAAAGTACATTTTAGACACCTTTAGGTAGCTGACAGAAAAAAGTGATTATTGAAGGTTTTTATTTTTAATCTTTTAATACTTTTTGCATGTGTTACACATATACTGTAATGAATGCCCTCTTCATGATAAATAAAAGATAGTAAAGATAATATATTTTTAAATGCTTTTAAGAACAAGCTCAAAGCATTAGAGCCTGAAACAATAACATGCAACTACTTTTTATAACACATGGTTTCAATAATGTTTGTTTTTTATATGTATTTTTTGTATGGGACTCAATGAGACTTTCCTGGTTAAATAAAGGTTAAATAAATTAAAAATATAAATAAATGAAAACAGGAATTTCAGTAATAGTATGCATGTATATCAAACTATGGGATGTTTGTTTTTTTCAATTAATTTTGTTGGCGACAAATAAAAATGAGTTTGCAAGTTTCTTTTACCTTGACTTATTAACCCTTGTGCTATCTTAGATGACCCCACCCTTACATTGATGGGTTCTCCCTACCATGATAAAGGTGGAAAGATTTCATGTCATCCATGGACACCAGTGAAGATCACAAATCATTGAAGAAAAAAAGTTCAGCGCACTGGACTAGTGGGTCTAGATCAGTGTTTTCCAACCTTTGAGCCACGGCACACTTTAACCTTGACAAAAATCCCAAGCTGGAACTTGCAGCTGTTTTCTAAAAGATGTAATAACAGTTAAGTTAGAAGATTTAGAAACTGTCTGATGTGTGTTCGTTGTTGTTTCAAGACGTTTAGAGGAGAGATAGTTGTGTGAGCAGGTCTCATGGGAAGATATGATGCAAAAATCTGCGAATGCGAATCGAAACAAACATCTCTCTTAGCTTCATTGTTTTGTTCACTTGTTCCACGGTCTGACACCAGATTGGGTGGAAAGCTACACTGTAAAGACGAGCTTTAGCTGGTATTTTTGTTGGAGCTGAGAGACTTTACAAGCTAAATCAGGACAAGGAAGTGAGGACTTTAACCACTTCTGATTAATTCAGACTGATGACATATGATTAAGCACCAAGAATGATTGGTGGGGACAGTTAAAGGAGCGGGACTTTTTAGAAAACGGCTATAGTTGCTGCTAAATCGTGGTACCATCATTCTTATAAAAATGTCTTTAATAGAATCAAATGAAGACAAAGAAAAAAGTATTTTACGATCTTTCATATTCTTAATTTCTCTGTTTGGGCCTGTTTAGATGAACAAAGAGCTGATATCTCGGAGATGGAAAATGTTGTTACATCAGTTAATGGGGCAATTTCACTTCCTGGATTTAAAAACACTGGTCTAGATAAACCAACTCCCAATGTTAAAGTGCCTAGGATAAGCGCAAGAGTTAAGTATGCTTTCTGCAAGTTTTTTTATGACAATTGAGGGTTTTTCCTTTAGTATTATTCAAGATTACCACCAAATTTGTGTGCATTTTTAGGGCTGAACATGATCATCCTCTCAGACAGATATACATACCATAAGTCGTGTTTGTAGTTCTGCACAAAAGGAAATTACATTTCTGCAAAAAAGCAGGAACTAAAATGCCATTCATCAACAACAATTAAGCTCATTGTTATATTGCTAAATACTTATCCCACCTGCCTGTAAACTCAGCATAACCATCTTTTTTTTTTTGCTCATGGACTGTATTTTTAAAGTTGACTAAATACTTTTCCCGATTTAAAGTTTGCTATACTCTGCACAGACCTTTTTTTAAAGAATTTATATGTGACTTCATTTCGTCATTATTTTACCACTAAGTACTTTCTTTTTATTTCTTCTATGTGACTTGTTTTGCATGAGGGTTTGTTTGAACAGTGTTCATAACGTAAGTTGCACTTTTGACTAAATGTGCTTGACTTTGCTCTAATAATTGTTTGCTTTAGTGATAACATTAGCAGTATATTTAATTAAAGCGCGTAAATGTTGAGCTCCCCTTTTTCCTTCTACACATTTCGCCACCTTCTTGAAGACAGGGGCACGTGAAGCTGCAGGGGGCGCCATTTCACAGGTTTCAGGCAGTTGCAAACTCTGTGATATAACAAATAATGCAAAACAAGTAGTGGCACAAGTTTTCTTTTTTTCTTGTTTCTAAGGACGGAGCCGCCGTCCCCTTTAAATTTGCGCCCCTGGCAATCACCCGTCCGGCCCCACTGCTAAAACCGCTACTGACTCACAAACAAGGCTTTTTTATGTGTGTCCAAAATAACACACTTAGGAGCAATTTAGAACGTTCAATGAACCTATGAAGCAGTTTTTAGGACCGTGGGAGGAAGTTTCCAGAGAAAACCCACACATCCATGAGGAGAACATGCAAACTCCACACAGAAAGCTGGCATTTGAACCTTCTCACTGTGAGGCAGGAGCGCTAACCTACACCATCGGTACAGCCCTCTGTCAATGTCACCAATATTTAGTTAAAAGTTTTTTGCAAGATCAAGGAATTCAGATCAGTGGTCTTATGGAGGAGAGTCCACACTGAGACTTGGAGATAGTGGGTTCAAATTCATCCATCATATCAAGGACTCTAAAAATGGGACCCGGCACCTCCCTGTTTGACACTTAACATGAAGTGGTGAGGTTGGGGGGTAGACACAAATAGTGACCATTGTGGCTGCAGCTCACTCGTTCCTCAGGGAATAGGTGAAAGGTTGTCTACTCCCACCAGTGAGATTTCAACTTTTTGACTAAATGTATTTACATGTCTTTCCATCAACCTCAGGCCTTTTTGCCTCTGGGTTCTCCCACAACCATCACTCCACAACACACATAAATGTTTACACCCAGCAAAAAAGAAAACAAAGACTTGTCAAATCTTTTGCAAAAACTAACCTGCTTGATTGTGTGTGTCTAGTTAGGACCAGTTCAAAGCTTTTTTATGGAGCATTTTATTTGACGTTTCACAGCAACTGTCTAGCATGAAAGTGGTAGTATGATGGTCTGTCACAACCTCAGGACCTGGGAAGATTTTATTATTATGGGTAAGCTTAAACTCTTCAAAAAATGAATCAATTTCACACTATCTTAGTAGTTATGAAAGGGAAATTAAAAAACGTTTTTTTTAATGAAATGTGGTCAGTAAAAGTTTTCTCAGAAAAGGATGGGGCAGGGGAGGCATCACTTAGCATTTAAAATCTAAAATACAGTTTTGCCCTCCACAAAATTATGAAAACCTTGTTGTCAGTTAACAATCTCAGTTATTATTCGATACATTTCAAAATGGAGTTAAATCACTTTTCTCACACATAAATAAATGCAACGTACCTGCTGTGGCGCTTCAGCAGCAGAGAAGAGAGAAGTAAATAGTTCTGTGTGCGTTTTTCCCTTTGCAGTTTGCCGAGAAAAGCCAGAGCTGCCCAAACTAAACCTGCAGTCATCACGCACAGCTTCATTGTTCTTAAGCACAGCCTGAAAACAGGGTTACTCTCACCCATCATTCTCCTTCAGTCCAATGTCTATGCAACTAAAGAGAGCAACCATCAAAGAGTTCTCAACACCAGAGCTGTATTACAGGACTGAGTCGTGGTGGTGGGCTTTATGTGTGCTGGGGAAGCCTGCACAGGTCAGTGATTTTAATCCATTATGCAGCACCGAGTCATGTAATCAAAAATGATGATTGCAGTGAGTGATAATGTAAAAAGGGTGGAGATTAAGCTTTATAGCTGACAGGGGTCAAGTGGGGGTCACTCAAATCAAAACGTCTGACAAACTCAGCTGTCATAAGCTGCATTTCCATTGACTATGAATGAATATAACGCAAATTGGATTTGCAATCATAAATTTGCCTAATGGAAACGTAACAATTTTTTTTAAATCGCTTGTATCAAAAAAAAGTTTTTGCGCTTGGAGGTGGTTGTTTTTCAGGCGTATCGAAATAATTAAATTATTCTTCAAAACAGCAATGGAAACACTTTTTTTCTAATGAAATGTGTCCAACAACCGGATGGAAATGCGCTTCTTGGTAGAATGGGGTTTCCTTTTGAGCATTGCATAGCGGGCGCCACAACAGGTCCCACAGCATCACACAGCTCTTCAAAAGTTGAGCGTGTCATAATGAATTGTTGGATCCACAGATCCTCTGTAAAATCCCCACACTCCATTTGGGCTTCATCCAAAGCTGCTCCCACACTTAAGGAGCTCGCTGCTTGATGGCCTGAATAAGACTCCGATGTTTCCTTTAACAGATGATGAGCGCTAGTGCCGTGGCAAAATGGGAATGTATCTGCCGTAAATCATTGATCAAATCCATTGCTGTGTTTTTGAATGACTTATCGCGTGATTTGGTTTGTGTTTATTTACGTAATTATGATTTAATGGAAACAGTGTCATTGCAAAATTGTGTTTTTTTCAACATTTCTAGAATTTTGATAAAGATCTCATATGTGTGGGATGGAAAAACAGCTATTGTCTCAGATCAAAAGTAATAAGTTAATCTGGACACAAATTTAAATAGTCTTGGTAAGATTTAAGGAATTTCCAGTAAAGGGTGGTGAATAAATAAGGGATACTGCCCATTAAGGTGTTTGTTATCAGAAATTAATGTACAACACGTAAGCCTGAACCATCCAATGCAAAGTGGAGGACGGTTGCTTTCAAAAAGTGGATTAATTGCTGATAATGAACACCTCATCCGGCATTATTCCACGGAAAACATGATCTCTTACAAAATAAATAAATATTAAATCCTTTGTCCCTGTGGTTAGGGGTCTAAAAAGAATACTACCAACGTATTCCCTGCGTGTCGTAAAAGGCGACTAAAAGGGACGGAGCGAGAGGACTGGGAATCCTCCCCCCCGTAACTACATTCCTAACTACGGACAGGGCAGAGTTGGGAAGGGGATATTACCTCCCCAAACCCTTAATATTGGGTCGTTGAATGTGCGGGGGTGTAGTACGGGCGGAAGCAAAAGAGATCTGATTGGAAGGATGTTTGGAAGGAGGGGAATGAGCGTGTTAGCACTGAGTGAGACAAAGATGAAAGGGAAGGGTGAGTGTGTGTTCGGAAGTGTGAGTGGGAGAATGTCTGGTGTAGAGAGCGGGAGAGCAAGAGATGGCGTAGCTTTGCTGGTGAGCTGTGAGGTGAGACAATGTGTGGTTGAATGGAAGGAGGTTTCACCAAGACTGATGTGTGTGAAAGTAAAATTTCTGAAGGAGTTGTGGGCGTTCGTGAGTGCATATGGTCCTGGCAGTGAGAGGAATGAAGAGGAGAGAGTGACCTTCTGGAATGACTTGGATGAGTGCTTGCAAGGATTTGGAGCAAATGTGAATGTAGTGCTGATGGGAGATCTGCATGCAGGAGTGGGTGATGAGAAAATTGAGGGTGTTGTTGAAGGGCATGGTGTTCCTGGAAAGAATGATAATGTTGATATACTGATAGGAATGTGCACTGAAAGAGAGATGGTGATTGAGAATATATGGTTCAGAAAGAAAGAGATCCATGAGTATATGTGGGTGAGGCAGAGGGGTGGAAGAGTGATTGATAAAGCACTGATGGATTATATGGTGATTTCAAAGGTTGCATGTAGTATATTGCTGAATGTAAGTGTGATGAGGGGAGAGAGTGGAGGTATGTCTGATCACTATTTGGTGGAAGGAACGTTGCGTGTGGGTATGCCATGGGTGAGATCGAGAAAGAGTGGGGAGGCAAGAGAAGTTCTGAGAGTGAGTGTTTTGAAGAACAGAGAGAAAATGTGTTAGTATCAGAAGGAATTAGGTGGCAAGTGGAATAAGGTGAAGGAGCAAATGGTTGTTGGAGTGGAGGAAGAATGGCAACAGTTCAAGAGTGCAGTGGTTGGATGTGCAGAGGAAGTGTGTGGTGTGAGACGTGTTGGGGGTGTTGTAAGAAAGGGAAGTGAATGGTGGTCCGAGGATGTAAGGTTGGCTGTAGCTCAGAAGAGATGTGCGTATGAAGTATGGCTGCAGAGAAAGGACAGGGAGTCATATGAGTGTTATAAGGAGAAGAAAAGGGATGCTAAGAGAGCTGTGCGTGAGGCAAGAGCGGCTGCGGACGAAAGGTGGGGCAGACAGTTGACTGATAATTTTCAAGAGAACAAGAAAATGTTTTGGAAGGAGGTGAAAAGGGTGCGAAAGGGAGTGTCGGGGAGGGAGGAGAAAGTAAAAACAGAGGATGGAAGGATGTTGAATGAGGGGAATGCAGTAAGACAAAGGTAGGTGGAGTATTTTGAGAGGCTGCTGAATGTGGAGGAAGATTGGGATGCTGTGATTGGGATGGATGGAAGGGAAAGTAGACTGAATGTATTGGGGAGAGTTGAATGAAGCGTTGATTACGGGAGAGGAAGTTGAGCAAGCTGTGGGAAAGTTGAAAGTAGGAAAGGCTGCAGGTGTGGATGGGTGTGCTGTGGAATGCCTGAAGTGTGGTGGAGCGATCGTGATTGAGTGGTTAGTGAGATTGTTGAATGTGTGTTTTGAAAGCGGGCAGGTGCCGCTTGATTGGATGAGTGCGTGTGTGGTTCCCCTGTACAAGGGTAAGGGTGATAAGTATGAATGTGGTAGTTTTAGGGGTATTAGTCTGTTGAGTGCTGTAGGCAAAGTGTATGGGAGAGTGCTGATTAATAGGGTAGTGGCGGGGACTGAGTGTATGATTGGTGAAGAGCAGTGTGGTTTCAGGAGAGGTAGAGGGTGTGTGGATCAGGTGTTTGTTGTGAGACAGGTGTGTGAAAAGTTTTTGGCTAAGGGGAGGGAGGCTTTTTGAGCATTCATGGATTTAGTAAAGGCGTATGATAGGATTGATAGAGAGGCGTTGTGGATTGTGTTGAGTATGTATGGTATTGATCGTAGATTGTTGGAAGGTGTGAAGAGTTTTTATAGAAACAGTAGAGCGTGTGTGAGAGTGGGAAATAGCATGAGTGAGTGGTTTCCTGTGAGGGTTGGTCTGCGTCAGGGATGCGTGATGTCTCCGTGGTTGTTTAACATGTATATGGATGGTGTGGTAAAAGAGGTGAATGACAAGGTGTTACGTACGGGTGTGAGCATGATGAATACTGACGGCATCGAATGGAGTGTGAATCAGTTGCTGTTTGCAGATGATACTGCACTAGTGGCTGACTCAGAAGAGAGCTTGGCACATCTGGTTGAGGAGTTTGGAAGGGTGTGCGACAGAAGGAAGTTGAGAGTGAATGTGGAAAAGAGTAAGGTGATGAGGTGTACAAGGTTAAAGGGTGAACGTAGATTGAATGTGGCATTAAATGGGGAGTTGTTGGAAGAGGTAGAATGTTTTCAGTATTTGGGGTCATGTGTCTGTGTGGATGTTGGAATGGGGGAGAGGTAGAGTTTAGAATGAACGAGGTACGAAAGATATGGGGGGGAATGAAGAGTGTTTGAATGTAGGTCACTGGGAAAGGATGCGAAAAGGAGATTGTATGAGGATGTGGTGGTGCCTGCAGCGTTATATGGGGCTGAAACGTGGAGTCTGAAAGTGGAAGAAAAGAGGAAGCTGAATGTAGTTGAGATGAGATGCTTAAGGGGTATGTGTGGTGTGACGTGTATGGATCGTGTGAGAAATGAAGTTATCCGAGAGGGAACTGGTGTGACGCGAGAGTTGGCTTATAGAGCAGAGCAAAAGGCACTGGGATGGTTTGGACATGTTGAAAGAATGGAAAGGGAGCGTTTGGTGAAAAGGGTATATGAATCTAATGTGAGTGGAGTGAGAATGACAGGAAGACCGCAAATGGGATGGACGGAGGGTGTAAGGAGAGCGTTGAATGCAAGAGGGATGACTGTGGTGCAGGGGAGAGAGGCTGCTCAGGACAGGGATGGGTGGAGAGAGCTTGTGTATGGATGAATGGATGGGTGTGGTAGAGGTCTGGTCTTGGGATGAAGCGGCAAGGGGAAACCAGCCTTGGCTGAGGCCCTGCTGTGGAGGTGCCCACACTGGTGTGTGCAGCTGACCCTGGTGCAGTGTGGTGTGGCTTAGACCAGGCCTTGGACCAGTCACACACACACACACACACACACACGCACGCACTCGCACACTGAAGGAGGAGGGTTTGGGGAAGAGACGGAGGGAGTTAAAATTGTATGCCCTGTCTAGGCTACCCCACCTAAGTGGGACGCAGCCTTGGTAAATAGATAGATAGATAGATTAAATCCTTTATTAGTTCTTTAATCTCTTAGGTGTAAATTGTTTTTCAAAAAAGAGGAGTATTTAATACGTGGCGCGACACTTTGTCATGGCAGCAGACGGCAGCAGAACATCAAGAGAAGTTAAACAAAGCCTCAATTTGTAAGGGTTTGGGTTTTTTGTAATGTTCCTGTTTCCGCCACCGCCTTGGTCGTCAGCACCTGACAACTGGGTCAACAGACTAAATGTCTGACCCGCCAGCCAAATGCTGGTCTGACCCACCTGCGCTCTTGGCCAACTACTCGGCTGAGGCCTATGTTTCTGCTCCTGCCTCCGCCCTGACTGATGACTCAGCTAACTTTGACGACTCGGCCGACTGGCCTGACCCACCAGTGCCCGACGACTGGCGTGACCAGCGGGCGCACCACGAATTTACTACGCAGACCCCTGACTCCATGCCTGACCCGCCAACTGACTGCTGGTCTGACCCGCCTACCCTCTCGGCCGACGACTCAGCAGAAGACTTTGTTTTTCTCTTTCCGCCTTGGCCAACTCCGATGACCAGTCCGACCCGCTGGGGGACCCTGACTTTTCCACGCCAGCCCCAGACTTTATGCCTGACCCGCCAGGTCTTCGTCTACCTCGCCGGAAAGTATGGCCTCCCAGCCACCCTCCGGACCCGCATCGCTTGCCCCGTCGGTATGCAAAGCCTCCCAGTCGCCCTCCACACCTGCTTCGTCTGACTCGCCGGAGAGTGTGGCCTCCTGGCGGTCCTGTCTCGTCTGCTTCGCCTGTAAGTGCAGCCTGCCGGCCACCCTCTGGAGCCACCTCATCGACATCTTGGACAGTTTTGTCGGTGTGCCTGGTCTTTGTGGACTTTGTTTCCCATCAACGGTAGTCTTCCGGGCCTCATCCTCCCTTCATGGGGTTGACTTTTCTAGAGCCTCGGAGCAGTTCCTTGGGGGGGGTGTAATACTGTCAGGGTTTGGGTTTTTAGCCTTGGTTTTTGCTTCTATTTTGTTGTCATGATTTGAGTTCTGTTTCCTGTTTTATTTTGACTTTGTTTTAGTTTCCTGTATGTAGTTGTTTTGAGTTTTACTTCCCTGCACCCAGTCTCTCCTGATCATTGTCACCTGTGTCTTGTCAGTTCTGTTTGTATTTAACCCTTGTGCTATCTTAGATGACCCCACCCTTACATTGATGTGTTCTCCCTACCATGCCAAAGGTGGATAAAGGTGGAAAGATTTCATGTAATCCATGGACACCAGTGAGGTTTACAAATCATTGAAGAAAAAAGGTTCAGCGCACTGTCTAGTGGGTCTAGATAACCCAACTCCCAATGTTAAAGTGCCTAGGATAGCACAAGGGTTAAGTCTTGTCTCTGCAATCCTCTTGTGCTGGTCCATACGTCTTTTCCCTGAGCGTCTTCTGCCCTGTTTGCCTGTTTATCACAAGAGTTGGTTTTGTTTGTTTACCCTGCTCAGCAGCGCTTTTTGCTTGAGTATTAAAACTCCTTTGTGTTTAGAACCACCTGATTCCTTGTCTCTGCATTTTGGGTCCTTCGTCAACCCCCCTACCTGACACATTTCAGAGGGAAAGTTCACCTGTTCCCACCTGTTTTTGTCCAGATGATCAAGCAAAGGTTTGTTTCAACGAAAAAAAGTTAAAAGTCTAAGTAGTTTAATTCCTCTGGTGTCACCTCCTCATCTCCTCCTTTTTATACAGTATTCTCAGCAGGTTAAAAGAAACTATAAAACCACTCGAGTCTTTTCTACACGTGTCATTTCTGTTGCTCTGGTTGCCAACTGTAGATTAAGCCAGAGCAATAATATAGAACATTCAGGCTATGTGACCAGAATTTCCTCATTATCACTTTTTAATAAACACCCTGCAGCCAATCAGAATCTAGTTTTCACCCGGACCATGATAAAAAAATCTGTTGGTTCTTGTTTTCATTTCATTTTAAGTTCTTACCAGGGCATGACGTTATTCTCAGTACAGCAGCTGGTGGGGAAAAGGACAAGTCTCCCAACTCCACAAACTTTTCCAACAGGACCCTGCAGTCGGCTCACGGCCTTCAGTGGTTGCAAAGAGTCGACTGAAGGAGAATGAAATGTAAGGTTTAAAATCCACCACCTTTCATGAAAACTGCTTTCCGCTCAGTTCGGTTCTCTTCTCTTGTTTTTGATGTTTGTTGCAGACTGTGCATGTTCATGTTGACTATTTAAATGGCACTCAAGGTTGCAAACAAACCCTCATGACAAAAGCTGCTGTCTGATTGGCCGGCTGGTAGAATGGAGGTCATTTGCTTCTTCCTAAACGCCACAAAACTGAAGAGATAATCAAAGATGATCATGTGGGCGACTGGAGTAGAGCGTGTACGTGTGTGTTCCTGTAATGTATGCAGGTCTTTGTTTGTCAAAAGGCAGCATGAGCGGAGCAGGAAAACACGAGGACTCGGTTCCAACCCTCACCAGGCTCACAGAAGGCTGAAACATGGATTTTTGGAGACATTTATGAGCTAGAGTTAATTAAATGCAAAATGTAAAACTAGGGGAAGGGTTTTGTCCGTGGCAAAACTAGTCAAGTTTAAGCTTGGGAATTATATTATTATGTATAATTCATTATTTTTTACTTTACTGTTAAAAACAGGTAAAAACACATTTTAATTAATATGTATTTTAAAACCACAACTGTTTTCCATTATAAAATGCTAACTTAGATCTAAAAATAAGTTAATAAATATAAATATGTGAAATTATATTTTTTCCTAGATGTTATTATTATAAATTGGAGTTTCATTACTAAACGCATTGCAGAAAATATTTTAATTGTTATGATGGCATTTAAAAAAAATGAAAGCCAAACTGTGGATCACAAGATTAATATTAAAGAAGCTCCACAGGAAAACACACCTGCGCCACAACCATCTGCATCAGAAAGTGTTTGACTATGAATGGGAAATGCGATGAACCAATTCATGTGATTTAGGTTTATTTAAAGGGTTTTAAATGGCAAACTCTAGAGGGAGTTCGGGATAAAGAAGAGATGCATGTTGTCTGACCTGAAGAGTCTTCACATGGCGTCACAGTCATAACCACCATCTTCTTGTCCAGACCTGAGCAGAAGGAGCCCATGGTCAGCGGGAGAAGGGCGAGAAGGACTCCTCTGGCTTTCATCCGCACGCTGCTCACAGCAGTTCTGTTGTCTGTGGATCTCTCTCCTCCAGAGAGTTGAGGTCCCTTACCCTGTACCCTTGTGTGAGCTCGTGTGCGCACGTGTGTGCGTGTTTGGGGGCGTAGGATAATGACCTTCCTTCACAAAATGAGCATTATCTGAAAGGGGAAAAAAAGCTGTTCTGAAGGAAATAAATCTGAGATAGATTGTTAGCATCTCAGCTGAGGAAAGACAAGCAGCTGAGACGTTCATAAGTGAGGTTTTACAAGAACGTTTGAAAAAAACTATTACCTACTGATTGTTTTTTTCTAAAACAAGCTGATGAATGCAGCATGCACTGACTGGAACTCACATCCTAAACACAATTAAAGCTAAAGATGGGGTTCGTCGGATTTCCCAGTAATGTGATCAGCTAAAGCAAAATAAGTTGACAATTGTTTTGTTTTATTTTTTGTTTTTTACTGTGGACAATTTTATAGTGTGCTCTTTGTCCAAAGCAGGTCTAAGCAGGTTAAATAATCTGAATGGATTTCACTGATATAACTGTGACCATTGATTTCATATGAGAAGTGGACTGAGTGACCCCTCCCCCTCACGTTTATTCAAAACAGAAAGCAACTGCTGGTTTCAAGAAGCCAAAATCCTGTAGACCTCTATAGAGAAATAAACAGCTATTATTCAGTCATTCTATTGGTCTGAATAATTATTCTGACTCTAATACCTTTTGTATGGCTATGCCCATATTGCAAAAATATATAAATAGACTGAATTGAACAACTTCATTGGAACCAGAAGAAAGCCATTTTTTATACAGCCAATGCTGCAGACTTTATAAACGATGACTACTAAAATGTATTTAAAAGATTTTGGGCAACAAATGCTCCCTCCAGACAGCATGGAAAGCTTTTATTTCATAAAGCATTTTATTTTCTTTTAATCTGAATTAAATGATTATTCATTTGTATGTGTCTGTGTGTGATTTAAGAATGTCTTGTCCAACCACTTTCAAATATTCCTACTTACATTAGATTTTAAACAATAAAACACTTTAAAAAATAAACGTAACCCCAAACGTTTCTTCTTGTGAACTTGTTTAATCCTTAAATATTCAAATAACGCTGGTAGCTCCTAAAACAGTAGATATGTGAGGGAAAAAGCAGTGTTTTCCTTAAAAAGAAAAGCCAAAAAACAGAAAAAAAATAAATCCCACACGAAAGACTTATAATGAAAGACAAAAGGAGATAAATGTGTCCTAAAATCTGCAACAACAGAATCTGGAAAAGAGAAAACAGTAATCACAAAAATAAAAAGAAGAAAACTGAACTCTCGTTTTGACATAGAATTTCTTCAAAATGTTTCCATAACAGTCAGAAACATTTTTACAAACTACCCAGATGGAATTATTTCTGTTCTTCAGTGTTTGGATCCGTTTAGTGATGGTGATTTGTAGTTTCGGAGTTGATCAAGAAAGCCGGGGTTTGGGGCGGATGCCGGTCGAACAGATTTGACCAATGAGAGGGCTTCGTCAAAGGACTGGCCTTCACATGACATCAGGTAGCCGATGACCACAGCGGGAGCTCGGGAAATACCAGCATTGCAGTGGATCAACACAACCCCTTTCTGAAAGAACAGGGGATACAAAAGTTCAATCACTTAAGAACAAAGTAACATTTTTCTGTGTTTTGCGCTGTATTGACAAATTAATTATCAGAATTATTGAGTTTTTCCAGTAAAAGTTTTTACACTTGAAACAGATCAGATTTTTTTATTACAGTGAAATTATCAGAAGTCAAAACTGTCTCCCCCTCTGCTCACCAGCGGGAACACTTTTTGGATGCTGCACACTTGATTTTCATTCACTCAATCAACCACAGCATACTTAAGCTCTGCACTGGGCTCAGTGGGAAGTAAAGTATTGTTTGTGCCACTCTGCTGTTCTTACTCAGCGTTATATCTGGACCTGATCTTCTGTCTCCTGACCCTGTTTCCCTGCCCACTGCCCTGACCCTTACCTGAATTTTTACCAACCTGTCTCTCCTATGATGATCTCATGCTGGTTTTTAAGCCCTTCCTGACTGACCCTGATTTAACTTTGTGGACTTTTAGCTGAGGTAATAAACCTGCTGCATTCGGATCCAGCCGTATGCCTGTTCTTGTGACAGAAATGCATGTCTTAAAGAGTAGTGTACAGATGTATCACAAAACCATGGAAGATGTCCAAATAAAATATGCAAAGTACATGTACATCGTTGAATTTATTCACTTTGACGTTTAGAGCAGTGGTCCCAAACTTTTTTAATGTCATGGACCGGTATGACGTCACACAAAGTTTTCACGGACTGGTCTTTCAAGAATAGGCTGATGAGTAATATAGCAACACTATGACGAAGAGGGAACAGAGATGTGACAAGACAAACCATGTGCTTTTATTTTGACATGCATGACATTGTACATCGCACAGATGTGATCATCCTCTCCCCTTCCTTCGCTAATGGCACAAAAAACAAGTGCTGTCAATTAAATGTAGCTTTCTTTTTTTTCCCGAAAGACGAAGGCTCCTCTTCTGTCTCCTGGCTGGGCGTTTTCCCCCTGGCAAAGAAACGTTACAAAGACATTTGTTTTTTACTAATTTTGCTAGCTCCTGGGTTTTATTTTAGCGGTAAGCTATCACGTGACCGAGAAGAGCGCCTTGGCCTGCGTCTGGAGCAGGGGTGGCGAACAAGTTTGACACCAAGAGCCAAATTCTTTCGCTGTGAGAGTCAAAGAGCCACACCACACACTGACATGCCAATATGTACACACACAAACACGCAATTGTAGCTGTATTGTTTTCCATAAAACACTCCTCTCCCTACAACACAACAGCAAGTATTGTACTTGTGTTTATTTCAAGTTTTATTTCAGTTGAGTGTGGCATAATTTAATTTTAAACTACAAAAAAAAGAATTCTTCAATAATGTTTTTGTCTATAGTTTTATGGTGGATTTTTGTCATGAAAACCAATTAATTGATGACATCTTAATGAAAGTTTAAACAACACAGCTTGATCACCACAGTCGGAACCAAACAGGTATTTACCTGCTTCCTACCAGCTTAGCAGTGCATTTACTTGAACTCAATCGCCAGTACCCAAACATCATGAACCTCACTTCTGCTCATAGCCCCCTCACTAATGTTTTTACACCCAAGATTCCCCATTTCCCATGAGTCTTGGGGCTGAAGGCGGGGGCTAACCCCCCGGTCATCACACTATTCACACAGGCATGCTCAGTCAGGTGTCTCTGCACATTGAAAAGCTTTAACTTGTTAAAAAGGAGACAATTTTTGTCAGATCAGGAAGAGTTTCAATTTTCTCTGGGATACATTTTGTTCTTTTCTGCAATGAACAATTTTACTGCTTCCAGAAGCTCATAATTATAAACATAGTGACTTGCCATTCTGTTCACTAAAAAGTAATAATCTTCCCATTCTTCCAGAAATATCACATGTTTATCTTTATACTCTGAATTTCACCATTTTGACCATGAGGGTAACAGTCTGCACGCACATCGAATGTTTAGTATTTTTTTCCGGCATTGGGCGTGACCCGCGCAAATGATTGGCGGTCACTTATGTGTCGGAAGCAGAATCAAATCACACACACTGCCCAGCAGTCTTTTTATTAATTATTTTTAATACTCTTTGATGGATTTCAGAGTTGCATAAAAGTGAATTACTTATGAAATGAGGCTTAGTATGTTGAAATTATTGTCACAACACATCCGTGACAAATCCATCAACCGACTTCACACGATATCAATGGGGAATAAGCAAACTCATGGGTAGTTTGCATTGCCCCTTTCCAACACTGTTGCTTGCATACGTTAATACGCCCAGAAACTGCCAAACAGCATGGATGTCAATTCTGCTAACAGCCCCCGGACTCATGGTGAGGAACTTTACACCCACAATTCCCCACTTCTCATGAGTCTTAGGGGCTGAAGGCGGGAATAACCCCCGGGTCGCCACAATATGATGAGAGGCAAAGAGCTGCATGCTCATTGGCTGAGAGCCGCATGGGGCCTGGTCTAGAGTGACATAGATGGATGTAACAGAGAATTGGGCAATTTTTCAAAATAAAACATCTTTCAGATTCCGAAATAAATAAGACGGACGTAATGTAAGTTATTTATTCTTTCTCTGTGGCCCGGTACCAAGTGACCCACCGACCGGTATTGGGGACCGCTTATTTAGAACAATGAGCAGAAATCACATTTCATCAGCACCATGGTCAATGCCCGCCTCGGGCCTTCACAAGGCTTTGTTTTAATTAAACAATGGGATTCCTTTGATCCACACCAGTTCTTAGTCAGCTGGCAGGCGCCAGTCAAGGCAGTCCACCAGGGGGTAGGGGTGGATGGACTGACGAACTCCCATCGAGACGAGAGATCTCTAGCAGGAGCCGCAGCTTGATCCCAGACCGCATCCAGTCCCCCCCCCCCCATGTTTATGTTTCACAACGCTTTGTAGTTGCTTGCGTCACATTGGTTGCAGGACCATCACAGCTGAATATCCCTGATCACTGGGGAGAGTGAAACCTGCTGGTGACATCATCCGTGACTGGAATTTTTTGCCAGTATGCAATTTTTGAGGTGTTCAAAGATTTTGAACATCTCAAAATCAAATTCACATAAAGAACCGTCGGCCCAAATACTCGACGGACATCAGCAATAAAGACATTTTTTAAATAAAATATGAGTTATTTTCACAGTCCTTTTGCCTATCCGGAAGTAAGACGACTCGATCTCTGGGGCACAGCCTTTCGCTCCTTGTAGATGTCACCCATTTCATGACAACCTAGGGTTGGCCTCGGAAGCTTGTCTGTTTTCCGCACACGAAAACAAACTACATCATAACTTTTGCAAAGATAAATGTGCAAATTGAGTCGATCACAGCTAACTCGCGGCAACAGACTCTTCCTGGAAAGGACTGTTCTTCACTTAGGTACTGTACCTCACAATGAGCCAAGTTTTTAAAGCATTTTGTCCATTTTAAAACTATCTCAAAATGTTAAATAGATTTAACATGTGGTGGTATGCTTGTTCACACTGCTGGACTGCAGAGGAACTGGATGCAAATGGGTCAAAAGCAGGAATTAGAACTGGCACCTACAACAGGGATGGGAGGCCATAGATGGAACCAGAACTGGCACTAGACACATTGATGGGACCAAAGGCAGAATTGGTACCAGTCATGTAAACTGGCATTAACCACATTGGGAAGCCTACAAGCAGAAAAAGTGCCAGCGATGCAAACAGAACATCACTAACCCTGTGAATAGGCCTACAGCCAGAACTAACACCAGACACGCAAACACACACAGCCACTAGAATCGGCCCCAAACACATAGCTAGAACCAGAACCAACACCGGATACATGAACATTTCAAATCACTGACCTACATCATGCCAACAGAAAGCTTAGTAAAATAATGAAAACGTTTTTATCCATAACATCTCAAACATGCAATTTTTTATTAGAAAGGGTTAACCTGGTAGAAAATGTATTTTAAAAAAGTTTTTTTTTCACGCTTGATTTTTCAAAATGATATTTAACTGAAAATTAGAAAAATAAAAAATATGCCAAAATGACATTTGATAATTACAGACACAAATAAGGAAAACGTATTTTAAAAAAGTAAAAAAGAAATCAAAAATCAAAAAATATGACAAAGAAACAAAACATTGGGGTAAACCATTGTAGAGTTTTAGAGAAGAAAGTTTTTTTAATAGTTTTTCATACACTTTTAATAGTATATCTGAATATTAAAATCAACAGGTTTTTGTTGTGACAACATTCTTCTTCTTTCTCTTTTGGCTTTTTCCCATCAGGGGTCGCCACAGCGAACAAGTTGCATGGTTTACTTGGCAATGTTCTATGCTGGAAGCCCTTCCTGATGCAACCTTCTCAGAGCAACCGGGCTTGGGACCGGCAGAGAAGTAGAGAAGGGAACAGGGAGCAGCCCGGATTCGAACCCAGGTTTCACGGACGGAAGGCGCCGCAAACCAGCACGAGCTAAACCAGCTGTTTTTGTGACAGCATTAATATCTAAAAATCATTAGAAAGCTGTTTACTACTTAGGTAACATGAGAGAGTATTTCAAAATAAAAGCATCAGTTTGAATATCATGGCTGGAATTACCAAGCGCATATACATACACACACACACATTTCCTGTAATCAAATACCCCTAATGACTGCCTAATCACTGAACGATTGTGGTGTTGTGTTAAGGTGAGCCTCAGGCTGCGCTGCTAAAAGCTTGTATAACTCTGAGATCTGATCTGTGTGGGGATCCATAATACATGAGAAAAACTTAACATCTATTATTCAAAACAGAGGGGGAGAAGAGGAAACGGAGTGAGGATGTGAAGGGAGGAACCAAGAAGAGATAGCAACACATGTGGCAAGTTTCACCTCATCCTGAAGCCTGTATATGGTCTCTTTAATAAACACAAAACATTATTTTTTAATCATAACAGAGTAAACAAAGCGTTTGCCTTTAACAAGTGAATGGTGGTGTGAAAGACGTACTGACACGTCAAACAAATGGAAATAAAGAAATATTTAAGTTTTTCAAAAGGACTCTAACTTAATGAGTTGCTTGAATCCACAGTTAGGTCTTACCAAAAACTCTAACATAATGGAACTTTATGCCTACTGCTTGACATTGAGCATCAAGGGTTGGATTGGGGAGTTAGACCACCAATTGGCTCTTGAACAGCCTAGGCTGCAGCTGACTGCTCCCTCAGGAATGGGCCAAATGATGGAAACAATTCTTGCTCAGGTTTGTGGACCGTACAGTAAAGTCATTTTTCTTGAGCTGAGTACTACCAAATGTCATTTAGTATTGCCAAATTAAAATAATTTGGCTTAAAGACTCAAACATTTGGTTGCTAAGGTTCAAACATTGCCACATATTTATTATCTACACATATTAAAATTAGTTTTATGGTCGGTATGGACCATAACGTTCTTTAACAGAACTTTAATGTTTTTCAAATACTCATCTGCATTGCTACATCTGCCAAGAACTTAGTACTCTGCCCAATATTTTCATTGAAAAGTATCCAGAGATGAAATAAAGCTGTCAGAGACAATGTTTAAATGCCAGCTATGCTCTCGCCAATCAGAAGGGACCTTATTGGAAGTCTGCACTCCTGCTACTAGAAATTGATTGGCTTGAAATAATCTGCCAATCAAACTGTCACAAGAACAGGCAGACAGCTGGATCTAAATGCAGCAGGTTCATTAGCTCAGCTAAAAGTCCATAAAGCTAAATCAGGGTCAGGCGGGCAGGGGTCGATAACAGGCATAAGATCATCAGATGAGAGACTAGGTAGTCAGAATCCAGGAGAGAAAAGGGGCAGGTGGCAAGGACAACAGAGTGAGACACAGGGTCAGAAGACAGAAGATCAGGTCCAGATATAATGCTCGTAAGGAAGGCAGAGTGGCACAAACAATACTTCGCACTGAGCTAAATTCAGCAGTGCTTAAGTATGCTGTAGACGATGAATGAATGAGTCAGGTGTGCGGCATCCAGGAAGTGTGTGTGCTGGGATTGCTGGGAGTTGTGGTGTGGTTAGAACTCTGGGGACGGCTCCAGCTGGTGACCAGAGGGTGAGAGTTCTGACTTCTGATGTTTCAAATGTTCCACGTGAACTACATACTTTGTTTTTATTGAGGCATCTGATTGGTCAGCTAATAACATAAATAACTTTCACTACAGAAAAAAAACACATGAAAAAAATTAGGATTATCAAGAACATGTTAAAAAGGGTATAGGAGCGAAAATGGTTATTCTGATTAAATAGAATGAGTAATAGCTGTTTTTTTTCTATACAAATCTATGGGATTTTGGCTTCTTTGAGCCCACAGGTACTTCCTGTTTGAAACATTGGGGGGGTCACTAAGCCCAGTTCTCATATACTGTCAATGGTGGGGGGAAAAAACACCATCAGATGTCTTCTAGAGCCCATTTGCAACAACTGCTATGAGAGTTGGGATTTTTTCCTTTTAAAATTGTAAAAACCTCAAATACGTCTTGAAGAATATTTTTCTAAACAACGTCAACCTATATTTATACTTAAGCATCTTACTAAAAACTTTGTGAACCAGCTGTCAAACACAGCGGTGGAGGAATAATTATTTGGCTCTGTGTTCTGCAGAGTGAGGCATCAATAAGTCTTTGAGTCAACAATGAACTCCTGGGGGGCGAAAGTTTGGGTCTCCTTGTGCCGGTCCCTAGCCCAGATAAAATACATGGTTATGTTAGAAAGGGCATTTGACGTCAAATCTCTGCCAAACCACAAATGTGGATCAGTGAAAGCTGATTTGCTGTGGATACTCCTGAAAGGATATGCTGAAAGGTGAACAACAACATGAACTCCTGTTCAACAGAATACAAAGAAATCTATCCGTTCCTTGCTGTCATATTTGTGCAGTGGGACAATGGCCCAAAACTTCAAATGTACCCTAGAAGACTTTTATAAATATATAACTTCACAAAATTAAAAATAAAGTGGTAAATGGCGTAAACTTAAATAGCACTTTTCTAACTTCCTCGAAGGCACAGTCCCATGTATTTACACACTGATGGCGACTCAGTGGCGCCAACCTTCCACCATGTGGGGTTCAGTGTCTTTACCAAGGACACTTCGACACAAGGCGGGTATTGAGCCGATCCGATCAGAGGTCAATTGCCCTACCACTGCACCACGACCACCAGTGGTACCACAGCAGGAAATTCAAAACAACATAGGTTGCTTTCACCTTACTGGAACAGTAAAGAGACCTTTACACAAATGCAAATGAAAGAGGATGAAATGATGAGCTCACATCTAAATAATCAGTCATCTTTGTAGGACTCTAATGAGCCGGTTTAGTGTGACCCAAACACTTGAGCCAGAGAGACTTTCCTGGAAGGAAGCGATAACATCATTTGCCATGGAAGAGACACATGCCAGTTCGGTTAGGAGCCACCATAGGAAGTCTCAGGTGTAAGTTTTGTAATTTCCACAGAAATGTTACAAACAGATAGCTTGCAATGGTTTTGTGAATGACACATAAACTTTCAAGACCCACCCAGAGAACAGATGTCAGATGTTTTCTTTGGCATGCATTCATGCGGTGGCATTTAGAAGGAGCTTCATGTTTTCTAAGTAGTTTGTGGCACTCGTCTTGCGTGGCAGCTGCTGATGCGCTGAGTGTGACCGGCTGCCATCTGAGACCATGATGATATTATCTCCTTTTCAAACGGAAACTAAATGAGGCCTGTACAACAACAGGTTCTCTGTGAAAACCAATTTAACTAAAGCCTGTCTCTGAACCGATGGGTTTGCTCTGAGACAACGTTCAGAACATTTACTTTTTTAGATAACAAGATGACCATAGAGCATCCACCATAACTATTGAGTTACTTGTTGTATAAAGAGAGATTGTACAGACCTAAAGACACTTTGGATCAGCCTAATTTCTGGTTAATGTTGTTGTTAACTGAACAGTTTTACCTCTTTGTGAGCCTGTTGGATAAAGTCACAGCAGTCCTTGATGTATGGCAGCAGATCTGTATCAGGATGATCCAAAATGCTGACAGTTTTGTAGATGAAGAGGTCAGGGAACACGTTCTCCACTCCGAAGGCTACATTCAGGATGTGAGACACCTGAGAGTGAAGACAAGGAGATGAATTTTAATGCTCATCACACATAGGCAATGGCAAACTAAAATGTTCTGAAACTTTTCACATTTTTTCCATTAATACTATTAACTTCATTTTGAGTTTGTGTGCATTTAAGATAAAACCTGTCTGCTTTTTGTCAGTACCACAGTTTTGAGGTGAAAGAAACTATTCAGAATTCAGTAGTTTAAAAGTGAAAAAAATCAAAAGTATAGTTTTGGATAATTGCTCTTTTTTCAGAACCTAATCAATCTCATGCCACTGCATTAAGTATGGATTTGTTTTTGTCATATTGCTCAATCTCTAGATTGCCCGTCAAACTCTTACACTTAATCAAAAGGGGCGGCTGTGGTGCAGCGATAGGGCAGTTGACCCATGATCGTAATATTGCAGGTTCAATTCCCGCCTTGCACACCCATGTTTCAAAGGCCGCCTTTACACTGCAGGTCTTGATGCTCATATCCAATTTTCTGACTATATCCGATTTTTTTGACGACCCGCTTACATCATCTTTTAAAAGTGACCCGTATCTGATTTTTGCATTTACACTATACAATGTTGAAACTATCAAACGTAGACGTTCTGAGGACTACGTAGCAGTATTTCCGCATTCCACGGACCTCTTTCGGACTTTTGTGTGACTGCGGTTGTCATGGAGGCAAGGCAGCGACGGAAGGAGGCGTTGCCTTGGGCTCTCCTGAGGGGATGCACGGGGGAGGAAAAAGGAGGGCTGCTCAGCTCTCTCTGAGTTTTGAATGAGGAAGTGTTTGCAGACATGCTGTACTAACAGTTTGCCCAAGTGTTGAACCTTTCCTGTGCGATGACTTCTCTGTTCCGACCGTGGTCAGAAACACACGGGAGATTTCCTCGGGGTTCACTTTTCCATTCTGAACCCTCAGCCTCCAGAGTGGGCTAAGAAAGACTCCAAAACTTTTGGGCGAGACACCTTATTTTTGATTTACGGTTCTCCGACAGTCCCCCGCTCCGCGCTCACACCCCCCCCCTCTCTCCTTACACACACACACACACACACGCAACCACGCATGGTCCCCATCATGTCTAATTATCCTAAGTTTGATTAGTTACTGTATGAATGTATTACTGATGAGTATATTTCTTTTGTGTATTATTTCTACTTAATTGCTTGAAATAAACCATTTCAAATCAAATCATACACGCCCCCCAAAGAAATAAACTGCTTCTAGCCTGTTCCATAGCAATGGTGTACCGCTTCATTAGTTACCGTTTGCGTCCCGACCGGGACCGGAACCGGACATAACAGCGGTTTCCAACTACGGTCTGAAGCCTGAGGCTGAAAGGTAACACGCTGACAGCAAAATCAGCACAAAAGCACCTTAATAAGTCATGTGATCTCAGTTGGTGGTGTCCTGAATTGATGTCACTCAGGTACGATTCGCATTTACTGGGGAATATCCGATTTGTCTGCTTACATGGCACACGCAAATGCACGTATCCGATTTGTTTCCGATTTATTTCCACATATGAGAGAGGCCTGTATCCGATCTGAGAAAAACGGAATCCATGCGCTTTTGTCCTGCTTACACGTTCACCGATCATATCTGATCTGTGCCACGTGAGAGGAAAAAATCGGAATTGGGTCACTTGAACCATGCAGTGTAAAGGCGGCCAAAGTGTCCTTGGACAAGATGCTGAACCCCACCTTGGGAGGTTGGTGCCAGCATTTGGCAGCAGAGCCACCATCAGTGTGTGAATGTGTGTGTGCATGGGTGAATGGGTCTGTGACTGTAAAGCACTTTGGGGATTTGAAAGAGGGTCGAAAGCACTATATAAATATACGCCATTTACCAAAAAGGTGTTGCATTGAGCTTTGCTTGACTCTGTTCTTTGTTAAGCTTATGTTGAAGAGGCACTTTATAAAATGATAAATATAGTGTATTTTGGTGAAAAACAAGGAGAATTGGGTGAAACTTTAAACTGTTAAGGCTGAAAGATCAAGCAGTGATGTCTGAATGTCTTATTTGTCCGTACCTGAACTAAAGGATCGGGCGAACTAAAACAAAAAAGAGTTGCTCACCTTATGTTTTCTCAGAGTGCCAAAATCATGTGCAGCATCCTGAGAACCTGTCCGTGCAGAAAACACACACAGAAACCAATATTTGTGTTTATTTGGATTAACCTAGAATCCATCTGTGCTAGTGTTGTATCTATTTCAGGTCAAAGGTTCATTCAAGTTTCACCTGTGAGCCCTGAGGGGTCACGTCTCCCCCACGTTCATGCTCATGTTACCGTCTGCTCTAAGCCAGAAGGTAACATCCAGAACGGGGGGGGGGGGGGGGGTATATCTAGACCGCAAGTAAAGTGCTGCAGTACACTAAGCTGCAAAAAAACTATTCCCTGTGAGAAAATAAGTAGAGTTTGAAAAGCCACACTTCTGGCAAAAAGTTTTAGAATACTCCAGTGTTTCCATTTCTTTGGAAAATTATTAAATGTACTGACTGGTTTCCCTCCAAAATTAATGTTTAGTACAAATAAGCAACTGGTGTTACAAAAAACAAAAAGAGTACTGGAATCAAATTGTTGAACAAAAGCAGAGCTTAGATTCAGGCTTTGGGTCTTTATCTTGTTGTAGGATGGCCCCTTGATATCCCCAGAAGGAACTGTAAAATATTCAGAAATTCTTTGTGATTTCATATTTTGATAAATGAATGCATAACACCCTCTTGCAGTCTCCAGCAGTTGAGTGTTTTTTGTTCCACCTTCACAGTGTCTTCTTTACTCTAACTTTTCCTGTCAGCTAACTAAAACTGAGAGCTGCTTACAAAGACCTTAAAATGCTGCTTGGATTCAGATCAGGGATGTCATTCCTCCCAGTCACATCATTTCAGGTATCCTTTTCCCACACGGGCATAGAAATCTACCAGTAGAGCAGGAGTCT
This sequence comes from Oryzias sinensis, assembly GCA_037389245.1. Taxonomy (NCBI): domain Eukaryota; kingdom Metazoa; phylum Chordata; class Actinopteri; order Beloniformes; family Adrianichthyidae; genus Oryzias; species Oryzias sinensis. Next base: position 28,593,746 of record CM074501.1, read on the forward strand.
CTGGTCAGAGCACTTTCTTTTACCCTGGAGACTCCTAAGGGCGGGTACTCTGGATTGATGTTTGGCACACAAGCCAAGACCACAGAATGAGACCTGTCCCCAAATGGACGACCAAGGTGAACTTTAACACGTGACGATTGAGTTTAGGGTCTATGAGCAAATTCAGAAATGACTTTCCTCCGCAAGGTTGTCAGATGGTCCCTTAGAGATAGGACAGGGATTCTGTCACCTGAGAGGAGCTAGGAGTAGAGCTCCTCTACACTGAAAGAGGCCTGTTGAGGTGCCCCAATCATCTCTTCCAGATGCCTCCTGGATGTCTTCCTGGAGAAGTATAATGGGCTTGTCCCACTGGGAGGAAAACCCAGGACGCTCTGGGGGAACTATGTCTCTCTGCAGGTCTGAGAGCATCTTGAGGTTCCATTGGCAAAACTGGAGGAAGTTTATTTGTGGAGAGGGGCAGTTTGGGCAACCTTGCCTAGGCTGCTGCCGCCGTGACTGTGATCCCATAATCCGAATAAGTGGGAGAAGATGGATGGATGGTCCTAAGGACCAATAGATGGATTGCAACTGTACTTTCTTTGAAATGACAAGAAAGGCCAACCTTTTCCAGGGTTATCATGGTCTGTCTCTCTTCCATTATTAGATGTATATTTCTTGCCACTTTCATTTCAGCTGAGCAATTTTTTTCAAAAAAACCTCACAAAGTAACCCTGGTGTGTTCCATCTCTGCATCTATGCAGACATAGGAGGTTGTGGTTAACCAGTAAAAGTTGAAGCACCTGCAAGAGTTACTTGCGAGGATTGGACATTTTTTATTGCACATTAATAGTTTTAAATAGTTCATCTATTTTGGGTTCCCCTATTCAGAACATACACTAACTAACTTCACCTTTTTAAACTTTTGTCAGTCCACAACTGTTGTATCATTTCTGACTATATTATGGACTTCAAACTGGAAGGAATGGCTTTTGACAACTTTTGACCGGTGATGCTTTTGCAACAGTTTTTCGACAAATTACTGGCTTTTTTCAGTCAATGTAAAACCTTTAGAGAACCCTCTTTTCAACTGTAACACCCCAGGGCTTTGTTGTTTGCTTTAATGCTGATTTGCATGTCTTTTCTCATCTGCGTTCTTTGTGAACTTGATTAAATTAAACCCAAAAAGATCAGACAGATATTCTTTACAAAGTCTATACAAATTAAGGATTTTACCAAACTCCCAATTTTTTTTCTATTTTTCGTTAAAGATAGCATCATAGTTTAAATAAAAAAGAACATTTAAAAAAATTTCCCCTGAGGTTTTTAAATGAAATAAAATATAGAAAAAACTAACCTTTAAAACAACTTTAAAGGTGAAGGGCAAAATTATTTCATAATAATATGATATTTCCTAGGAATAAGACAGTCTTTAATTTCATTTTTAGGGAGAAACTGAATTGCAAAATACCAACAAAAAAGAAAAAAACAGAAAAGTTAATTCCTTTTGCTCACAGGGTTTTGACTACTTGACTTTTTATTTTATTTTATGAGCAACTTAAGACTCCACCATTCAAGTTACCTTTCTTGTCTCCACATATTTAAAAAGAACAGCTCAGAAAGCAGTTGGAACAGAACCGATGGGAACTTTTTAGCCTGTTTTTTTTTCATATTTCTTTAAATTGTTGGAGAGCAGCGAACAGCAGGATGAGCTGACAAAGTTACAAGGATAATGGGAAAAGACAATTTGGAAGATTATTTTCAGAATCCTGCACTAAAAACAATACTATTTTAAATGAGAAGTTGGAAGCCTTCATCATGTTGGTTTGGATGTTTTGTTGTGACTCCTTATCAGGCTCACCCAGCAGCAGGAAGGGCTTGACGATGCCGACCTGCAGGTCCCAGGATGTATCAGGGACGTATCCCAACGTCTTCTCTGAAGGGGCCTGGTCTTCCACCACTGTAATCGTTGAGCCCTTCCAGGTCTCGATGATGCGGCGGCCGCTCAGGGATGTCACACGGGTGCACTGCTTCCGCAGCCTCGTCCTGGAAAAACTCTGGATCTCAGCGGCAAGAGACTGCATGGTCAAACCGCGCTCAGCCTAAAAGAAAGACGGATATTTTTTGCTTTTATACCATTGCAAAATGAGTCTTCCACAGTTGCACAAATCTTATTTAGCCCTCTTATGCTATCCTAGGCACTTTAACATTGGGAGTTGGGTCATCTAGACCCACTAATCAGTGCCCTGCAACTTTTTTTCCTTTAATGATTTGTGATCCTCACTGGTGTCCATAGATTACATGAAATCTTTCCACCTTTATCCACCTTTGTCATGGTAGGGAAATTATGAAATTCCAGATAAGAACCTCAATCCCACTAGGGTTTGAAACAAATGAAACTCTGAAGAAATACTTATGTGATGCTTTTCTTTCCAAAGGTTCAAAGCGCTTCACTGCAACAAATCCCCTTCACTGATGGTGGCAGAGGTGCCATGCAAGGCTCTAACTGAACCGGAAGGAGCAATGTGGTTTCAGGAACACATCAACACAAAAACAGGCCCTTAGCAGATCTGCCACAAAAGGACTGTTATCCTTACCGGCCTCCAGGAACTTTCTTTTACGTACTCACTAAAGCTTGGAATTGGTTCCTACAAGTCATTAGATTGACAATTTCAAGATGCAAGTGCTATCACTGAACTCCATACTTCAAACCCCGCTTATACTGCTTCTTTTGTGCTGCAATGTCTTGTCGTGTGTAATACCATCTGTGACTTTGTGAGAGTTTTATATATGCAGAGGAGGAATCTTCTGAAAAACAGTTTTGAAGTGACTCAGGTCAGATTACTTTCTAATCTTTTCCTGTTCAATAAATTAAATTTAACTAAATTAAGTTAAAAATTCTTAAAGTTTTCTGTCTTTAAACCACCAAAGGAATCTCCCCATGGATTGAGGAAAAATGGTCTTACCAAGAATTCTTATTTTAAGACAAAAAGCCTTGTTTTCTCAAACTGAGATTATTTGAAAAACTTCCTTAATAAGATTATTTTTTCTTCAAGACAGAAAAAGAAGACAAATTTTCTTGAGGCAAGCTCCTTTTGCTCTCTAAATATTCCGGTTTTCCAGTGCAGGCAGGCAAAGTGGGAGCCTGTGACATTCTGATCAACCGCAGTTGTTTACATTCACTGAGGGATTTAAAAGAGATAAAGTATAAAAAACTTTGCATACTTTTTATTTGTAGGTTAACCTATGATCTTTTTGGGAACCAAAATGGGAACTGTTCGAAAAACCGGTTGGAACCCAACAACTACACATAATAAGTTCTCACCAACAGAACCTAAGCACTTGGAGGATTCATCATGAGGCAAAGCCAAAGGAAATCAGTCTTAGAGTCAGGATGAGAATTAGTTCCTGCATGTTTTTTTCATGGTTAGACTGCTTTGGCTCCCACCCATCAGGCTGCTCCAGAACGCATTTAAAAAGTCTCCAGCTGATTGAAAAGATTGCAGAGTTCTGTCATTTTAAAACCAGAATACAGTTCACTCACATATGCACCCTGCAAAAACAGAAGTAAAATGTTCTTACCCTATTGGCAGATTTTTTTATGTATTATTTTTATTTTACTTTTTTAAAATTGTGGTCATTTTTTTATGCAAAATGTTTTTGCATGGTTTAAATAATATCTTTTTTGAAAACAACTGAAAGTAAATCAACAAGTTTACAATATACACTGAAAGACAAAGTATATCCTCTGTTTTACTCAGGCACCTATTCATGCTTTCTAAAAGATTGTCACTGTCATGTTTGCAGGTATGATGGTTTTTGGGTTATTTAGCTTAAAAACTGAACATAGATTCAGTAAAATGACCAAAAAATAACTGCAGATGTAAACAAGGATGCTAAAAGGGAAAAGTATTATTCATGCTCTGCAGCTGCACTTTTAAACACAGTTTTATGAAAGGTTTAAACCCCTGTCACAAAGTAAACGTGAAAATCACACAAGTCATCTGAAGGTACCTGTCTCTTCGGATGTCTGCCTCTTCACGGCACAGGTACCTGCTCCACTGAGTGCAGATTATCAAGTTGCACACCAGAAACCAGAAACAAAGGTGACCCCGCTCAATCTTTGGAGGAGAAACACTCCTCTCCAGTCATCCTTTGCTGTTCCTGCAGATGTCAGGTGTCTGCCACCAACTCCCCCTAACTCACCAGGTCCAAAACAAACCTGTCCAGAGAAGATCAGCTTCTAAAAAGACTGCCTCTGACAGTACCAACCCGCTCCGCTGGAGGTGAGCTGCTGTTATGGTGTAATTTGAAACCTGTCTGCGTTCCTGAGTTTCCTCAAAGCTCTCCAACACGAGAACATCAGCCAGGAACATTCGCCAGGTCCTTTTTATGGTGAAGCTGTGTTAATAGACAAAGATACAAAAACAATACTTTCTCTGCTGTAAATAATAACAGAAAGCAGTTTGAATGATTGACTCAGAGCTGAATGACAGATTTCTATTAAAACCACTAGAGGGCGCCATATTCATATTTTGAAAGAGCAAAGGACAGGCACCAAAGGAAACTCTTTCAATATCAAACAATCGTTTAAATCTGTTAAAAATAGACAGGTTTATTTTTAACATTAACTTGAGAACTATAATCACATTATACAATTAAAAAAATTGGTTTACTTTCACTTTTGTTGTAAAATGGCACATAAATCACGTTATTTGAGTTCTACTCCTTACCAGAGAGAGTTATAATATTTCCTTGCTATTTTTTTAATGAGTATCAAACGGAATAAGTACATTCCCTGACTCATGAGCCACATGAACTTGATACTGTTATGATTTGCACTTGGTTTGTGATTTTTCATTTTGTTTTCACTTGGTTCTTTGGATTGTTTTTGTACCGGCAGGCTGTGGTTTCTCCTGGATGTTCTAACCCCTTTCTGTGGTTCTTTGTGGGGCAGTCAAAGCTGTCTTCACACTTCTGGATTTTCAGAATTTAAGGAGCTGTCTCTAGTGTCATGCGTTTTGCATGTGTTCTTCCAAGCCTTTACATCCAATACAGACATTAAGGACTTTCAACTTTGAGAGTTGTATTTGTTATTTTTGTTTTTAGAGTTGTTGCTACACTTGGGGCAATTGCTTTGCATACAAAAATGTTGGACCCACTTTCCAGCTTTGTTCATGTTCCTCCCTGCTTGCCAGTCATACAGCCAACAGACACTTTGGAATTCATCCACATCTTTTTACAAGTTACGTTTTGTTTTATGTGCATTTGCTGTTAAAATTCATGAATAAATCCATACAAACTAGAACTGTCAGAGGCTTAAGAATAATACTCTGGTATGCCAAGGTCTCCAAACTCTTTACAGTAATTTTATGATTCCTCTGGGAAAACATATTCAGCTCAGCAACATCTCATATCATTTCTATGCAGACGATATCTAGCTCTACTTTTCTTTAGTAAATGATTACTAAAAACTACAAAAGTTGTTGAATTGCTTGACGAGCATTACACTAAAACTTGGCTGAACAATAATCATTTACTCTTACAGTAAATACCCAGAAAATCGAGATGCTGATTTTTGCCACTGAACATAAAATCCCTTTTATCAGACAACACCTCAGGTGTCTCAGCTCTTCTGTCTAGTCAAGCCTTAGAAATCTTGGGGTGTTGTTTGGCAAGTCTATGTCTCTGGAAGTTCACTCAAAACAGATGATAAAAAAACTGTTTTTATCATCTGAGGAACTTGGCAAAATTAGAAAGTATTTTGTCTCGATCTGACCTGGAAACAATTATCCACGCTTTTATTTCTTCTCGTTTAGATTACTGCAATTACCTGGTTTAACAAATGCTCGCTAAACCGTCTTCAGCTTGTCCAAAACTCTGCAGCACAGACGGACAGACAGACAGACAGACAGACAGACAGACAGATAGACAGATAGATAGATAGATAGATAGATAGATAGATAGATAGATAGATAGACTTTGATGGTCCTGAAGGAAATTAGATGTTTTTAAAAAAATTTGAAGGCTTTTAACAGGAACCAGTAAACGGACACACATCACTCCTTTGTTATCTGCTTTGCATTGGTTACCACTCAAATTTCCAATAGATTTTAAAATTTTACTTTTAGTAGAGCCTTGCATGGTCAAGCTCCAACGTACATATCTAACCTTTTAACCCCATACTCTTCGGCCCGATCCTTAAGGTCTTCCAACCAAAATCTTTGAAGCATTTCAAAGACCTGCTTTAGAACTAAAGAAGGTTTCTCATTTGAAGCCATTGCTCCTCATGTGTGGAACTCCCTCCCATTGTCGTTGCATCAGATTACTCCATTGACTGTTTTGGATCTCAGGTCAAGACATTTTTATTCAAGACAGCTTTTAGTTGATTGTATTCCTTGTTTTACTTCATTTTACTGTTTTGTTTATTACTATTATTGTATTTTACTATTTCTTTGTGTTTTAACAAGATTTTATGCTCCTTTTGTAAAGCACTTGGTGATTTGTTCTGGGAAAAGCGCTATATAAATAAAGATTTCCAATCTCTTTTATTCTGCTTCTATTTAAAAAAATGACTTATAAGGGTACAGCTTTAAACCTTGTACATGTGAACAGTGACAGTAGTTTAGTTTCCATTGACTATGAAATTGCGCAAATTGAATTTACAATAATAGTGATAATAATTTGTCTATTAGAAAAAAGACAATTTCAAAAGAACGTGCATTTATTGAAAAAATAGTTTTTGTGCTCGGACGAGGTGGTTTTTGAGGCAAATCGAAATTGATATATTTTGCAACACTGCAATGGAAACACTTTGTTTAATTAAATGAGTCATGTGACCAACAACTTTGCACGGGCTGGACAGTTTGAATGAAGCTGCTGTAAATCAAAGCATTTTTCACATCCATTGACATGTTTTTGAATGACTCTTTGTGTGAGTTTGGTTTGTGCTTATTCACATAATTATGACTGAATGCAAACAGTGTAAAAGAGAAATTGTGTTTTTTTTACCATTTTGAATTTTAAATTGGAATTTGGATAAAGTTTTGCACATATGAGCATATCTATCTATCTATCTATCTATCTATCTATCTATCTATCTATCTATCTATCTATCTATCTACTCAGTGAATGAGTCAGTGAGTGAGCCTGGCCGGCTGTGTGTGTTCTACAAATAATAGTTTCCTTAGTGCTCTCACTATGAGATACAGGTTGAAATACGGCTAACTGCTGTTTAGGGGACACATTGGTTTTATTTTGACCCCTGTGCCATCTTAGATGAACCCACCCTTACATTGACGTGTTGTCCTTTCCATGACAAAGGTGGATAAAGGTTGAAAGATTTCATGTAATCCTTGGACACCAGTGAGGTTCACAAATCATTAAAGAAAAAAGGTTCAGCGCACTGTCTAGTGGGTCTAGATGACCCAATGCCCGGTACCAGTCCGTGGGTCATTTGGTACCAGGCCGCACAGAAATAATAAATAACATACTTTACTTCCGGTTTATTTATAACAGAATCTGAAAGATGTTTTATTTTGAAAAATTGCCAGATTCTCTGTCACATCCATCTATGTCACCATTAACGCGGGCCAAGATGCTCTTCTCGGTCATGTAATAGGTTACTGGTAAAATAAAACCCAGGAACTAGCAAAATGAGTAAAAACAAACGTCTTTGGAAAGTTTCTTTGCCAGGGGGAAAAGGCCCAGCCAGGAGACAGAAGAGGAACCTTCAACTTCCAAAAAAAGAAAGCTACATTTAATAGACAGTACTTATTTTTTGCACCATGAGTGTGGGAAGGGGAGAGGATGATGACTCCTGTGCGATGTTGTATCCATGCATGTCAAAATTAAAGCTTGGGGTATGTGTTGTCATGTATCTGTTCCTCCTTCTGCGTGGCGTTGCTACAGTATTCCTCCGCCAACATCTTAAAGACTGGTCCGTTAAATTGAAAAATGTGCAATAAAGTTTATTGAAGAAAAAAAAAGACCGGTTCGTGAAAACTTTGTGTGACGTCATACCGGGCCGTGGTGCTAAAAAGGTTGGGGACCACTGCTCTAGATGACCCAACTCCCAATGTTAAAGTGCCTAGGAGAGCACAAGGGTTACAGCAACAGTTTCTCCTAAATCTCCAAACTATCTCCTAACTCTTACTGACTGTAACTTTATATCAAAATCTTGAATAGAGCCTGAGGGACTCGTATCACTGTTAAAAGGCATGGCACAATCTAATCCACTTTATGAGTCAGTCATGCGTTAAATAAGTAAGAAAACAAAACATCAGTAGGATCAGAATACCAGACTTTCTTTCATTTTCTGATTTGTTTTATTTTTTTGCTGGCATATTGCAGGAGTGGTTCTGTTTTGGCTATATCTACACAAGATAGATTATTCTGTTGTATTGTTGTACATAAACTACACTGTCTCTTACCCATGTCACTGCTGCAACATGAGCTTAATATGTCTATCTATATATCAATGATCTACATTTACATAACGTTAACGTAATACTAAAAAAATAAAGATAAAATCATGCAAACTGTTTATGAGACTGTTCTTATTGTGGAGGTGTCTATCTTATTCCTGACATTCTATCTCTAGTTGTAGTCGGGACACATGCGCATGTTTGTGACTTGATGTACTGTTCATGCCTGTGAACCAGTGACAATATTTTGACAGTAATTTAACAGGAAAAATGTCATAATCAAAACAAAGAAAAGTTGTATTCAAAACAGACGTTAAATGTAAAACCAAATGTCTTATTCATATGTATATCTATTTTTAAAAGCTAACGAATTTTGTCTTTTTGACAGTTATCTCACCCAAAAGTTACTGAAATTGAAAAAAAGCTGTTTTTAAATTTGATTGTTTTAGTTATTATGCGTCTGTGGTGTATCCCAAAGGGTTACAGATCAAACAAATCAGAGCCAGGATATGAGCGTTTCATAAATAAAATTCTGAATTTTCTCAAGTCATTTTATTTATAATGAATGTTTTGTTCTAAAATGAACATTGACTATCAATCCTACTGAAAGACTGTTTATTTGTTGGTGGTGAGTCAAAGTTAGGGTGAGGATGCTGGATGTTGTAGTGAAGGTCTGGTGAGAACTTCAAACAGAGGAACCTGAAAACCAGATCTATAAGTGCAACTCCAAAAGAGTCTGAGTTCTTCTTAGTTATTGTGTGGGGGGAAAAAAGTTCCTCTTGAATCTCACTAACACACTGCATCATCCAATAGCCAAGCAAAGCTTGTAACCATAGGAACAGGCCCACAATGTGCTATTGCAATAATCCATGACTGGTTGATTTTATCTCACAGGCTCCATGATCTCGCTCCAGATTTAGTCCTAAAGTATCAACAGTGGGGCAAAAAAGTATAGTCATCCACCAGTTGTCCAAGTTCTCCCATTTACAAGATGAGAGAGTCCTGTAATTTTCATCATAGGTATACCTCAACTATGAGATAAAATGAGAAAGAAAACCACATTGTCTGATTTTTAAAGAATGTATTTGTAATTTATGGTGGAAAATAAGTATTTGGTCAATAACAAAAGTTCAACTCAATACTTTGTTATATATCTTGTTTTGCCATTGACCACAGTCAAATGTTATCACAAGATTTTCACAAACTGTTGCTGGTAATTTGGCCCATTGTGGCCATAGTGGAGTTTGGAGTGTGACTGTTTGAGGCCGTGGAGGTATCCATTAAATAGATACCAAGTTCAAGCAGGTGATATTATTATAGGTAACAAATGGAGGACAGAGGCTCTATTACAGAAGAACTTACAGATCTGTGAGAGCCAGAAATCTTGCTTGCTTGTAGGTGACCAAATACTTATTTCCACCATAAATTACAATTAAATTCTTTAAAAAAAATCAGACAATGTGATTTTCTAGATATTTTTTCTATTTTTTTCTCTTATAGTTGAGGTTTACATATGATGAAAATTACAGAACTTGCACAACTGGTGGCTGACGAAATACTTTTTTTCCCATTGTATGTTTTTCTTCTAAGCATCCTTTCTAAATGTAATCTTAATGTGTCTTCCCCTTTAAATAGAAAGCAGCTGCAGTTTAAGAAATTATTAGATAGATTGCCCTTAATATTAAAAAAACAAATATATGGTGCAATCTTCCTTTGTTTGAGGATTAATTTTATTATTCATTTGTTGTTTTTTAGTTTAAATGTCGGCCACAAGCTCTTTTGAACAGTCAGTTATTAATTCAAACGGGAAGATATTCGAATATTCCTGGAACTGGTGGGATAACATTTTTTGGTGATACATAATGCATTTGCTGGTGAGGTCAAAAGTTATATTTGAGTCTTTTATGTCATTTTGAGATATTTTCTCTGACTTTTTCTCAAACACCAACCTCTGGGTAAAACAGTCCAAGAATCCGTTTTGAGACTTGTAGGGGAAAAAAATGAAATAATCATCATGTATTATTTTCACTCTCTCAATACTGTGTGTGTGTGTGTGTGTGTGTGTGTGTGTGTGTGTGTGTGTGTGTGTGTGTGTGTGTGTGTGTGTGTGTGGGTGTGTGGGTGTGTGTGGGTGTGTGTGTGTGTGTGTGTGTGTGTGTGTGTGTGTGTGTGTGTGTATGTGGGTGTGTATACGTGTGTATACGTGTGTGTGTGTCGGGGTGTAGGTGTGTGTCCACAGCTGCAGTCTTATTTTTGTTGGAAAAGATTCGGGCAGTTTCCAAGAATTTTTCCACACTGACAGAGAAGTGGTTCTCTCTGAGGCTGAAACTGAACCTTTTTTTTTTCATTCCTCAGCTCTTAGGTTTAAACCCCTGTCTATGCAGAAGTAACGAGTGACACAAGTCAGTTCCAAACACATCAGAGTGAAAAGATCATCGCAACTGAAAACTGGAGAAAACTAAACACAGAAGAAGAGAATGTGCGAGGAAACAAGGCAAGAAAATGTCAAAGAGTTAAAAATGCAAACAACAAGAGAGAGGCAGTGGATTTCTGCAGAGGTGGAGTCTGTATTTGTGTGTGTGTTTGTAAAAGTGTGGGTTCTTTCCTTTGATAAGATGTTCTTGCCAGCTGTGAAAGGCTAACAGAGATGAAATCATGAGAACAAGTAAATGGTGCCAAGAGGAGAAGTTGAGATGGAAAGAAAATAGTGCAGAAAGTGTGGAAGCAAAATGCTGAATCAGTTTGCTGTATGTTGATCCATGAGTCACAAAACCCAGGGAGACGGTGGGAGCATGTGTTAACTGCAAGTCAACCTTAACATGGGAAACTCCTCCAACATCTGACAGCCATTACTGCTATATCAATACATCCAAAGGCTTGTAGCTTTCTGCATCATATTCCCGATTAAGGAACCAACAACAAAACTGTCAGTGTGATCAATTATAAGGGTCAGAGGGTAAATCAGGCACTCAACTCTTTTAGTGCTCCTCCATGATTCTGTTAATGAGAGCTGGATCGATTGAGTATGACGTCATCCATAGAAAATGACTTATTCCGGCTCCAACCATTTTTTTGTGATATAGACACCACAATTTTTTTCAAGGACAGCCCTTCATAACCCCAACGTAACATTACAGGTGCAAATAAAAAAGGCAAGAAATACAGTTTTGAGTCAGATACCAGCACAGACAAGGAAAATGAAAATGTGCACGGACGTGCCCCCCCCCCCCCCGTATTTTCTACATCACAACTATGCTCTTTCTCAGGCAGCATATTTTCATTTGCTTCTGAGTATAGCTTTGAAAAAAGAAATACTCAGAAATCCAATTTTAAGCTTAATTTTTTTTCAAATGACCTCAAAAGAACATGTTAAAAACACAGTTTCGTCTTTAAAAAAGATAGCGAAGCAAGAATTTTAATTCTGATAAATATGACTGAGAAATAGCTATTGTTTTCTCTGTAGAAGTCTGTAGGATTTTGTCTTCTTGGAGCCAGTGGGTACTTCCTTGTTTGGAACACCAGGGAGATGGGGTCACTGAGTCCAGATCTCATTTATAGTCCATGGCTATGTCCAAATTCCCACCCTAATCCCTAACTACTAAAAAACTAAAGTGTGGGTCTATCTTGTGACCTGGATTTTAAAAGCAACGGGCTGGTGAAGAGATCCAGCAGTGTCCTACCATAGCGTAGGGGAGAGGAGGATGCAGAACAAGTTCAAGTCCATCTCACACCTGCATTTGGCCCTGAGGTGCAACAAATCGCTCATTACAAAATTACAATGCATTTTAAAAATCAAAACAAAATTCCAGAAACCAAAACATAAAAAAAACATATCAGAATAAAAAAGTCATTTTCAGAAATCAAAATAGACTTTTCAGTGGAAGTGTCTGCTTGAATGCACGTTGCTGAGGGTGGTGTGAACGTAGCTTTACAGCCACGGTGGAGGACAGAGGAGAATCACAGCTTCTTTCCAACTGCTGTCAGACTGCACTGAATGCATGAAGTATTCAGAAATGGTGTTCACTGATCCTTTTTTCTGTTATTTCCAACCCATTGTGCTGCTGCACCAACGTCATTTCTCCAGACTGCGAACATTAACATTTGCATTTCCTGCTTATGCCCCGCCCTTTTTAACCCACTGAAACGCAATTTAAGAGGCAATTTCTAAATTACTTTCAAAGTATGTACTGTACATAATACTTTATTTGCCATTAGATTTATTGCTATTTTTATGTTCTGCTAAGGTAGCATTTTAATTTGTTATCCTTTGTTTGACCTTTGTGCAGGCTGGAAAGATTGTACCAGAGGCCAAACAGGTGCTTCGTCAGAGGAGCTTTTAATCAGTCAGAGTTTTTGATGCATGCCAGCAGCTACCTTTGCTTTATTTACATTACCAAAGGTTAGCAGCCTCATGAACTGTGGGAAAACAACTGCAACAAATATTTTGTGAAGTGCACTTAGGCATGGAACACCCAGGCAGCCCTGCACAGGGCTGCAGTCCCCCACAGCAGCAAAGACAGATTATAGCATTTCATCTTTGCTGTTCAGTGGAAATCCATGAGAATCAGGGGTTCAAACGATCGTTTTCTTCCCTAAAAGAAACCAAAGGCAATTTAGAGGCAGAATTAGAAGAATACCCTGGTAGTTTCAGCAGAGCCAAAGAAACAGGGTTTTTCTTGCGTTACTTTGGTGATGAAGGCTTAACTGTAAAAATTCACCCCAGTCAGACTCCTTCCCGACACACTGGGGGGTCATTGGAATGAAATCGCACAGGGTGGTGGATATTTAGGAATGGTCTTGAATAATAGTTCTGTGTTTTCAAACAGAACTAAGTTTGCAGAACAAAAACCATCGAACAGTCAAGGCAAAAAAATTAGAATAAGTTAGAAAAATGTTGATATTTGAGAGCTCGTTGAGATGAGACCCAGGTTTATAGCCCCTAGTTTACAGCCCCTCATACCTCCAAACTGACATCAGCAGTGCAACAAAGATGGCTGGTAATACTGGAGCTATCCTTATGTACAGTTTTGAACCAGATACCAGCTCAGAGGAAGAAAACAAAGACGTCCATGAATCTATGTGCCTGCAAGTGGATGCATCAGAATGGAGCGGAGCAGGGGGCTTAAGGCCCGCCAACCGTATTTTCTATATCACAAATATGATGTTCTTTCAAATTGTATTTTTTTTATCTGTTCCTAATTCACAACAATTTGAATAAAAAAATAAAAATAAAATAATTTAAAAAAAAACTCAGAAATTCAATGTTAGGATTAATTTTTTTAGGCTACATGGTGGTGCAGTGGTCAGCGCTCTTGCCTCACAGCAAGAAGGCCCCTGGTTCAAGTCCTGGCTGGGGGACCTGAACCAGAACATCAATGGGGGACCTTTCTGTGTGGAGTTTGCATGTTCTCCCCGTGCATGCGTGGGTTCTCTCTGGCTTCCTCCCACCGTCCAAAAACATGCTTCATAGGTTAATTGGTTGCTCTAAATTGTCCTTAGGTGTGATTGTGACTGGGTGTGTGATTGTGGCCCTACAACAGAGTGGCGACCTGTCCAGGGCGTCCCCTGCCTTTGCCTTCAGCAACCCCCTGACCCCGAAAGGGATAAAACGGCATATGCATATCCTCTTTTAGAAAACTGCCACAATGTTAAAAACCTTATCTGGAGTTGGTCTTTAAACCTCTGTGATGAGCCTTTGGGGGCTGGCATACACAAAGTTAACTCTCAAAATAAAGTCTCTTGCATAAACTGCAGCAGAATGGGTGGAGTGGTACTTGTTGACGTTCCCATGTGTTGTGAGTAAATCCAGCACCTATTCCATGAAATAACAAGACAAATGTCTAAGAGCTTAAGCGGCTTTCGCTCTGTTGACTTTTCATCTAAAAGGAATCTGTCTTAACACGAAGGATGATAAGAGGGTAAAAAGGAGGTGAGGAAAGAAGCAGGGGTGGGGGGTAGTAGAAAAGAAGGAGGGATCGAGGAAGAAGAGGAGGTGGATGTGTGCATAAGAAAGCAGCTCCACCCTCCAGCTCTCCTGGACGGGACGGCAGCTGCAGAAAAGCACCAATCAGCAGGAATCTTGTCCTGAACGGGATCTAACTTTCCGTGAATGACTGAGCCGTCCCCGGCCAGCCGTGTCCTCGCCGCGCACCCACCCTGCGTGAAGTCATGCTCCCCCGTGCGCTCTGCGTGTCTCTCCTGGCCGCGTCGTGCGCGCTGTGGCTGCCCGCCGCGGTGCTGGCGGCGTCCTGCGAGCCGGTGCGGATCCCCCTGTGCAGGTCCATGCCGTGGAACATGACCAAGATGCCGAACCACCTCCACCACAGCACCCAAGACAACGCCGTGCTGGCCATCGAGCAGTTCGAGGGGTTGCTGGGTGAGTCCCGCGCGCGCTAGAATAAACTCCTCCAATGGAGCCAGTTCCTGCGCGCGGAAAGACGCTGCGGAGGAGGAGGCTTTCACCTTCTAACTTCAAAGATACCCAATAAAATAGACACTAATTATTATAAACTTTTTAGTAAGTAATTTTGATAAAGTTCTATTGATGACTCACCCGTTCAGTTGATGGTTTAGTCAATTAATCATTACGTTCTCATGAGAGAAATCCTCTAGTGTCAGTCTGACAAAGATTTTTGTCATTTGATAACATTTAGCTAAACACCAAATTAGATCTTCTTTCCTTTGTAACCCTTCTTACCACCATACTGTACAGTGACACCAAGCTGCTGATTGTTTAACACAAACACACCCACAGCATTTTAGTAAAATTTACAATAGAACTTCTACGTGGTAGAAATCTAATAAAGCAACCTCAGCTCTGAAAGGATTTGTATGGATGCATTTTTACACATTAAACACAGATAAATACAAAAAGAAAAACAACTTCACGTCAAGTCTGTACATTGTCCCATTAGGCATCTCATTTTCCATTTAATTGTTTCCAAAAAGTTCAGTTTGTATGTGTGTGTGTGTTGTTTTTTTATTGTGTTACATTTTTACCATGCTATTACACATCCTCACCCCACAGATAGAAATGCACAGACTTTTTGGGGGTTTAGACGGTTGTTGCAGAAGTTACAAAAAGTGATCGTTTTAAATAACAAAAATAGATATTATGTCCTCGCTATAGGAAAAGACCTCCTTCACAAGCAAGTCTCATGGCTATGCATATTTACTTTTCATATTGATGGAACATCAGTAAATAAATTCCTATTAGGACCAACATTCTTTGCAAATATTTTATGACATTGTTCCTGTCTGGGTAGAAAGGTGGTCAGTGGCTCAGGGTTGACTTAATGTGACTGACTGTGTGACTCAGATAGATTTAATCTTCATTTAAGCTGAAAGAAAATGTTTAAAAAAAAGTCAAACGAAACTAGATATAAGCCTCAGTTTACCCATAATTCCTGACGACGAATGAGCTTGTTGTTTGAAAGCAAATTGTCCGAAGACTATTTAACCCATCCATTACATTAAAACTGGTAACTAAAATGTATTCATCATCCACNCACTGAGTTCAATCAGATGCTTGTATTTAAACCAATTATGTCTTTGAAGGCTATTAGGTGTGAACATTATGTGCAGAAAAAAAGTATTTTCTGCTTAGTAACAATTCTCCAAAGGGTAATGTTTGCCCCCACTTATATATATGCAAATCAAATCAGCATACATGTAGAATATATTAAACAAATAGCTATAAGTAAATACATGGAGCTTGGGCAGGAGATGTTAAGAGTTGCAAATGTGTTTTGCAAACAGTTTGTCTTGTAAACAAAGGCTAATCAGGTATATCAGACTCAGGCTCAGATGAAAACTGCTACACAAATTGTATAGTATATACACACACACAGACACACATATATATATATATTGTGTGTATATATATATATATATATATATATATATATATATATATATATAATTTTCTTTTTCTAATTCAAATATGAATTCCTACTCATTGTGTTTGAGCTGGACACAAACCATGCATTTTTTTATAAATATGTTTTACAGAGGGATAGATTTTATTGTCTGTTTGATGTCTGCTCATTGTACAGATACTCATCTTTCAACATGCCAATAAAATAAATGAAATAGAATTATTAGACTAAATTAATAAATACATAAAAAATCACTGACTATCCCTATAAGACTTATTTTTTATTCACCCTCAAGTTCTTATTCACATTTGCAGCGGGCAGAAGTGGCTAGTTGAATCTAGAAAGAAAAGAGCAACAAATTAAAACAAAAATTTGCCACTCCCAATAGTCCTTTTACTGTTCTTAGTTTGAAAGTCCCACTCCAACCATTTTTTTCTTTTTAAAATCGTTTCCAGTATTCCCTTTGATTATGATTGTGCAGTTTTTAGTCAAAGTCAAAAATACTCTGTTATTTTTTTAAAGACATATTTTATACCCAGTGGCAGTAGCTCATTAGAAAATGCAATTCTGGTTTGTGGTTGGGAGCTTTGTTTGCGTCCTCACGTGCAGGCTTGTAGTCCCAAGGTAGCATTAGTGCCGAAAAAATAATGACAAGCAATATTGAATCAATCCAGTCGTACAGTTTTGAGCCAAGCAGACCTAAGGGCGAGCAGGCCAGGTTGTGCACAACGAGGCAGAGGAACGGCCATTTCAGTAACTGTGTAATTAGTCTTAGCTTTTTCAAGCATCCGGTTTTCTGATCCAACGTGATTCAATTAAGAAATACTCAGAAACACAGTTTTAATCATAAAATATTTTATCAAAGTCCTCCAGTATGAGAAAAATGGTACAAGAAAGTGTTAAAGACACAAAAAAGACTATTTTTATTGGTGTGGGTCTTTAAAGAAATTTTTACATTTTCTCTACTCCACATTCACTATTATGACATTTTTGTTATTCTCTGGGATTTCTAAGAACCCAGACTCTGATGTGGATAAGTGTGTGTTCATTTCCATCTAGAAAAGGCCTAATGGTGCTCCTCGGCAGGAGAAATGGTCTGGAGAAGTGAAGTGACTTTGAGAAGAAGTGAAGTGACTGAAAGACTTTCTTGAGCCAAAATAAAGGAATTGGTTTTAGACGTTGGTATCGTCAGTAGTTTACAATCTTTCCTCTTCTTCTCCAGGACAGAAGGAAAATGTAAAGAAAAATAAATAAAATTATGGATGGCACTCAAACATACATGGAGTGAGACCACATTAATGAACCCCCCTCTCCCCACAGGACTGGAATGCATTGATTTCACAATCTGAATTATTTAGGGTGTTGATTTGCACGTTCGGTACACACACTGCTGCGTCACTATCTGAACTCTCCAGGGTTTTTTATCATTTCTGTAGCTACTTGGTATTTACCAACTCCTTCCTCTTAGATAAGCAAATGTTTGGTTTTATTCCTCAGGTTTGCATTGTTGGTCTTGAACCAGCCAAGGTGGATGCGTGGAGTTGGTGGACACATTCTCCCTTTTGCCTTGAACACTGGCTCTGGTCTGGATTTCCTGTCTGAGCCTCAGGGAGGCTCCATCAGGGAGTTTCCAGACAAATGGAATAGTCTTAACATTTCAACAAAACTACAGACTAATATATAATTATTGACCATTGCCCTAAGGGGCAAAATCCGCTATTAGGTTAAAGCTTTTTTTTTTTTCTGACCCTGCAGAGAACACAGACCAATGTGGCTCAAATTCTCCTTTTTTATTTTGTAGAAAAATTGACATGTGATGTTTGTATTTTTACAGACATGTATTCAAAGCACACATTACTGTAATTCCTGCAATACATTTTATTTTATTTTTTTGCTTTACAACACAGATATGGGGCAGAGGTAGCACGGTCAGCCTCTGACCGGAGGATTGCAGGTCTGGTTCCTGCCTTGCCCCATGTACTTGAATAGCTCTTTTCTACCTTGCTTGTAGTCTCAAAATGCTTTAGTCACAGTTCCATTCACCCACAAACACACACACTCACACACTTATGGTGGCTCCGCTGCCGCCAACCTATAATCATCAGGACAATTTGGGGTTCAGTGTCTTGCCCAAGGACATTTCAACACAAGGCAAAGCAGGAACCAAACCTGGGATTTGCAGATCAGAGGTTGACCACTCTGCCTCTGCACCACTGCTGTCTCTCGATGTGTCCTCAGGCAAGACACTGAACCCCATGTTTCCACTGTGAATGTGTAAATGGGACAGTGACTGTAAAGCTTTGGATCTTCAAGCAAGGTAAAACATTTGTGTAATATGTCAAAATATGTAAGTATGAGTGTCATTTCAACCATTGCAGTACTTCCTAACATTGATCATGCTGGGCTTCTGACCTTTGGGCGACACCTGCGACATCTACTGGAGTTTAGACAGACGTTGGAGAAAGGGATCCAGCTCACAGCCAGATGAGGATTTTTAACCAGCTAATTGAAAGCGGCTTCGCTTTACTTTGTCATTTAGACTACTTTCTTTTAAGTTTTTACCTTCATAAAGTAACTTCTCAAGCAACCAAAATCTTCAAACAACAGACTGTTCCTCTGCCATGTTTTCTTTCCCATGAATTTAACATTAATTCTGAACTGTAAAACCATGAGTAAGCGTGGCATGTTTGTCTTTTAAAGTTCAATGACGATTCCTGATCCAGACGTTGAAGGATTGGTAGGACTCAAAGCTCAGCTGAGGGACAAAGTGAGAAAGCTGCAGACTTTGACCAGAAAAATGTCTTAATGAAAGACCTGCAGGCCAAAACCAGGTTTCAGTTCACAAGTTCAATATTTCACTGAGAAGCAGTACAGCCAAACCTCAAAGCCTCCTCAACTATAAGAACATTGGTTTCTTCTTCTGACCACCGTTGACCTCTGTCTCATGTCATCCTTTATGAAAGAGATGGTCGTATGGCATCTACATTATCCATTCAGATGCACATGTAATGTGTGGTCAGCCAGAGGTTCCTGAACACGGCGTTCCCTCACTGTAAGAGGAGTGAGTCCTGCTGAGAAAAAAATAACAACTCAAGTTCAGATGAACTGAGCTGAGACTGAACAAGCATCCTTTACTTTGTTGAACAGATGTGAGAGTTTAATGCTGCTGGAAAATGGTCTCCTTGCATTCCACCTCCTAAAGTACAGGTTTTACGCTCTGAGTGCACTTCACAACCCACTTCAATTCAGTGGAAAATACTGTGACTTCATGGTAATTCATTTAATAGCATGGGTATGCTGTGATGTGCTTTCCTGACCTTTATTGTTTTTCGTAGACAAGATTTTCTTTGGCAACTTCTTTCAGGCAAAGGCTTTTGCAACAATGATAGCTGTCAGAAAACCCACAGAGCACCAGCTGGGATTTGAGCTGATTTAAAGTAAAAACTGCTCTTTTAAACGTGTGTCAATAACACCAAATCCATAGACACAAAAGGAGAGAGCTGAGATTCAATTCAATTCAGTTTTATTTACAGTATATAGTCCAGTATATAGTCCAATATTACAACAATAGTAGTCTCAATGACCACTTCAAACTAGTAATTGTATAAGAACATGAACTTAAGTCATACAATTCAATAGGGGGAAAAAAGAGGTGATAAAATTCAATAGGTAATTGCTAAACTAAACGGACTAAGCTAAACTTGGTATCTCTGCCGTTAGACCCTCCTTCTTGGTAAGGAAATACTCCTTTAAAAAATGCATTCCAGGGGGGAAAATATGAAGAAACCTCAGGGATGTCCACATGAAGGAGGGATCCTCTCCCAGGACAAGCGATGTACCATGAACACAATCAAATCAAGAAATCGATGAAGGCTCAATCATCCAAGATGGTTCCAAAGCAAAAAAAAGTTTATTTTTTTTAAGTTAAAGAGCCACTCTAATAATCATTTGATCTATGGTAAAAATATTTCTAGTTGTCTTTTAATTATGATTATGCCCTTTTAGCCAAAACCAAAAAACCTGTGTTGTTTTTTTAGGACATGGTTTCTGCAGAGAGACTGAAGTTGATTAGAAATTCACCTCTGAGTTGTGGGTGGGACTTTTGGCAGGGAGAAAGCCTACCCCCTTCCCCATCATCCATCTGTTTACGCTCTCTCCCGCTAGCTTTCAACAAAAATGGTGATCAATATTAGAGCTATTCAGCCGTGCAGTTTGGATCCAGATACCAGCTCAGATGAGGAAAACAAAGACATCCATGGATCTATCTGTCCAAAAGTGGATGCATCAGAATAGAGAGGAGCAGAAAGCTTGTGGCCCACCCAGGGTATCTTTTGCGTAATAAGATATTTTTTTAAAGGTTTGGTTCGTCCTGTTTCAATGTCATTTGGGTTATTTTATAAGTTTTTTTTAACATAACCAAGATAAAGTCTGAGACAAATTGATCATTTTTAATAGATATAGCTGAAAATATCCTGCAGTTTTCAGGGGTTCATTTTTTAGAGCTCAGTGGGTTTCCTTGAGCTGCTGAAATGATCAAGTGTTGCTGAATGTTATCAGTTTTTACACAGAAATACCTGAAGCATGTCTGTGTTATGTCGCCTGTCCAGGAACCGGCTGCAGTCCTGATCTACTCTTCTTCCTGTGTGCCATGTACGCCCCCATCTGCACCATTGATTTCCAGCACGAGCCCATCAAGCCATGCAAGGCGGTGTGTGAACGGGCCAAGTCTGGCTGTGAGCCGGTGATGAAGCGCTACAACCACAGCTGGCCCGACAGCCTGGACTGCAGCGAGCTGCCGCTGTACGACCGTGGCGTCTGTATCTCACCTGAAGCCATCGTCAAAGCAGAAGGACCAGGTAGTCGTCCCGTTCCTGTAGTCGTTGCCATCATGTAGCAGATTTTCAAAAGAGTCTTATTTCCTGTTTTACGTTCACTGTTTGCTCTAAGTTTAAGTGTTGAACAAATTCAAAGTTGTCTTTATCTTGTCAGAGCTAGTGGACGAGATGGATTTTAGACTTGCTTTATGGTTTGCAGAATTCCTGATTAAAGTCACTGCCTCGTTTTACATACCAACACAAGCACTAAAGAATAAGCAAAGCTGGGGAGATATTGTTTCAACATTATCTCTCAGACCTTGACAATTATTTAAATGATTTAAGATTATCATTTGAAAATTTTCAAAGGTTGTGTGTTTCTTCATGTGGCTCTTCTTCTCTTAAATTCTGGCTCTCTGGATGCCCTTTCAGACACAACCCTGCTGCTACATAGTTAGGCAGTAGCACGAAGGGTATTGCCCAAAGACCCATGGATAAAAACCCATTGCAGGTGCCAGTCCTGCACATAACCAGCTATCCATTCATTCATTTTCTAAACCCGTTTTGTCCCTTTCGGGGTCACGGGGTCACGGGGCTGCCAGAGCCTCTCTTGAGCGAAGGCAGTGTACACCCTGGACAGGTCGCCAGTCTGTTGCAGGGCCACAAGTCACATACCCATACACGCTCACATACACACCTAGGGACAATGTGGAGTAAACAATTAACCTATAAAGCATGTTTTTAAAATTATTTTGTGAAATAATTATTTTTCTCTGGTTAAACTAAAAGCAAAAGGTTTGACATTTTAAAAATGTAAAACTTTTAGCTTTTGCCAAGAAATTACCTATAAAGTAAAAAGTTAATAAGTAGTAAAGTAAATAAAAAATGAATTAAAGCGAACTTAATCAAACTGTATTCAACTAATTCACAAACAGGTAAATGACAGTACTTATCATAAGTCGAAGAAAAACAATTTGGCCGTCATGTACTACAGAAAATCAATCGGAGGTCAGTAAACACAGTCTGGTCTGATAAGGCACGCCAGATTATAAAGCAGATTTTCTATTTTTGAACAAATTCAAGGATTTTAAGTGCACTTTTCTTTTGAAAAATACAACAAAGGTCGTTTAATTAGCTGTGATTTCATTTTAGTTTTACAGTTCTCTGGCTGAGATTCACCACAAACAGTAAAATATTTATAATTCCAATCTCTGCTGACATTATATTACCTCTGTGACACATTTTTAAAACAGAAAGTATGTGAACCTTTGTCAAAGTTAAAACTATTTCATATTTTGAAAAAGAGCCTTTTTTATCCATCTCTAAAAAAAACTATTTTATTTATATGTATCATATTTATTAGGCAATAAAAATAACATAAATACAAAGTAGTGTATTGTGCTTCTAAGTAGTGAAAAAAGACTTTGTGGCTCCTACTGGGTTGTTGTCTGCAAGAAATTGACCCGAATGGCTGTTTAAGTGTTGCAGAGCCCTGCACTAGTCTTTTAAAGGGCAACACAAACTGTCCTTATGGTTCCATAAAAGAGCGAAGTGACAGTATGCACGCTTACTTAAATAAACTGAAAACACTAGTAATATTTAAGGCTGAAAAGACTCTGCATGACTTTTATAGAAAACCTGATAAATATGAAGAAGAAAGCATCTTGGAGGTCCCTTTCTGATCGCCAATAATGAGAGTAAGCCAGATAAAGACACTAAAATGTTATATTTCAGTAGCAGGAAATCCATTTTATGTTGGCCGCAAGCTTTGCAAATTTTACCCTACATTGGATGTGTTTTGCCATAATGTCATTTTAAATGTAGTTTAACACATTAAAATAAAAAAAATCTCAAAATCCTCTTTCAGGAAAAGAGCACAAACAGGATCTAAGTGTGAGACTGGAGCTCCTATCTATAATTATGATCCATTCATTCATCATAGTGTCAGCTGTCAGATGGTTTAGAGCTGAGAAGTTTTAGTGAACTATTGGCTGTTTGTTTACAGCTAAAAGGATTTTAAGCCAGAAGCGGTTTGGTTTGTTGCTGTTGATTTACATCATTAAAACGAGTTGAGCAAACATAGAAATCTCAGTTCTGAATGAACAAAAATAAAACACTAAGGGTGTATTCAGACTCGAGAAGCTTGTATTTGGTCTGTATTCAGACTGGCATTAAGCGGACCATTCTGTTATGGACCAAAGCTTGAAAACAAAACCACGTGACTAAAGATGTCTTCAGTCATTGGCCAGGAATTACAAGGTCAGGGCAAAACAACAAGCTAAAGACAAACGTGTTGAGGAATATATTAAAATCATTTTCAGAAAATCATGTAAGATGCGTTTTCAGCTGTATTCAACTAGATGTTCCAACAAGTAAGGAGTTGGACCCTTTATTCTTCTTTGATAATATGACAATCATAGCTTTACATTTGTCTGCAGCTCATCTTTTGCTGCATTCTGACTGTGTTTAGATCAAGCTACTACTGGCCACAGTGGACGTTTTGGACCATTTGTTTTGTTCCGAGCACGGATTGTGTTCAGACTGAGGAATCTCAGAGCGAACTGAAGCTCAGTCCTATTGGAAACGAACCGAGACCACCTCCAAAGATGAGTCAAAGAGCAGTTTCTGGTCCCGGACCAGGATCCACTTGGGTGTATTCAGACTGAAAATTTGTTCTGTATTATCAAGGGAAACGAATTCTGGTTCATTTTAAGAAAACCAAATGTGTCCAGTCTGAATACCCTCTTAGATTCTATAAACTCTTGGACAAAGCTGAAGCATATCCAGACCTAAACATGGGTTGAGCTTCTCGTAGTTTCAGAATAGTAACTTAATTTTTCTTTTTTTATTGCTCAGTAATGCCAGCTTCTTCAGCTCATCAACTTCCTGCTTATGTCGTTTATTCTTAAGGACCATGAGGAGCACAGAAACATCATTATCGGGGAAGTCGTTTAAAGCGCTCTATATGGCTACTGCAAAGTTGGTATTTGATTACATTTATATGGTCGTATACAGAAAGAAGCTGTTAAATCATGCAAAACACTAAAATGGAAAAGGCACGTTTATAAGATGAGATCCTTGTCTCTAATTAAGACCACACTTTGACAATAGTGTGCTCAAGTATTGTGTTCAGATGTGCTCTGTTGGTGATTCTCCTGAATTGGACTCTTGCCCACACAGTTTGTCCATCCCAACTGTCTCTCTCTTTGCTCTCTGAAATTAGATCTTTCTGCTTGATTTTAGTTTGACTTTTGGCAGACCCAGCTGACCTATTGCGTTATCATTTTTCGAGGAATTTAAAGCAAGCAGCTGCAAATGAGAGCAAAGTGAATAACTCGAACTGGAAATCTGTGTGAGCTGGCATCTGGCTCAAAACAGTAAATTGCCAAATACGGCAGAAAAAAACAAAAATTGCCATTTTTGTTGTATAAGCAATGTTAGGTTGGGGTTGTGAGGGGCTGTAAACTAGCAGGAGAGTGTGTAAACAGAGAGCTCTTCAGGTGACAGGCTTACTACATGTCACTAACCACTACACCATTGTGCAGCCCTCACAATAATATCTGAACATGATATTGTTAAACTGTGCTCTCAAATTAAAAGAAAAATGATATTTACCTTTCAGCATATCTTTTTAGGGGTTGCAACAGCAAATTCAGCTTTAACCGATTCACACAGATGGTTCCAGATGCCCTTCCTGACACAATCCTATATTTTATCTGGGCTGGGGACCAGCACAGGAGGGGCCCAGATGGGTCCCCTTGTGGCTAAATAGTTAGGCAGTAACTTGAAGGGTCTTGCCCAAGGACCCGAAGGATGAAGCTCATCACGCCCCCTGGGAATCAAACCCTGGTTTCCCGTGAACCTGGGAATAACCAACTGAGCCATCCAGTCGCTCAAATTTACTGACCAGAATTTAGTCTGCCCAACAATGTGCTAAAAAAAGACCATCAGGAGGGACAAAGTAAAGAATACAAAGAATACAATGCAAAGGTTTAAGCTCCAATTAGATTAGCCCCTCCTACCCAAAGTTTAATGGAAACAAAATCGGTTAAAACAGTAAAATATATTCGATGCAAAACTGTAAATGAATTTGTTTTAGATGTAAAATCACTATACTAATCAGAGGGTCATGACCCCTTTTTGAAACCTGTCTCTGGTGGACTTTGGAGAAAATGCAACACGTTTGCATCAATTTCCATATTGAAAGTTAAGCCAGGATGATATCGGCATGATTGAATAAAATCCAACTGCTATGGCATGCATTCACAGAATAAGAAATTGGTTCATAAACAGAAAATGCTTAAGGAATTTGAAACAAACTGTGTCAATGACCTTTGAAATTGCTACCAGTCACACTTTTTTCATGACGTGCTGATTTAAAAACATCCAAAAAACCTTTCATCTTTCATCATCTGTTCTTTGCAGGGCAAACTCAGGAACCCTGAGCATGCTCTGAGAAGGAGAGTTTTGGCTCCCAGCCTGACTGGATGAAGGTTTGATTCCAGTGTCAGCCAGAAAAATGTGTTGTTATTTTTTTAAGTCAGTTCTGGTGGTTTAGGACGATAGATCCACAGTGAAAGCATGCTAAAGCCATGAGAGCTGTCATGCCAAAAAAACTTAGGTGTGTGCCTCTAAGATGCCTTTACAGAATTAAGAACTGCTGAAGCAAGTGTTGAATATAAAACACTAACTATAACCACACAAAAATCTTTGAAAGCAACATTAAAATGTTTCCAGGCCGTTCCCACATGATCCTCTGTGCTCCGTCTACCCTGCCAAGTTGAGCCCTGTCTGTGTTTTCGGCAGTTCCTGCTCCCTTACACTGTTGCCGTTCCCTCACGAACAGATAGCGTGAGTCATTTCCCTTCTGATTTCACTCCCACTGACTTTCTCAAAGAGCGCCTTGATGCAAGCAGCCCACTCGTTTTACACTCAATAAAACCTTCACTGTCCTTTGCTTCTCCAAACAGGACAAGGTCCGGAAAAAAACAAAAAAAACCTCTTCATCTAAACCCTCGTTGACCTTCATATTGGCACGCCCACGCATCCCTGAGCTGTCTGGGCTCAGTTCCAATGGTTTGGGAGTTTTTCCTTTAGTGTTTTTTTTTCCTTCTATCTTTTTTGATATGCTGAGTTTCGGGTCAAAATGGACTGAAGTTGATTTTGTTTTTCGAGAGACTTTGACCTTAATGTTGTTCAAAAGGTTTTTTTTGTTTTTGTTTTTTTGAAAGAAAATCCAAAATAGCTTTTAATGTATTTTTTCACAAAAGGCACCCATCTCTTAGCTGTTAATGAGGACTGGACTGAGTGTGACGTCACCCACTAAAAATGGTTTACTTCAATGTTTCTATGGCAACTACTATTGCCTATCAGGAGCTTGAAAGTGGGCTAAACGAAATCTGTCAAATGTTTTTGAATGTTCAACATGAGATTAAACCTGATTGGTCAGTTTCGAACTTGAATAACTTGCTCTACAGAAATAATATGAAAAAAATGGGGATGACCAAGAAGTTAAATTAAAGGTATCAGAGCAAGAAGGGTTATTCTGACCAGTAGAATGACTGAAAACATCGGTTTATTTCTCTATAGAAGTCAACGAGTGCTTCCTGTTTGGAACGGCACAGGGGGAGGAGTCACTCAGTCCAGTTCTCATATGCAGTTAATTCACCAAACGCGCAACAGTGAAAAAACCTGTGAACCTGAACAAAACTGTTCAGTGGCACTTGTCTGAAGCATGTTTTATTTTAGCTCCCTCTGAGAAATTTAGTAAATCTTGAAATTTTCTGAGAGAAATTTCCTTTTACGATTTTAAAGTGCCCCTTTTTATTTCTTAATCATATTTTATTGACATTTTACTTATTTATACAAAATGAACTTACGATACATAGAACAAAAAACAAAACATTAAGCGATTGGTGTAAAGACAAATAAAAGCAAAATAAAAGAAGGTAAACTAAATACAACAATGCAGATTTGTATATTTTACAGTCTTCTACAAAACCTGAGAAATATCCTAGTTATAACTGAGATCATAAAGCACACATATAGCAGTGTAAAGGTTTCCCTATTCCAGCAAACTTGAACCCCTTTAAAATACTTTTTTAATGTCCCTTAAATGGGATGGATGGTTTCTCTGTTTGCATTTTTATCTTTGTTTTTAGTTCTAGCTTTCCTTTTTCTCCAAACACGTGTGATCTACTGTCATTTCTTTTCATCAATCTATCCCAAGCCTCTTTTACAAAGTGATCCACGACACAGAAAGTCACAATTCTGATGACAATTGATGCACCAGGTTTCCTACATTTTGCTGAAACAAGAGAATAAGACATATTCTCCTCTCACAATGAAGGACAAACTACCATATTTTAAAGATGTATATTCATTATTCTTGAAAATCTGAGCCAGACTTTTAATTATACTGTGTTGGTATAGCCTCTTGATGTCATGTTGTGGTGCTCCATACCTCTTTTCTCACTCTGCTTGCTGAACTTTGTTTGATGCCAACCAGTCAAGTCAGATGGCTTCTAATGACTCTGGTTGTGACAATTGCCCTCTGATTACACTGCCAAAAAAAAGTAAAATACTTTCAAATGCAAAAAAAACGACTTTAATTTCAGGGACTTCAGCAAGTGTCATAAAATAAAATGTGCCTCAGCTAAAATTCTTATTTTCTTAGAACTTCTAGTTTCTGCAGGACAAGTATGGGTCTTAAAATAAGACAAAACCCCAAATTTCAGTTTTGAGTTTGTTTTTTCACATCTATAGTTTCTAAACTATTTTTTGAAGTTACATTTTCAAGGTAATTGCGGGTTAAACTTTACTCAGTAAGTTGGCCAATAATTTCGCATCAATAAACCTTTTTTCTGGCACTACATTTACTTTGCTTTTTCAAAACTTTCAAATATTTCTACTTAGAAATAAAATCTACCAAATTCTTTAGACACATTGGTAGTGGCTCAGGCAGTTGAGCAGGTCGGCCAATAATCAAACGATCTGTGGTTCGATTTACCCCCAGTGAACTGTCGTCATGTCATTGGGCGAGACACTTCACCCGCCCTGCCTCCAGTGTGGCTTCACTGGTGTGTGAATGCGTGTGAATGTCCCGGTGATGCGTGTACTGGCACCCACACCTCTGTCAGTCTGCCCCAGTGCAGCTGTGGCTACTTTAGTAGCTTACCATCACCAAGTATTGGCATGCTCAGTGCAAGAAATTGTTCTGAAAACCCACTTTTTCCAATTACTTGATTCCTCATCTTCACTTTTTTACACTAATACTGAAATAGAACAGTTTGGTCTTAATTTGAACTGAAATTGGGCTGCATTTGACTTAACATGTTTTGATGTTTTTTATCTCGTTTTAGCTCCATGAGAGGATAGTCGTTGCACATGCAACCCCATATACCTGTTACCCGTACAATCAACTCTTTGCAAGAACTTAGCTTTTTATAGATACATCGTTACTGTCTTTTGTTTCACACATTACATGTCCCATTCTTTTTGGACTCTGTCAATAAAAGAGCAGACTTGTTGTCCTTCCATGTGTGACAGCTGTCCTTGTCTGTGTCTCTGCAGATCCCTACAACACTGACCTGACCAGATGTAATCCAGGTGAGACTTTGTCCTTTTCTCCTTCATCTTTTTCCTGGCTGACAGCAGTTTCCAGAAATTGTTTTCTTCATTTTTTTTAGCATTTTGACATGCAACACAGCAGAAATAAATTAAAGTTAAGAATAGATTTGGGCCCAACTGGACTCTTCTGCTCATTTTATCCCAATAGCAGATATTTTTTGCCAGTGTTCTATAAATCCTTCCTACCAATTAAATATTCCTACAAGCACTCAATGCGCATGCACAATCTAAAATTACGTCATAATTTTCTGTTTTGGCGGACGGCTCATAAATTTGTGCTATCTTTTCGATCTTGTGGTTACTATAGTATTTTTTTGCCGTATTTGTAACTTTAGATTATATTAAATCATATGCTATATGCAACTAATGCAATGCTACACTTGTTAACTTAGCTCTGAACTTTGAGGCTAGGTGGAACTTAGTGAAATGGAGTTTTACAAACACATATTTATTTAACAGATGTCAGCATTAATCAAACTGAATTGCAAAAATACTCTATGCATAATGCTTCACAAGACCTTTTAAAAAAAATAAAAATAAAAGCCAACAACTGACCAAAACACCTGCTATTTCTTGTGTGGTGCCGTTTGAGACAAATCCAGGGCTTTGTCACACAGAGATAAACCAACTATTAAGCAATGCAGTTTTGGTCATGAAGAAGTAAAGGCAACTAATCACTATTCTCTTCAAGATAATTGAAATATCTGTAACCAGCAAACCAGCGTTACAAATTATTCTGGGGGTTTTTCTCCCTCCACAGAATCCAGTCCAGACTCTCCAATGGACTCCAACAGTTTCCACTGCAGAGGACCAAATGCAGGTGAGTTTAGCTGTGGTTCATCCTTCCACCTGTCAGTTCTGCCCGGCTGTGCCCCCCCCCTCTCCCACATCAGACTACTCTTTCTCCATGGTGGAACATGCACTGGGAAAAGGGATTACCCAGTTAACGAAGCACAAACATCTAACTATTTGTTGTTTATTTGGCTTTAATACTCATTAGGTCCTTATCAGCTTTTTAACTGACCTAAACATATGTAGACTTTCAATGTGACAATCCCTTTCATACTGAACAAAGGAATATACTCAGTAACATCTGTTTTATTGAATAAACATTTCTGTTTTTTGGATTGTTTGTTTTGTTTTAGGCTGCAAATGTAAGACGGTCAAAATGAGTCTGAAAACGTACCTGAGGAACAACTACAACTACGGTAAGCTTTCAGTTTTTCCAAGAAAAAGCTGCATCATTCCTGCTTATGGCTTAGTCACAACTACCTTTACGGATGGATCCGGGCTGTCTGTGGAAGAAAAATGTACAAACCAGTATGGGGCGCATTGGTGACCTGCACGAAATTTTAAAATTGTAGACCACTCGGTGAACCCATAGAGCGAAAATGTTCATACACATTTTTCCTACGGGCATGCTGCGAGCGACACGTCGTAGTGAAAGCTTTAGCAACATGTAAGGGTAAGTAGGGGTGAAACCCAGGCATGTCATACAGATTTTGTTTAGATTTTTACACCCACCCCAATCCTACTCACTGGATAAGGGGCCCTTTACTGCTGTTCAAGTGCACGCTCCTTTGCGTGCTCATTGCATGCTTTGTGCTGCAGACTGACTGTTAGAAATTAGGAATTTAGGTCATTAGTTTGTAGTTTGTGTGGTATACTACGGACGTCTTATAAGCACTATCATCTGCACACCCCATGCATGCAGCATTTGCACACGCACTTCACCAAGCACTGGAGTGCGGCGCGAGGGCACAGTATCATCCTTACGAATACTTCACAGTACATTTACCACACACTCGACAATGGTACATTCCGTTTTCCTGAAGTTTCTTAAGGTGGCTCCATGAGCCACAAGGTAACTGCATGACGCACCAGCGCTCTTTTTAAGATGTTTAAGACGACCCTCCTCTGACCCTAACAGCCCAAAAAAATCATAACACCTGCACAGGTCAAACCCCATACAGGTGCATGTGACTAAGGCCTAACTCAGGCTCTGAAGTTTTACATTCACAAGAATATGCTTACATGAAGAGAACGGTGCCCTCTCACTATCACCACTAGTTTCACTTTAGGGGCCTGCTTGGTTATATGTTCTGTGATCGTATCTGATAAGATGTTGGTCTTCTGCTGTCGTCCTCACTTTCTTGAAGCCAGTAAAACCAGCATCTCTCTTAAAATGAGTCTAACTGACTTCTGTTGCTTTTTCCTTCTGAATTCCCTGTGTCAAATGTTCTGAGTTAAATTGAATGATTTTATAACAGTCTAATGTTTTTTATCTGCATGTATGGACCTCCAGTGATCCGCGCGAGGGTCAGGGAGGTGAGAAATCGAGGCCTGGAGCCCACAGCGGTGGTTGAGGTGAAGGAGGTGCTTAAATCTTCCCTGGTTAACATTCCCAAGGAGACGCAGACTCTCTACTATTCATCCTCCTGCTTGTGTCCTCCTCTGGTACTTGGAGAGGAATACGTCATTATGGGTTATGAGGATGAGGAGAGGTCCAGGTGGGGGGCATTTTGCATTCTTCTACATTACAGCAGTGGTGAACATACTTTCATATTTATGTCTGTATTAAATCTGACTTAGCACTTTACATATGGAACAACGGCCAGATAGGTTTAATTTCACAAAATCTTTAGAAAATATGGACATTGGAGCTGTAGAAAAAAATCCAGGAAATCCAACTGGTTGATTTTTTTTAAGGAATTTATTTGTATAATGGAACAGAAAATAAGTATTTTCAGACTTTCAACTCCTTTCACAGAGTTATTTAGCTTGAATGCCCCGTTTCATCCTCAACACTTATGGAAGGAGGTTTTTGTCTAAAATCTCACCACACAGATCAGTCATCCTGCCCCCCTTGCAGAAGAAACGGGCAAAAACTATGATTTTTACCACCCCCATGCTTCACAGTAAGTGTGGTGTTCTTGGGACGTAATTCAGCATTTTGTCTCCTTATTTTAGTTTCACATGGCATTCTCCCAATCCTCCTCTGGATCATCCAGATGGTCTCTGGAGAACTGTAAATGGGTCTGAGCATGTGCAGGCATAAGCATTTTGGCCTTTGGAGCACTGCAGGATAACAACACTGCAGAATAGAAACACTTCATGTTACTACAGTAACCTTTTTTTCTGGGATCCCAGCTCTGGTCCCAAGTCATTGACCAGTTCCCCTGTATGGGCTGTTTATTCACCCTTCTTAAGATCATTTGTACCCCACTAGGTTAAGATCTTGCGTTTATCTCCAGGTGGAGAGAGTTTGGCAATGTATTTATCTTCTTCATCCAGGACTATGTTGCCAGGGCAACAGTCTGCCCAGCCTTCTCTCTCCCCGGTCACTTCCTCCCGCTCCTCTGGAGGGGACCCTGAGGAGTCTCTCTGGCGTGTCCTGGGTCTAAATGCCCGGAACACCTGCCCAGGAAGGTGTCCAAGAGGCATCTGGACCAAAATGCCCAAGCCACCTCAACTGGCTCCTCTTGATATGAAGGAGCCACGTAGAAGCAACTATTTGATAGTTCTAGAAACTATTTTCTAATAGTTGATTTCTTTTTATCAAGCTGCCTGGTTATTGTAGATTGACCCTGGTGTCCTTAGACAACTCTAGTAATAGTAATAATACTTATTTTCTGCACCATTGTACAAATAAACTCCCCATTTGCCCCGCTGTATAGTAAAAACATAAAACTAAAAACAACAATTTTATCTTTTTTCTGACATGGGTCTAAATGTGTTTTGAGTGAAAACGTTTTTGTGGTTTGTTTTTGTTGGTTGCAGGTTGCTTCTGATTGAAAGCTCCATAGCTCAAAAGTGGAAGGATAAAATGGGCAGGAAGGTAAAGGTGTGTATGAAATAATCTTCATTCATAAACACTGAAATAAAAGCACAGTGTCTCTGTAAAAAAGAAAAAGGACGGTTTTCTTTTGCTTTTGAAGTTATGGCGTTCTCAAAGCCTCTTTAGTTAGGCAGACAATGGAGCTTCTCAGTACCGATACTTTAGTGCCATTGGGACAGAGGTGGAGCATAAATGTTCCCCGATTTATGAACCAATATTCGTGTCATTATTGACAAACATCAAGAAATCATTAATACAAGCTTCTTTAGGCATTGCAAAAATAACATCAATATTTTTAATTCAAATCTTGAGCTCCCTAAATTTGATCCTTTTATTTGTAATGGCTGTCCACCGCTGTTCTCATTTGCCACCCTTTTCAAAGTCTTCAGCCCACCTCCCAACATAAAATGTAGCTCCGCCCCTGCACCAGAACTATATATTTGTCACCAGCTGGTGGTGCTGTTTCTTGTGTTTGTTAACAGAAACTGTCACCGTGTCTTTCAGAGATGGGATCAGAACCTGCAGGGAAAACCCCGATCAGCTGTACGCCGGAGTCGCCCTTAAGACCTGATTGTGTGCATGAAGGTGTGTGTGTGATTGTATGTGTGAGTATGTGAAGGTGTGTGTCCAAGTGAGTGGATTCAAGTGTGTTTGTGTAGATATTGCACTATCGCAGGCTATTGTAGCTGAATGTAGTTCATCTCCTTACGTATCAAACTGTTGTAATCCGATTTTTGCCATCTTTTTTCTTTGCACAAACATGTAGTGTATTTTTTTTTGTGTGTTGATATTTGTTTGTAAATACACTTTGAGCACCATGCTGACTGCGTGGAGGCAAAGCCAAAAAGTTGATGGGGAGGTAGTGTTAGTTTTTGCGGTTTGTGTTTGCAATCATTCTTGATGTCATCAATGCGACTGTAAGGACATTTTTGCTTAGAGATGAACATAAAACGTTCCTCTACTACAAACAAACGAAACTTTACCAAAAATTGCAAAATATTTTTCATCCTTCTGTTATTACTTCTACCTTTCAAAGTGTTTTTTATGCAAAATAATATTTTACCAACCTGACTGAGCATTCAATGAAACTAAATTTTCTTCTTTTTTTTTTTTTAAATCGTAAATGACTGCAGAAACTGTGGCTGTTTTCTGGGTTCCCTCTCTGTTTTTGTTGTCCTAGGTAGCCTAATACTTTACCGACAAGTTATAAAAAAAATTTAAAGTAGGTCAGAATAAATTATCTTATGCATTGTGTTATAAGTGATTTAAATGAATTCACAAAGACAGGTTTGCATCCTTGCTGTGCTTTTTTTTTGCAAACAGGAATCACGGACATTGGAATCACCTTTGTACGGCCGCGGATCACGACCGTCCCCTGTGTTTGAGCGCAGACTCGTGTGCCAAGCTCGATCTGTGCTGTTTGACAAATGATCAATAGTTTGATGGAATCGGCATTCTCTCTATGGCCCAACAGGTGGCGACATCTCTAAACCCAATCAGAAAATTGGTGATCTTTAGCAAAAAGGAGTCTATTTAACCCTTGTGCTACCTTAGATGACCCCACCCTTACATTGACGTGTTCTCCCTACCATGACAAAGGTGGATAAAGGTGAAAAGATTTCATGTAATACATGGACACCAGTGAAGATCACAAATCATTGAACAAAAAAGGTTCAGACCACTGTCTAGTGGGTCTAGATGACCCAACATTAAAGTGCCTAGGATAGCACAAGGGTTAAAGTCAGTGTTTCCAGTGGTCTTTTAATTATGATTATGCCCTTTTTAGGCAAAATATATTAAAAAAAAAACAGTAATTTTCTAGGACATAGTTTTTGCAGAGCAGCAGGTATACAATAAAAATTCACCTCAGAGTTTTAGGTGGGACTTTTGGCAGAGAGTAAGCTTAGCTTACAGCCCCTTTCAATTCAACGTAACATTAGCG
Organism: Oryzias sinensis; assembly: GCA_037389245.1. NCBI lineage: Eukaryota > Metazoa > Chordata > Actinopteri > Beloniformes > Adrianichthyidae > Oryzias > Oryzias sinensis. Next base: position 28,628,248 of record CM074501.1, read on the forward strand.
GTGCAACAAAAACGGCGAGTGATATTAAAGCAGTCCAGGCGTACAGTTTTGACGAGGAAAACGAAGGCGTAAATGGATCTATTTGTCTGCAGGTGGATGCATCAGAATGGAGGGGAACAGCAAGCTTGTGATCCAACCGGCATATTTTCTGCATAACACAATGACAATCTTTTTTAAACTACATTTTTTGTCTGCTCCTGATTCACAACGATTTGAATAAAGAAATACTCAGAAATGTAGTTTTAATCCTAATTTTCTTTCTATATGTCCTCCATTGTGAGAAAAATATTGCAATAACATGTTAAAAACACCAAAAATAAAATTTTATTTGTACTTGGCCTATGGGCTACTAAAAGTGAGTCAGTAAACTTGAAATTTAATTTTTATTTACTAATTGTAAATTTAAAATGTTCCAATTTAGTCTAAATAATGAATAAGTAGATATGCTACACATAAATGGTCCAAAGTGACCATAAATGATTACTTTGTATTCTTATACTCAGTTAGACTTAAAAAATAGATTTCAAGTGTACTTTTAAGGGTAGAACTACCTTCTGATTAGCATACTGTTTGAAGATGTATTGTTTCTGCAGTTCAAGATTTTCAAATTTAAAGATCGGTGCATAAACTATGATGCTGATACTAAAGGTTACATATTACAGTTTACTTTTCAAAATTTTAGTCTTTCACGTTGTACACACAGTTGCATTCACTACTACTTGGTACAGGTGAATTTTAGTGATCATAATAAAGTTTCAAGCTTTTTTTATTGTTAATTTTGTTTTGAATCAAAATTAGAAGTTGCTAAAATGAGCTAAAGGTAAAACTTTTTTTTGTTTCCCTCACTCTTCATGTTTTTTGTTCTCTGGGTAAAAACATGTAGGTGTGCAATTTTGACACACAAGTTTCTGTTTTTATTCATTGCATCTCCCTTTCTTGTCTATTAAACCTGAAAAAATACCAGTATGTGTTTCACTGACACATTGAACTTGCTAAGTAGACCATAACAGATTACACCTGTTATCTCACTTTAACATTAAACTGAATGCTGATGTGATTTCAGTCTCATTCTGTTGTGCATTTGGTCCTGAATTTCACTTTCACCCAGGGGTTTCACTAGGCGGGGTTTAGATGAGGTTTCTGTTTTGCAATACCTCATTACAATAGCTCAGTTTTCCAAGTTGTGTATTTTTTTTCCTTCATTATGGCACCACATATGGAGTTCAGTAGGAAGAAAAAAAATCCTCTGAAAGGCTTCTGCTGTTAGGTAAGGGGAACCCTCCCTTATGTGCAGCACATTTTACCTCACTAAAGTTCAGCAAAAACACATTTTCTTCGTACGATAAAATAACAAAATCTGTTAATTAAAAGCCTTGCGCCAAGCAGCTACACACAACCACATTTACTAATTGTTGTAAGGCAGTGTTTTTCAACCAGTGTCACATGGGAGATGGTCAGGTGTGCTGTTAGAAATTACCCATTTTCACTGATCTAACAACATTTTCCATCTCCAGGATATCAGCTCTTTGTTCATCCAAACAGCCCCTGATAAAACACTGACTAGTTAGGAATATAAAAGATCATAAAATACTTTTTTCTTTGTGTTTATTTGATTCTATTAAAGACATTTTGATAAGAATGACGGTACCGCGATTTAGCTGCAGCTTTAGCCGTTTTCGGAAAAGTCCCTTCAACTGTCTCCACCAATCATGCTTGGAGGCTTAATCATACATCATCAGTCTGACCAATCTGAAGTGGTTAAAGTCCTCACTTCTTTGCTCAGATTTAGCTCTTAAAATTTCTCAGAGCCAACAAAAACACAAGCTAAAGTTTGTCTTTAGTGGTGTAACTTTCCACAGAATCCGGTGTCAGACCATGGAACAAGTGAACAAAACAATGAAGCTCAGAGAAGCGATCTAGACAGTTTTTGCACTACATCTCCCATGATGCATTGGGTTAAAGTGACAGCGTCTCAGTGTGCAATGAGTCTTCCCTGTTAAACGTCTTGAAACCACAACGAACACACAAACAGTTTTTAAATCTTCTGGATGAAATCAGAGGTCAACAGTTTAGTTCTCCTTCAAGGTTTGTGTTTATTAACAGCCAAACATCCCAGAGTTTGGTCCAAGTCATCTTTCTAACTGAAACACTTTTCTGATAAGGTCTGGATTATTTTATATGTTAAATTTAAGAAGAAGTAATAACAACATTTAAGAAACAGGATTAAGGTGAAATGAGCAACAGACACAATTAAACTAAATTGAAACAATTTAATCACCAGAATAGAAATAAAACATTTTTGTTAAAGTTTTCATAGACTATATCTTTGATTAAGACAAGAGAAAAACTAATAAAATTTCAACATGTTTAATTTTCGTGTAGCTACAGAAAACATAAATATAATGCTAGTCTTTTTGTGTAAATGTTATCAAACATATTGCGATCATACAATTGTTAAAAAACATTACAGTTGCCTTTGCACTGACGTTAAAAGAAATATAAAAAATAAATAAATCACTATTTAGAAAGAATATATGTGGTTTTTTTGTCAGGTTACAAAAAATTGCATGTTAATAAACTGAAGGGAAAAACAACTACCAGGGTAAAATTACAAATAATTTAGATGAAAATTATTATGAAAAACTAACTTAACTTGTATTACATGTTTTAGAAAAAACAGCAGCAAATTCAAGCCTTTTATGCCACAATCATCACAAAAATGCAAGTGAGATTGTGGAGGGACTGTACATCAATACAGACTATAGAGTTTCTCCTTTTTTCAATTTTTGAATGCTGGTGTGCCGCAGGACTTTTGTCAAGGATAAAGTGTGCCTTGGCTCAAAAAAGATTGAAAAACACTGTTGCAAAGCATGCATTACCCTTGTGCTATCCTAGGCACTTTAACATTGGGAGTTGGGTCATCTTGTTGGGTCATCTAGACCCCACTAGACAGTGGAAACCTTTTTTCTTCAATGATTTGTGAAATCCTCATGAAATCCTCTTCACCTTTATCCACCTTTGTCATGGTAGGTAGAACTTGTCAATGTTAGGGTGGGGTCATAAGATGGCACAGGGGCTATATAGTGTGAGCTACGGAAGCCCACAAGGATAAAAATTCTAGTATTCTACTGAAGGGTGTTGCATAATACCTTGCCTAAATTGTTAAATAATGCAAAAATATTAAATATAATAAGTAATATCAACTCAAGCATTTAAAAATATGTGAAAAATCAAGAGTTGAAGAAAAGTAACAAAATGCACTTCAGTAAAAAAGGGAATAGTTAATTTTTTTTGAGTGTATGCTGTTCTTTAAAACAACCCCTGATGACGTTTTTAACAACAAGGAAGGAGTTTAGTGCAAAAGCTGATTTCACAAAAGATCGAGTTTAGTCTGCATACCCTGAAAAACAAGAGTTCAGACACAGCCATTTTAGATTTTTAATGGAATTTATCCTAAAAATGACAACAGCTTGAAAGTTTGAATAAAAATATTAGTTACAACTGATTTCATCTCAAGAATTACTACTTCTTTTTGTTTTTATTCTTCCTGCCAAACATTTTAACAATTATTTGGCCATGTTAACACTACAATAGCCGTTCAACTTCACGTACAACAAGGAATAATGAACACAACTTATCTTAAAAACAATCCAGTATCATGTCAATCTTTGAATTATAGTCTTTAAATTAGGTCTAGGGCAGAATTTAATTCTGCCTTTAATTTAGCCATTTTCTTTTCTTTATAAAAATCCACTGAACAAAAAATTGAAAAAAGGAAACTGTAGTTTATATTAAAATTCTACAGTCATTTCTATCAAAGTGTCTTGAATGGGAATCAAATGAAGGATAAAGCCTTTCATATTCTTTCATATTCCAAACTACTCTGTGTAAAACATGGGCCTGTTTAAGCACTGGTCCTTTGATTGACAAATTGTACTCATTGGTCAATCTGATTGGTTGGATGTATAAGTTCAAACCAACGTGGACCCAATTTGATTGGATGTTGTCCCGACAGCGCACACGGATGCACACGGATGCACACATACACAGAGAGAGGGACCGCTGCGCAGTCTCTGTCAACATACTTTGTAATCTTTGGGTGTTGGGAAAATAGCAAGTCTTTTCAAGTCAAAGAGCTAAAGTCTGAGTCAAGTCACAAGTTACTGATGTCAAAGTCCGAGTCAAGTCTAAAGTCATCAAAGTCATGACTTGAGTTGAATTCATGTGACTCGAGTCCACACCCCTGCTCGTAGGTCACAGTCTTTGATAAAGTCAAAAACAGGACCCAGATGTTTTCAAATGAATGTTGTTTTTCTTTGTGAACATACAGTATTCTTTCCTAAAGAAGGCACGTTTTGCACTTTCAAGGGTGCAAAAATGGAGGAGTTGTCAGAGTTGGCATGCAGCTCAGCTCAAAATAAAATTCTGCTCCAAGGTTGCAGCACAATTTGTTGTTTTAACAGTGTATCCAACAGCCAGACTCTTGCATCAGAAAAATATCAATTATAAACAGCAGAAATCTTTTTGGAGTAGTGACTTAGACGCATGCGTCCCCAAGGAAATCCACCAATCAGCATAACATGAGATCCAGTCATCACAACTAGTTTACCCCTTTAAAAATGTCAGCTTAGAATCAATGCACAAAAACTGGTTTGACGTTTTAACAAGTGTATTTTATTTTTGTGACAAATTAGTAAAACGTTGAAGGTAAAGCAAGCTCAAATCCAGATGCTGTGTGGATCTGTGAGACCAGTTCATGTCACTGATTAGGTTGGTCAATTAAGAAAACAGAGCAGCAGCATAAACCTAAGCCGGTGTGTGTGTGTTTTTGTGTGTGAGGGCAATTTCTGTGTATGTAGGCGTACTTCCAGGGTTTCCTGCCTGCTAATTTCCAGCCGTGTTTTCTCAGCTGCAGTTTCCATATGAGAGGGCAGAGAAAATGTTTTCTTGAAATTTCTGCTCTCACACCTTCTTATCCTCCTCCGTTCCCCTCAGCTGACTGAAAAAAGCACACCTGGCTCTGGGATAAGGTGAGGTCTGTATCTGGACGCTGAGTGCCTCTATTCATATTCTGGAGTGCTGACACAGCAACAGCCACACTCTGGCTATTTTGACTCTCCTCAGGGAGAGCGGTGAAGCTGATTTAAAAAGATTTTTCAACACCTCCTCTTAAGACAAAAAAAAAGCCTCTGTCTCACTCAAGGTTTTGTCCCCTTTGGTTGTTTAACCTGCAGATTAATGTGTGGACTTTAGCTGACCTGTTTCCAATCAGCTGAAGGAAATGTTTACTCACATGTCTCTTATGATGGCTTCCAGGTTTTGGACACTGAAAAAGCATGGCCATTGCTTGAAATGTCCAGAGACATTATAAATTCAGCAGACTAAGGCAAATAGACTGTTTTTGTTGCGTTAGATCTCTTTCCACCTTTCTCAGTCAACCATTACTTCATGGTTAAACCAACTGCATGATCTGCGTGATCAAAATGATTTTCCTCATAAGGTTGATCAACAGGGGTGAAAGTAGATTTTTATTTTTGCCGGTACTATAAGAAATTACGTCAACGTGAATCTTTTTAATAGTAAATGCATATTAGGGATGCAACCATTTATTGATTCACCCAACCTGATTGATAATTGAGTCTAATCAAACTAAGCCATTTTAAAATCATGTCAAAAGGGAATAAATCTATTATAATTGATTTTGTAAAATACCAGTTGGATTAAAGCACTGTAGGTTTATTTTACTATAAGGTAAAAATGACAAAGTGCATCACAATGGACAGCACACATGATGACACCAGAAAATGATAACAACTTTGAATTTGGCAAAGACATTTGACCATACAGTGTGGCAGAATGCTCCAATAATGTTCCCTTTGGCTACTTTAATGTGAATAAATTGAGTGCCCTTGCACAGCAAATCAACAAGTCGTGTATGCTCAATGTGTTTGTTTAGGGAAGGGAGAGAATTAGCAGATAGCGTGAAAGTAGAAAGGGACAAAAATCACTATTTCTTGTAGCGATGATAAGACACTAAAAGCCACAGAGATGCTAAAATGATAAAATTGCTGCGTGGTTTATTGTTTTGGTGGCAGTTTTAGACCGCAGCTACTTTTGTATGGGTTACAGCACTAAAGAGTGGCCACACAGCTAATCCTCCAGCCGGTATGGCACACTTCTGCCAGATCTTATACTGGTACGCAGTGATGGACAAAACCGACTTACTTTCAGCCCTGGTGATAAATCAACCGTATGGAGTACGTCAAACACAGGTGGGCGGGGAAAACTGGGGCGCACGAGCACAAGAATCGTTCAACAGCTGGAAGCTGGACATGGATCCGAGGCATCAAAAATTGTTTTTTTTCCCTCAACTCTGTTAAACTCACCGCTGAACTGATTTATCACCCAAGTGACAGTAATACAACCAAGAGAATCCGGTAATTTTTGAAAATAAAATGTCTTTCAAAAATAAAAAATAGCTTAGAGACCCATGATAAAACTAACTAAAACCCTTTAAATTGAGGCGAAAACCGCTCAAATCAAATTTTCTCCTCAAAATCAAATCCCCCAAATTGGATGGAAAACCACATAATCTGGCAACACTGCTGATAGACACGCTTTACTGTTTGGTTCATCTGGGACGCACCGACACAGGGTTTCACTTTATAAGCTCAACATGTGAGTCGACGCGTCTGTGTTGCCAGACCCATCATTACTAACTACTCCTTTCTCCTCTCTGATGCTCTCATGCCCATTATTGACCCCTGCCTGCCTGACCCTGAGTTTAGCTTTTTGGACTCTTAGCTTAGCTAGTAAACCGGCTGAATTTGGAACCAGCCGTCTGCCTGTTTTTGTGACAGATATGAACAATACTTCGCACTTAGTGAGGCTCCGTGCTGTGCTTAAGTATGCTTGTGAGTGATTGAGGCACTGAGAGTCAAGTGGGCAGCCTACAGAAAGTGTGCGCTGGGGTTGCTGGGAGATGGTTCCCGCTAGTGACCAGAGGGGGAGACAAAGCTCTGACTTCTGACAATATCTTTCAACTGATTCTGCCGCTCTCAGGAGCCCAGTGAATTCCAGTATGGAACTGTCATAGGATGCTACCTGTGCAACAAATCCAGTCGTGAAATTTCCTCAATATTCCACAGTCAACTGTCAGCTCCAAACTTTACGAGACCTTCTGATAGCCCAAGTACAGTACACAGAGAGCTTCATGGTATGGGTTTCCATGGCCAAGCAGCTGCATCCAAGCCACACATCACCAATTGGCAGCCACCAAGGTGGCCTCTTAGTTCCAGTGAAATACTTTGTGGTAACCAAAACATTTTGGACAATTCCATGCTCCCAACCTTGTGGGAACAGTTGGGAGCAGACCCCTTCTCTTCCAACATGAATATGCACCAGTGCACAAAGCAAGGGCCAGAAATACATGACTGAGTGTGGTGTGGATGAACTTGACTGGCCTTCACAGAGTCCTGACCTCAACCCCATAGAACGCTTTTGGGATGAATTAGAGAAGAGCCAGGACTTCTCCACCAACATCAGTGTGTGATCTCACCAATGTGCTTTTGGAAGAATGGTCAAAAATTCCAAGAAACACACTCCTCAACCTTGTGGACAGCCTTCCCAGAAGAGTTAAAGCTGCATAAGCTACAAAAAGTGGACCCACATCATATTGGACTCTATGGGTGAGGAATGGGATGGCACTTCAGTTCACATGTGAGTCATGGCAGGTGAGCCAATACTGTTGGTAATACTGTATAGTGAATCTGTATCTTTGACATCCATTGTACCGTAATAAACTCACTCTAACTATGCTCTGTGGAAGCTTTTAACACCTTCATGTCTTTTTCGTTTTGCAAACCTGTTATTGGGAGAATAGCTTTAAGACCACATTTACACTTTTGTTGTACTTTAGATATTCAAATATATATTTTACAGAGTAAGCTTTTTGTGTATTGTTTGTTGAATTTGGTGCAGTTAGTGTTGGAGAGTTCACTCTATTTATGCCCAACATTAGGGAAAAAGTCCTTCAAGTTATGAAAAGTTCAACTGCAATCCCTACGATTCTTTTCACAGTTTATTTTTCAAAAAAACTTTCATAGATTGGCAATTTTGACATTTGTGAAAACAGTCTATTCTGTCTGGAAAAATGCTTTACTTTACCCATCATTAATAAGAAGTCATTAAGGCAATCTCCACAGTCAACAAAACTACGGTACTTAGTGCTGTATAATCTTTTTGTGATTAATTTATCGTGACCTGTAACAAATTTATTTTTAACCAAACCTAATATTTGCTGTGAAAAGCCTCATTTTGAGGTATTTTCATGTAGGGCTAGGAGGTAATTTCATTTAGGAGGATGGAGGTTAGATATGGGCAAATTGTTCACTGTGGTGATCCCTGAAAGGAGCCGCCAATATACAAAAAATGACAATTTTGCATCTCAGCATTTGACTTGCTTGTTGAGACCTGAGCATTGATAGATAGATAGATAGACAACTTTATTTATCCATTTGGGAGATTCCCGCATGGAAATTGACAAAATTGCTGAGCATTGCTCCAACCTGCAAATGGATTTACCGTACTTGGACAACTATTCCTGGGAAAATACAGCACAGGCCCAAATGTTTTCCACTTTCTCAAAGTATAATAATGAAAATAGTTTAGAATCTGCTTTTGCATTTTTTCCTAGAGTGATGGGCAACAATGATTGCTTCCCAAAAATCATTACTGAAACCTTTGCCTTCTGGCATGAAGTGAACACACATCTGAGAGCTACAGACCAACCCTGTGCCAGAACAAAACCTACTGTTAGAGGTGGTTACCCCTGCTGATCATCACTTGATTGCAACAATTGATTAGCAGCTCCTGGGTGCTAGTTGGCCTTGTAATTCTGATGGACGAAGCAAAATATGGTTACTGCTTTCCAACTGAACCCCCAGAGCCAGACTTCCAGCCATCAAAAGCCAGGACTCTGTTCTAGCCGACAGGTTGATTTCACCTCTCCTATCGACCAGGGGTAGAGCAGTAAACCGGACGCCTCTCCCGTCAGCCAACTGGAGGAGGAGCCTGCTGAAGGCGCACCTGTACTTCCCTACGCACATGGTGCGGGACCACCGCCCCAAGTCGCTGGAGCAAAAGGTACAGGCATCCGTCCCAGATCCTTCCTCCGGCTCCGCCGGGCTGTCCGGAGGAGCGACTCTCATGTCTTCAACTCACCGCACCATGGTGTTAAAGTGGGGGCACTCTTCCAGGCCTTTCTGCACTCCTGGTGTTACGAGGACTGGGTTCCTTATTGCCCAGCGTTTCTGGTGGCCCTCTATGTCCTCTGACATACGGGCTTTTGTGTCAGCCTGTCATGTGTGTGCCAGCGTCAAGACCCCCAGCCCAGTCCTTCACCCTCTCTACCTGTACCGTCTAGACCTTGGTCCCATGCTCCATGGACTTCATGCAGTTACCTATGCTTTCACAAAGGTAATGCAGTTATTCTCTAATCATTGACGGTTTCTAGTTGGCCCACGCCATACCCTGCAGAGACTCCCTTCAGCCCAAGGGAGCAGCTACCCTGGTTTTAAGCGCCACCTGTTTCACCTTCATGGACTTCCTCAGAACATCACATCGGACCGGGGCCCACAATTCATCGCCGTTTTTTGGAAGGAGTTCTGCAACCTCCTAGGGATCAAGGTCAGTCTGAGTTCTGGATTCCATCCTCAGACCAGCGGCCAGGTAGAGAGGTACAATCAGGACCTGGAGACATCGCTGCGTGCCATGTGCGGGAGGAGCCCCAGAACCTGTGCCGCAACTCCCATGGGTTAGCGAGTCGCCCTGCTCCTGGTTAACTCTCGGGGTACTCTCCCTTTCAGGCGCCTATGGGTTTTCAGCCACCCTTGTTTCCACACCAGGAGCAATTAGCATCCTCACCGGGACCCGGCGTTAAGTGAGGAATTAATGCGTCAGCACCTGGAGCAAGTTCGGCTGGGCTCATATGCAACCAGGAGGCGTTTCCTCTGATGGCCAACCGTGCAGGAGATCTGCAGCTCCGGACTACAAGGTGGGGAGACAGAGTGTAGCTGTCACGTCCTTGACATCCGTTTGAGGGTGGCCTAGAAACTGCACCCCAGATGCATCCCATCACTCGTGTCATTAATCCTGTGGCTGTGAGACTGGACCTGCCTCGCTCCATGAAGGTGCATCCCGTGTTCCACGTCAGCAAGTTGAAGCCTGCCCAGGACTCCCCCCTGCAGCCCGCTCCCGCTCCTCCTCCAGCTCCGCGGATGGTGGGCGGTGGTCCGGTTTACACTATCCGGGAGATTCTCGCCTCCAGGAGGGTCGGGCGGGGTGTTCAGTACCTAATCGACTGGTAAGGTTACGGTGCGGCAGATCGGCAGTGGGTGCCCAGGCGTCATCTGTGACCCCACCGATGTCGCCCGTTTCCGCCGCCTCCATCCGGATCAGCGCACCCGTGAGTCCGTCTGGTAGCCGGACTTAGGGACGGGGGTTCTGTCATGGATGGTCCTGCTGCTCAGCTGCAACCCTCCTGCTGGCTCCTCCTCCCTCACCTGTCCCGGTGTTTTTCCTAGCTAGTGCTCATGTTCTCCCTTGATTAGAGTTCTCTTCTTGAATTGCCCTGTTTGTTCTGTGGTTGTCATAGCGTTTTAGTTCATGCTTATGTTCAGTGTGCTCTTGGCATTAAAAACTGTTTACTTCGTTACGCCCGACTTCGTTAATAGATTTCACATAGGTTCCTCGTTGGTTCCGTAACAAAAATGGTAGTGCTGCGTGGTTTTATTGTTTGGTGGCAGTTTTAGACCGCCTTCTTGTATGTGTTACCTTTTAAAGAGTGGCCACACAGCTAATCCTCCAGTCGGTATGGCATACTTCTGCCAGATCTTATACTGGTATGCAGTGATGGACCAAACCGACTTACTTTCTGCCCTGGTGATAAATCGCTTGCATTATAGATCATTCAAACACAAGTGGTGAGGGAAAGCTGGGGCTGCGAGCTGGGGAATGTTCCAACAGCTGGAAGCTGAAGGCACATCGAGGCATCAAGAAATTGTTTTTTTCCTCTAACTCTGATGCAAACTCGCTGCTGAACTGATTTATCACCCAAGTGACAGTAATACAACCAAGAGAATCCGGTAATTTTTGAAAATAAAATGTCTTTCAAAAATAAAAAATAGCTTAGAGACCCATGATAAAACTAACTAAAACCCTTTAAATTGAGGCGAAAACCGCTCAAATCAAATTTTCTCCTCAAAATCAAATCCCCCAAATTGGATGGAAAACCACATAATCTGGCAACACTGCTGATAGACACGCTTTACTGTTTGGTTCATCTGTGGCCTTTACCATTTGAGTACAGTATTAGGACTTCTCCTGGTAATCTGGGACGCACCGACACAGGGTTTCACTTTATAAGCTCAACATGTGAGTCGACGCGTCTGTGTTGCCAGACCCATCATTACTAACTACTCCTGTCTCCTCTCTGATGCTCTCATGCCCATTATTGACCCCTGCCTGCCTGACCCACAGTTTAGCTTTTTGGACTCTTAGCTGAGCTAGTAAACCGGCTGAATTTGGAACCAGCCGTCTGCCTGTTCTTGTGACAGATATGAACAATACTTCTCACTTAGTGAGGCTCCGTGCTGTGCTTAAGTATGCTTGTGAGTGATTGAGGCACTGAAAGTCAAGTGGGCAGCCTACAGAAAGTGTGCGCTGGGGTTGCTGGGAGATGGTTCCCGCTGGTGACCAGAGGGGGAGACAAAGCTCTGACTTCTGACAATATCTTTCAACTGATTCTGCCGCTCTCAGAAGCTCAGTGAATTCCAGTATGGAACTGTCATAGGATGCTACCTGTGCAACAAATCCAGTCGTGAAATTTCCTCAATATTCCACAGTCAACTGTCAGCTCCAAACTTTACGAGACCTTCTGATAGCCCAAGTACAGTACACAGAGAGCTTCATGGTATGGAGTTTCCATGGCCAACAGCTCATCAGCTCCTATCACCAATTGGCAGCCACCAAGGTGGCCTCTTAGTTCCAGTGAAATACTTTGTGGTAACCAAAACATTTTGGACAATTCCATGCTCCCAACCTTGTGGGAACAGTTGGGAGCAGACCCCTTCTCTTCCAACATGAATATGCACTTTTCCCATCAGGGGTCGCCACAGCGAACAAGTCGCATGGTAAATTTGGCAATGTTTTACGCCGGATGCCCTTCCTGACGCAACCTTCTCAAAGCAACCGGGCTTGGGACAGGCAAAGCAGCAGAGAAGGGAATAGGGAGCAGCCCGGATTCAAACCCTGGTTTCACGGACGGAAGGCGCCGCAAACCAGCACAAGCTAAACCGGCTCAATTTCCAGAAATAAAAGTAAAATGTTAAAAAACGAAACACAAAACTGGAAAAGGTAGGTCCTCTGGGACAGTGGTCCCCAACCACCGGGGAAATTTTGGCACCGGGACGCACAGAAGGAAAAAATAATTTCCATTTTATTGTTTTTTTTCGGAAAAAAAAAAGTTTTCTTTTGAAAAGTGACCGGATTCTCTCTGTTACATCCGTCACACTTAACGCACGTCAAAGTTGCGACACCAAACATCACGTGATACATACACCCCGCTAAAATTAACCAAACCGGCAACCAAAACCAAATTTCGGAGCAGACTGGACCTAAGTAGCACACTTCGGGTATCATTGTCTCCCATAACTCCAAGATGGGACCGTCTCGTTGCAGCAAAACAAGCTCAGGGCTGCACGGACTCTGTGCTGCTGTGATTAGCGAGCATTTTCATGCACTTTTGGGGTTGTCTTATTTTGAAGGGATGTTTAAACATTACCATAGCAACCAGAGTGTGTCGCATTGGGTTGGGGTAGAAACGGTGTTGCTCATGTGATGTTCTGTTGTTGGTGTGACGTTACGAAGAAACCGGTAATAAAGTTGCACATGATTGCACAGTGGATTTACGTTCATTATTATTATTGTTACTAAAGAGAAAATACCACGGTCCACGGTAAACGTGTCTTGCGTTGCACCTCAACCCCCCCCACCGGCCCACGGTAAACGTGTCTTGCGTTGTACCGGTCCGCGGTGACAAAAAGGTTGGGGACCACCGATCTAGACCCCACAAGACATTGTGCTGAACTTTTTTCTTTAATGATTTGTGATCTTCCCTGTTGTCATGGATTATATGAAATCATCTCCACCTTTATCCACCTCTGTCATGTTAGGGAGAACACGTCAATGGTCATCTTGACCCCATAGGATAGCACAAGGGTTAAGTAAGTGTCATGCTACTCATGGATCATTGCTGAGAACTTCACCACTGGTGTTCTTGTTTTTTTTAACCCTTGTGCTGTCCTAGGCACTTTAACATTGGGAGTGGGGTCATCTAGACCCACTAGACCAGTGGTTCCCAAACCACAGGGGGGCGCGGAGGTATTGCAGGGGGGCCGCGGTGGAGTTTTTTTTTCATACTTTATTGACAAACAACATAATACAATGACAATGTGAATGTCTCAGAGGGAATTGAAATGTGTACATATTGCAGAAAAATATAAGAAATAAAACAAAAAGTATATAACAAACCTTATTTATATGTCTGCAGTCCACAAACAGATGATAAATAGTTTCCTCCTGAGTTCCACAGAATGAACAAGACAGGTCCATGTCCACAACAAATCTACTCAAAGTATTTTTGGTAGGATATATACAATGCAATATTTTGAAGGACACCTCTTTTATTTTGTTATTTAGACAGTATTTATTACTAATAGTCCAAGCATAAGTCCAGTTTATGTCCACAAATTTGGATTCCCAATAAAACCTCCCGGCAGGTAAGGTTGTGGTATGTAAAAGATTTCTTATTTGTTTATTGGAAACTGAATTAACACAAATATCCACATTGTCCCAAAAAATTGTCTGGGTTCTTAATTGACTTGTGTTATAAATCCCTTTAAACAGTTGAAGTAGACTGTTTGGAACGGCATCTAACACTATTGCATATTCTCGGGGTGGAACAGGAATACCGAATTTTAAAAGAAATTCTTCATACGTCAGAAGATGTCCATGAGAATTGAAAAGTTGTCTGATTAAAACAATATCATCATACCATCTAGGAAAAAAGTGATTTATTCTTGTATTGTACATTACTGTTATTCCAAATACAACAAGTTTTTGGAGAAAAAATATGTTTATAAAGGAGTTTCCAGGCCAGCAGGGCTTGTTTGTAAAAGTTTGAAAGTTTTGTGGGTAATTTTTCTATTTTATAATTACATTTTAGCAAGAATTTAATGCCTCCCATTGTGTCAAATATATTTGGAAAATGCATTCCAGATATTGTCTTCCCCTTTCAATAAATTATTTAACCACTTTATTTTAAAAGAGTTGTTTAAAGTTTAAAAAGTTAATACATCCATGCCCCCATGTTTTCTGGTGTTACACAAAACAAATTTTGCTTAAGTAATGAATTTTTTTCCTCCAAATAAAATCAAATAATGTTTTGTTTTTAATAGGTTACAGATGTGTTTTGGCATTTCTAAAGACAGAGACACATAGACAGATCTAGATATCCCTTCAGATAACAGAATTCTACTGTTCAGAGAAAGATTTCTCATTAACCACATGTTATAAGGCGCGGTGGAGTTTAGAAACAAAGGATTTGTATGTTTGTGTCAGTGTGGGGGGGCTCGAAAATATTCTAATCTTCAGAAAGGGGGGCCCTGCAGAAAAGTTTGGGAACCACTGCACTAGACAGTGCGCTAAACCTTTTTTTCTTCAAGGATTTGTAATCTTCACTGGTTTCCATGGATTACATGAAATCTTTCCCCTTTTATCCACCTCTGTCATGGTAGGGAAATCACGTCAATGGTCATCTTGACCCCATAAGATAGCACAAGGGTTAAATGCAGTTTTTCCCCTGACGGGCCTTTTAAGTGCAGAAAAATCCTTGTGTCACACTGCCCTCTAGTGGCAAAAAAATGAACTGCGTTGTCTTGATGGACAACAATAGGTAAATAAAATTAAGATATAGGGCAGTAACTACTGTAATGCTCTCTTATTATTTTTTTACTTCACATTTTAATGTAAAATATTAAACATGGTTTGATAAACTCTACATTTCTTCTTTTAGGTTTTACTCTGGATTTAGTTAAAATGAAAACACAACAACACTAACACTACTATAGTTGAGTAATATACAGCTGCGCTGTACTGCAGTGTTTCCCACTACAGTACCTCTGTCCAGCAGATAGCAGCACTGTGCCTACTTTCTTCCAGTAGCCCGGGAGTACGGAGAGAAAAAAGTCTCTCCGGACTTGTGTGTGCATAATTCTCGCAGCATAATTCTTGATTTGTATCTCATATGATGCAATTCGTGTGTAACTGTGTGTGCTTGCAATTGTGTATTCACATGTTCACTCGAATATCAAAAACAAAAAATGTATGTATGTGTGTATGTGTGTATGTATGTATGTATGTGTGTGTGTGTGTATGTATGTATGTGTGTATGTATGTATGTGTGTGTGTGTGTATGTATGTATGTGTGTATGTATGTATGTATGTATGTGTGTGTGTGTGTGTGTGTATGTATGTATGTGTGTGTATGTATTTATGTATTTGTGTATGTATGCGTGTGTGTATGTATTTATGTATGCGTGTATGTATGTATGTGTGTGTGCATGTGTATGTATGTGTATGAATGTGTGTGTGTATGTATGTATGTACGTATGTATGTGTATGAGTATGTATGTATGTATGTATGTATGTATGTATGTATGTATGTATGTATGTATGTATGTATTTTTTTGTATTTTTGAACAGGACCCGGTCTACGGTGGACTCAGTGCGCGAAATTGGATGAAAACCATCCTATTTCACATTTTCACAAATCAGAGATTGGTTTCACAAATCAGAAACTGTTTTTAATGTCTTCTTTAGTATCTAAAGAAGGTAGAGGTATCCAGGTCCAGCGGTTTTTGAACAGGACCCGGTTCTAGGTGATCTTGGTGCAAAAAAAGCGGTGGAATGTTCCTTTAGTGCACTCGCGAATCGGAAGCAACGAATCGGAAGCCAACTTCAGTGTCGTTCAAATGTAAATAACGAGAGGACGTCCTAGAGATCCGAGAAAATGGCGAATCGCAGTAAGGGTAAGGAGGCCTAAAGACACTCCGAGCATATGAAAAGGTTTTGTGTGGATAGTAAAGCTTTATGCAAGGGAAAGCCTCGGGCACTTGTTATGCTTCTGTCCTCTGTAAATGGTTTAAAGCCTTGCTGCTCCTTCAGAAACGCTTGGTTTTTAAATCAGTGTTCACTTTTCGAGAGTCAGTTAGTAGTTAGCGTCAGTTGTGTCTGCTGCTAACTCCTGAGAACTTTACCAAGTTTTCTATCCAGCTAATTACGGATTTTTTACTTTTGATGACACCAGTTTTTAGTGGTGTATGCTTAGCTACTACGGTGAACGAATGACGCAGATGATATGTCACCCATTCTTGAGATTTAAGTGATAGCTAAGCGAGGCTAACAGGTTCTGCCATGTTCTCTTTTAACGAAGAACTGGAAGACGAGATTTACGACAAGGTCGTGGATCTAACCGAGTACGCCAAACGTCAACGATGGTGGAACCGTCTTTTCGGAAAGAACTCTGGTCCCATAGCAGAAAAGTATTCTGTTGCCACGCAGATTGCCATCGGAGGAGCGAGTGGATGGTAAATATACAGAACCGTGAACGCACCGTGTTGCATTTAACGACCTCACGTTGGGATCATTTGGTCTTTTTAATTCAATTTAAAGGCTGGTGGTTCGATTCCTGGTTTAGAGTTTACATGTTGATGTGTCCATGAGCTGTACGTCTATTATAGTGTGAAAATCAAAATAATGTCATGAATAACAGGAATATTACTTGTAACATGATGTCAATCAGTGGGACTGGTAAATCACAAATCAAAAATAAAAGGACACTTTAGTGTTCTTTGTATACCAAATAGATGTTTAAAAATAAAAGAGGCGACATAAATGGTATAAATGTTCACTGTTTGAAAACCAAATGACTTCCATAATATAGTGTTTTGCAAAAAAGAAAAAAAAACGTTTTTAGTTTGTAAGACTTGTATTGTGCCATTCATGATTATCAAATGTCCCATTAAAAAAAAAAATAATTTAACACACTCCTCCGTTTGGAATTTAACTGTAAAAGATCCAGTCCGATGAAAGTACACTGCATCATTTTTATCGTGTGTGTGTGTGTGGGGGGGGGGTATTGTGTGAGGATTTTAAACAAAACATTTATTTGTCTTGTCCTCTTTTTTTTTTAAATATGATTATATTTCTATGCACAGCACTTTGAGTGACCTGAGTTGTAAAAGTGCTGTTTAAATAAAGTTTGATTTGATTTCTGTCATGATGGAGGACACATATGAAGAACACAATGCTCAAAATCACATTTCTAATTATTTCTTTAATCTAATCATTGTGAATCAGAAGCAGACTAAAAAAAATCAATTAAGAAAAGATTGTATTTGTGACAGAAAATGTGCTGGTTGGCCCAAAAGCTCCCTGATCTATTCCGATGCATCCACTCGTAGACGACTAGATCCATGTATGTCATTGTTGTCCTTGTCTGAACAAGTAAATAGCAACAGAAAATCTGTGATAAGATGCTTTTTAACATATTTGTCTGTGTTTGTAAAGACTGCTTCCCATATTAAGGACACAAATCAAAACTTCACTTTTGTCACGCAAGAACATTTGCTTCATTTTATTTTTTTGCTGTGTGTGTAATTCGTTTGTTTCAAATCAAAAAATGCATCATACAATGCAGAAATAATGACTAATGGCATTGAATGTAGGTGTGCAGGTTACCTGTTCCAGAAGGTTGGGAAAGTGGCAGCCACAGCTGTAGGAGGAGGTCTGCTGCTCCTCCAGGTAATTTCCAACCATCAGCAACATGTTTGGTTTACGTGGTGTTTCATCGATCTGCCTCTGTCCAGATTGCGAACAACAGTGGCTACATCCAGGTGGACTGGAAGAGAGTGGAGAAAGATGTCAACAAAGCTAAGAAGCAACTGAAGAAGGAAACGGACAGAGCAGCTCCAGAGCTAAACACAATTTTTGAAAAGGTAACTTTTCTGTTTTTTTAAGCCCGCGTCAAGTTTAGTAGAATAGTATAGTCCGGTAGTGGTGCAATGCATTGACTGGGGGGGGGGTTTGGGTCCTTCCGCACGAAAAATTTGAAAATAAGAGCCATTTATATTCATTTTCCAGTCATCTGGGGCATTTTTCAGCGGATTTGAAAGCAATAGAGAACAGGGATTTAATACTAAAATTCTACTCTGTCGCTGCTGTTTTCCTAAAGTAAAGCATCTTGATTAACAACCCTGTTTTTAACTTGTTGGAAGAGTTTAAAAATATTTATTTTATCAAACCGAATACACAACATAAATAGTAATTAATTTACAGGTTTACATTTCAATGAAATATTGTAATTTATGCCAAAATTTAAAGCTGCTGAGAGCCTTTAGATTTCTACGGTCGCCATGTCAACACAACTAAAGAGACAGAAGCTTTATTGACATTACAGTATTTATGTTGTATTTATCCGCCACATCTTAAAGTCCAGTCAGTGAAAATCTTTTCCGACATTGAAGTCTTAGCATCAGGATGTAGTCTGTATCTAATGTCACCGCTGTCTGTAAATCAACACTTTTATTGAACTTCCTGTTTTCTGCTGTAAATCCAGCAGATTTATCCTCCTGCTGTTTCTGGATCCTGTTAAAATTCACTCCATGTTTCCGGTACTTCATCCGCCAAACGCTGAAAAGATTCTTACATCAGTCACGGACTATTAGCTGCGAGGCTGTAAATAAATCCTTTGCTCATCATCAAAGAGTGCTGCTTCACTCTGAGGTGGTGAATGTTCCCTGGGAACTGGCTATTTTTGAGCCTGTCTGCAATTGAGTAATCTAATTAATTTATTTTTAATCTAACCAAATAATTGCTGTGAAATCTATCTTTACCAACCAGCAAGATTCCTGGATCTCACAGACCTGTAACTTTTTCTGTAAGAGGATCCTCTGTCCTCCACTCGTTATGTTATAATAGCACCTGTTTGAACTCGTTATCTATATAGTGGACACCTGTCCACAACCTCAAACAGTCACATTTCAAACTCTGCTATGGTTAAGACCACTGAGCAAGTATTTAGTCAGCCACCAGTTGTGCAAGTTCTTGTGCTTTAAAAGATGACAGAGGCCTGTCATTTTTATCATAAGTAAACCTAAATTGTGAGAAGCAAAATAAAAATAAAAAAAGTCACATTATCTGATTAAATTGTGGTAGAAAACAAATACAGGTATTTTGTCAATAGCAAAAGTTCAATTTAATACTTTGTTAAATAACCTTTGTTGGCAATGACAGCAGTCAAATGTTTTCTGTAAGTCTCCACAAGGTTTTCACAAACTGTTGCTGATATTTTGGCCCATTCCTCCATTTGGATCTCCTCTAGAGCAGTGATGTTGCTGGGTAGCATGGACTTTCATTTCCCTCCAAAGATTTCCTATGGGGTTGAAATCTGGAGACTGGCTAGGCCACTCTAGGACCTTGAAGTGCTTCTTACGAAGCCACTCCTTCGTTATCCGAGCAGTGTGTTTGGTGTCGATTGTAAAGCTTTATCCTTTAAGGGAAAGACACTTGTTATGCTCATCTAAATTATTCTGTCGACTGTAAATGTAAAACGTCTTGGCGCTCCTTTAGAAACGCTTGGTTTTAAAGTCACAGTGTAACTGATTTTAATTTATTTCTTATGGAAGTGATCATAGTGTAAGCAGGACAATGGCCTTCGAAGTGTGCATTACATACTTACATAAACTGACCAATCAAATGCCTCAAAAGTATGTGGTGTCTGCTGGCCCCACACACCCAACATTTAAAACATTGGATAAATTCTCCTGAGCCCGCTTTTAGTGACACGGGTGTGGACTGCCAGCAAGCTTACTCCTGATTGGTGAAAGTGGTTGCCATAGAAACCGCTCACTGGACCAAGCACTGCTTACTGACGTTGCCTGGCTCCAACATGGCAACAATGATATCATAACGAAATATCGACTGAATTGTCTTCATTTAGCTGGAGCCATTTTCTATGGATGACATCACACTCAGTCAGTCAAGTTCTCGTTTGTAGTCTATGGTTGTTCCTGAACCTCGCTTCTGAAAAGTATTGGAAAATTAAAAAGCACAATCTTTTCATTCTTTAGTCCAAAACAAACTTCCCAAAAAAGCTCAGACATTTTGGATTTATTTACAACTAAAACCATGCTTACTGTTAACACTACAGCACTCTAATTGGTGTTACGCTAAAGAAAAACGGCAGGAAAAGCCCTTCATCATCAACTCTAAGGGGTTCTACGGTTAATCAGCTTGTATGCCTTATTATTTAGTATAAAGCCCCCATTAGATTGATTTGAGTATGGAGGAAAGTCCTGTGTGTTTCAGCAAAGTTAAAGATGTGTCTTTTCAGTCCACAGAGTTTGTGAAGAAAAACATTGTGGTGACCAGCGGCTTCGTTGGAGGGTTCCTGCTGGGTCTGGCTTCCTAGGCTGATCTTCTCAACTCCAGATCAGTGCTGGGGCGTTTCTACTGCAAGCGGCCACTTTCACTTCAGCTTTTGATGTCAGCGGGACAGCGTAACACAGCTGATCAATGACTGGGTAAAGGTTTCCCACTGGCAAGGGTTGCTTCAGAAAGTACAATAAATGCAGTTTTTTTTTCTTTTCTTTGCATCATTTAAGCACTATATATGAAGGTATTTATGATAGACAGCTGAAGGACTATGTTTGATTTTTAAGGACTTTCATTTTTAACCAACTTATGTTCTCCATGAACTTTAATTGTTACACATTATTACAGGAAGGATGTGTTAAGGAGGAACCTGTTTAGACTATCAAAACTTTTACTCAACTAAAGGATTCCTGTCACACAGATTTCATTTTAAAATCAAAGTAAACCAGAATGTTTTCTATTTATTTATTTGTACCAAGGTGATATTATTCCAAACGTTTGCACTCCCTTTCTGCAGTGAGTGGCAGAGACCCTTTCCCCTTTACCGTGTTCTCCATTATCGTCATTGGATCTGCAGGCCTCAGTCAGCTTAAGAGTGGAAGCTTGAACGTTCATGTAAAGTGCTACATGGGTCATCGTGTCTGCCTGCTCTGCCTCTTGTGTTTTTTGTTGTTATGATGAAAGTTATGAAGACTGAAGACCTATAAATCTAAATAAAACATCTCCAAACAACAAAACTGAGTTTTTCTTTTACATTTTTCATTCCTGAAGGTATTGGTTTTATTGGAGACCCACTCCAGTGTTTTTGGTGTCTTTAACATGTTCTTGTGGTATTTTTCTGATGATGCAGGACATGTGTAAAGTAAATTAAACCTAAAGTTGTATCTGAGTATTTATTAATTAAAATAGTTGTGAATAAGGAGCAGATGAAAAAATGTTTGATAAAGAGAATATTAGGTAGAAAGGCTAGCCATCAGCTCCCTGCTCTGCTTCATTTGGATGCATCCACCTGCAGACAAATGCATCCATATACGTCTTTGTTTTCCTCGTCTGAGTTTGTAATGTGATGGCTGGATAGCTCCAATATTGCTCACCATTTTGATTGCACTGGTAATGTTAGCTTGGGGTTGTAAGGGGCTGTAGGCTAGTGGAAGAGAGAGTGTAAACAATGGAATGATGGGATATCAGCGGAGGCTTACCTCTAAGCCCTATAAAATAACACGTTTTGTTTTTTTTTAAACAGCATAATCTTTACAAATTACCAATGTGAACATTTTTTTTACAGTGGCTCAAAGCAAGGTTAGTGAGGAACTTTAACTGGCTCTGCACAGACTAGCGCCCTGTCCAGGATGTCCCCTGCCTTTGCCCACGAGTGGCGGGGTTAGGCTCCAGCAGCCCCGTGACCCCGGAAAGGACCAAAACTGGTTTAGAAAATCAATACATGAATGGAACTTTAACGTCAGTTTTCTTTCTTTCCTTTATCTTTTAATTTTTGTGTGCATTTAAATATCCTATCCACGTTCGTTATGAGCCATAGCAACAGTTGACGTTTCCATAGCAACCGACAACAACGGAGAGCAGGCTTCTGCCCACCGCAGCTTCTAGAAAGAAAAGCGCTTCGTTCCTGCCGTCGTCATGTCGTCTTTACCGTTTCTACCCGGAAATTCATTCGATCTTCATGTAAGTGGATTCATGTCTGAAAGTTTTGGCTCGACTTCAGAGTCAAACGCGATGGTTTAAGTAAACACTCGGTTAAAGAATTCCACTACTACTAACGACCATGACAGTCATATTGACCGCTTGACGTTATTTGTATACAATCTGGATTATGATACTTATAAGAGGGAAAAAGTAAAAACACACCAGAATGCTAAATGAGAAAAAAATAATTCCGCTGTTACCAAAACATTGCAGCCTAATATTCATCTTATCAGGCCTTCTCCAGTTCATGGCATCCCCTGTCTTTTTTTTTTTTTACTTTTGTTTCTCTTGGGTTAAAAATAAAACTATGTTAGCTTCAGAGAGCATAAACAAACAAAAAGCTAGGAGGAGAAAATTAAGAAAATGTTGTGAAATCTGAAAACCCCTATAAAAAACATGGAACAAATTTGACTGCTACAGTCAATCGGGGTATACATACTCAGATCTCTATTGCATTTTGAAAATTTTAAAAATGATAAAACAATGTGAGAAGACAAGGCAAGGCAAGTTTATTTGTATAGCACTATTCGTACACAAAGTAATTCAAGGTGCTTCACAAAACAGAAAAATGCATTAAAATCACAATACATCATAGAAAGTAAATTTTTACGTTGATTATTTCTATGATGTATTGTGATTTTAATGCATTTTTCTGTTTTGTGAAGCACCTTGAATTACTTTGTGTACGAATTGTGCTATACAAATAAACTTGCCTTGCCTTACTTTAAAAGAAAAGAAAAAATGGAAAATTGATTTAAAATTAAAGGAAGGAAAGGAAAGGAAAGAAAAGTGCAGATAGGACCTTTCAGTCATATACACGGCTAAACAGAAATGTTTTAAGTCTAGATTTGAACATGAACACAGAAGAGGCCTGCCTTACGCTTTCAGGGAGGCTGTTCCAGATTTTAGCTGCAGAATATTGAAACGCTGATGCCCCTTGTTTAGTTCTGACTCTGGGAATCAACAGGAGGCCGGACCCTGAGGTCCTCAGAGTACGAGATGGTTCATATGGCACTAACATGTCAGAGATGTACTTTGGTGCGCGGCCATGGAGAGACTTGTACACAAGCAGAGCTGCTTTGAAGTCTATTCTTTGAGGTACAGGGAGACAGTGCAGAGACCTGAGCACAGGACTAATGTGATCATACTTCCTGGTTCTGGTCAGGACTCTAGCAGCAGCATTCTGGATGTACTGAAGCTGTTTTACAGCTCGTTTGGAGAGGCCGGTGAGCAGGCCGTTACAGTAGTCTAACCTACTGGAGACAAATGCATGAATAAGTATCTCCAGGTCTGGCTTTGACATTGTTTTTGATTTTGGCAATGTTTTTCAGATGGTAAAATGCCGCTGATGTTACTGACTTGATATGGCTGTTAAAGTTCAGGTCAGAGTCCATGATTACCCCTAGATTTCTGACTTGATTTGAGGGTTTAAGAGACAGAGAATGAACAAAATATACACACGATTAGAAAAAGTCAAGTCCTACTGGGTCATAGTTTTTTGTTTGGAGGCTCTCCATGCCATAGGAAAGAAAGGACTCATGGAGATACATATGTGTTTACATTACAATGGACACATATGTTGACCTCTTATTTACACAACGCAGTTTGTCACCAAGAGCTGGCTCTTTATGACCTTCCTGTGTAATAATGGTTGGATCAATACATTAAAAAAGATTTTCTTGGTTAAAACATTTAGTTTTTTTAAAAAATTTCAGTTACATTGAAACTGAGGGGAACTTGCATCATTTTAAAATACGAATTTTCAAAAACTGCTAAAGTAAAGAAGATTATAGTAGTTTTGACAAATAAGGTGATTAAAAGGTTAATTTTGTGGACCTCTGGAGACCTTGTGACCACAGCTCCGAGTAGCGAGACAATGGAAGTGGAAAACATGGTCCACTCGGACTCAATGTCCCCAACCTCCCTCGGTACCTGTTTGAAGTTCTCCCGGATGTGGGAGTAAAAGACTTCCCTGACGGAGGGCTCAGCCAGACGTTCCGAGCAGACCCTCAAAGTGTGTTTGGGTCTCCCAAGTCTTTCCAGCCTCCTTCCCCGCCAGCGAATCCAATTCAACACCAGGTAGTGATCGGTGGACAGCTCTGCCCCTCTCTTTACCCGAGTGTCCAAGACACGAGACCAAAGGTCTTGTATCTCCTGATACAACTACAAAGTCGATAATTGACCTAGGCAGGGTGTTCTGATGCCATGTGTATTGATGGACACCCTTGTGCTCGAACATGGTGTTCGTTATGGACAAACTAACGAGCGCAGAAGTCCAATAACACAATAACAAAACACATCTCTGGTTAAGATCAGGGAGACCATTCCTACCAATCACGCCCCTCCAGGTCACACTGTCATTGCCCACATGGGCATTGAAGTCCCCCAGGAGGACAATGAAGCCCCCCTTGGGGTACCCCTTCGAGAAGGGTACTTGACACAAGGCCGGGTACTCTAAACTGCTGTTTGGCCCGTAAGCCGAAACCACAGTCAGAGACCTGTCCCCCACCCGAAGGCAGAGGGACATGACCCTCTCGTCCAATGGGGTGAACTCCAACACTTGGCGGCTGAGATGGGGGCTCACGAGTAAGCACCACCATGAGCAACTCCAGAGTGGTAGACAGTCCAACCCCTCTCTAAGGACTGAGTTTCAGAGCCCATGCTATGTGTGGAGGTGAGCCTGACTATATCTTGACGGTACCTCTCAACCTCTCGCACAAGCTCAGGCTCCTTCCCTCCCAGAGAGGTGACGTTCCATGTCCCAAAAGCCAAGTTCCATGATTGGGATTTGGGCCGCCGAGGCACCTGCCTTCAACTGCCACCCAAACAACATTGCACCGGCCGCTTTTGAGGTCTCCTACGGGTGGTGGGCACATGGGAGAGTGGTCCCATTTTGCTCCTTTGGGCTGAGCCCGACCGGGGTCCGTGGGAAGAGCCCCAGTCACCAGGCGCTCGCCTACGAGCCCCAACCCCAGGCCTGGCTCCAGAGTGGGGCCCCGGTGAAGCCAATCTGGGCGATGTAATTGACTCCTTGGGATTACTCCTCATCAGGGGCTTCTGAACCGCTTTATGTCTGACCCATCACCCAGGACCTGTCTGCCATGGTAGACCCTACCAGGGGCTTAAGCCCCAGACAGCTTAGCTCCTGGGATCACTTGAGCTCTCAAACTCCCCCACCACGTTAAGGTGGCGGTTAACGGGGGAGCAAGCTGTGCACCTTTGTAGAGATGTAGTGAAATCACTAGTCTTTTTCTTTCTCAATATTCATGTCCTTGCACTTCTAAATTATACTTCTTTAGGAAATGTGTTGGTGCTGTCCGCACAATTTTAAAGTCCCACTCCGATTATCTTTTGATCTATTGTAAGAGCATTTCCAGTTGTTAATTATGATTATGCTGTTTTTAGCCAAAATCAAAAAAATCATTATTGTTTAATAAAGTTTACAGGAGTTGATTAAAATTTTATCTCCAAGACAGTTGGAGTAACCCAGCCCACCTTACCCTCCTAATTGTTGAGAGCTCTAAGTTTACATGCTTTCCCACTAGCTTAAAGGCCCCTCACAACCCCAACCTAACATTAGCGGTGCAACAAAAACGGCGAGCAATGTTGAAGTTATCAGCCGTACAGTTTAGAGCCAGATTGCAGCTCAGAAGAGGTAAATAAAATGTCCATGGATCTATTTGTCTAAAAGTGGATCAGAATGGAGCGGAGCAGGGAGCTTGTGGCTCGCTTAGCGTATTCTATAACGCAAATACAGTATTTTTTGAAACTGCTTTTTATGTTTGGTCCTGATGCACAACTATTTGAATAAAGAAAAACTCAGAAATGTAATTTTAAGCTCAATTTTCTGTATATTTGTCTTCAATTTATCAGCAAAATGCCAGAAAAACACAAAATGTTTATCTTTTTTAAGTTAGTGGAGTGGGTCTTTAAGGTTAAGGCTCATTGTTAAGTCACAGAAGTGAACAACAATTCTTTACATTTTCTTGGTTAATGCATAAATACATTGTATCTGATTTTCTGCTGTTTCTGACGTCAGCTTTCTTTGTTTCAATCAAATCAATTTTCATGACAAGAACAGAGAAGTGCAGCAACATAATGAACTGGAGTGAATTGAATTAAGAAATAATTATTAAATGATGTAACAGTGAAGAGGGTTTGCTAAATGCCATGCATTTTGTGAGTTGAATACATAGGGTTGTATATAAAATACTGCAGTTCGACACATTTTTCTTAAGAATTCAAACTTCTCACTATTTTGTCCTCCAGCTCTGCTGTTTTTGTGATGGATGTTAAGAAATGACTTGTTTTGTTGCATTTCACAGCTGGGGAGGGAGAGGTTCCACAAATCCCAACACTTTGCCCTTGTTGAGGGTTTGCCCAAGCTGGTGGGGCTGGAGAAGCCAGGGATTGGAGGAGAGCCTTTACCAGGCCAGAAGATAAAAGCAGCACATTCAGTGTATCCCAAAGTAGATGGCAGTCACGTCCCGTCATGGTTGGCCTTTGACAAACAGGTAGATTACTAAGACGTTTATGGTTCTCTGTAACAAAACATGATCATTTTCAACATTTGTCCATTTGTATGTCTCTATAGGTTCTTTGCTTTGAGGCTTACTTTAAGGAGGAGGAGCCCTATCAGATTAGAAAGTGTAAAGTCTATTTCTATCCAGAGGATGATACCATCAAGGTGGTGGAGCCAGTGTGCAAGAACAGCGGCATCCCTCAAGGTGTCTGTGGTGTCTGGTGGATCAGATTTGAAATGAAACAGCCTCAATGATACGCTGAAATAACATAAGCTCCTCTGCGTTTGTCGCATTGCAGGGACACTCATTTATCGCCATCGCATTCCCCTCCCTCCTCCAAATGATGACCAGTACTACAAGGTGTTCCATTTCAACATCAACCAGCAGGTGGTGTTCTACTCTCGGACCTTCACCCTGACCAACTGTGACACCTTCACGAGGGACTTCCTCACCAGACTTGGGGTGCAGCTGAATGATCCTGCTCCAGTTCCAGATGATCCATACAGCAGACAGCGGCAACAGGTGAACCACCATGCAGCGACATAAACAATACAGTTAAATATCAACACAGGGACTAACATCCGTCATTAATGTCAAACTAAGCTCTCTAGAAATCCATCTTTGGATCTTTTTTCTGAGTTCTTGATCTTGGTCAAAACACTTTAAAAAAGTTGCTTTTGATTTGTTTTTTCCTCTTATATGGTATTGTTTTTCAAATATTTTTCAGTTTGAGAAGAATACAAAACCAATTCCGCCTTATGAGAAAAACAACAAGCTGAGGCAGTTCCTGGATTATGACCGCCAAGTCCTTCGCTTTTACTGCTTCTGGAATGACCAAGAAGACCCTTCTGCGAAGCCAAGAGAACTCATTCTGCACTACTTCCTGTTTGATGACACCATTCAGATCCATGAGGTGACCTCCGCAAAGGCTGGAAATAAATCTGCTGTCAAATTCCTGCAGCGCAGAAAACTACCCAAGGTGATCAAAAGATGAAGATGCGTGATGAAGAGCAGCTGTTTGTGAGATGTCCTGTGTTTGATTCATCTAATGTGTTTAATGTCTGGTGGCAGAGTCTTCCTGCGCAGGTTGACCAGCTGGGAGGAGACACAGAATCGATATTGCTCAACGTTTTGGGCTCAGATGGTCTGGGGAATCGCTTCATGGCGGACAGGCTCAAAGTAAGTCTATCTTAAACCGAGCGTTTAAATACAAATAATGGGATGTTTTCTGAGCTGTCAGCAAGGGATCTTAAAGAGTTGTTGTCCTCCACACAAGAAATGATTCTGCTGCTATCTTAAACTTCTCAATTTCACTGGTTAATATAATATTTTTCTCCATCCATTTATCCATCATTACATTCATCCATCCATTCATCCATCCATCCGTCTATTCATCCATCCACTCACCATCCATCCAGCCTTCGATCTACCATCTATCTATCCATCCATCCATCCATCTATCTATACATCCCTCTCTCCATCCATCCATCTACCCTTCCATGCATCAACCCATCATTACATTCATCCATTCATCCACTCACCCATCCATCCAGCCTTCAATTTATTCTTCTATGCATCCATCCCTCTATCCATCCACACTTCCATGAATCCTTCCATCATTTCATTCATCCATATCTCCCTCTTTCCATCATTACATTCATCCATACATCCATCCATCCACTCACCATCCATCCAGCCTTTGATCTATCCATTTATTCATCCATCCATCCATCCACACTTCCCTGCATCCATCCATCATTACATTCATCCATCCATCCCTCCATCCAGCCTCCCATCCATACATCCATATCTCCCTCCATCTTTCCATTAATTCTCCCATTTTGTCCACTATAGAGGAACATGGTTGCTGGAGCCTATCCCAGCAACTGTTTGAGAAAAGCGGCGTGCCACTGTTTATCACAGAACCACGCAATGACACACACATTCACACCTATGTGACACTTTTTTTTAAGAATCACCTATTAACCTTTGAAGCATGTTTTTGGGCTGTTTTAGGAAGCCAGAGTTCCCGGAGAAAACAGTATATTTAAATTCAATTGAAAACATATGTAAAGGTACGAAGAAATGATGAGTTGTTTCAAGGTCAAATATTATATATATATACTGCTGAATGTCTCTCTTCTTTCACATCAATGTATTTTAGGGCGAAAGTGGGAGAGCTCTTGACTATCATCCTTTTTTTCCACAAAATCCATCAAATTCTGTTTTATGAGGAGTGACATCCTCCCAGCTCAATACAGCTGTATAAAACTCAACAAAAAAGCAGACAGTAGTTTTAAAGTTAATAAAAAAATGAAATTTGAGTCTAATTCTTTTACAAAGCCCCAGTTCAACAGTTTTGTCATCTCAAGACGCCACACAAAGAACACAAGAAATATCTAACCTAATCACATAAAGCAAACCACAACTGTTGTCAATCAATTCACCGCAAATTATTTAAGATTCCTTTTTTCTAAATAATTTTAGATCATCTGAATAATTCTAAATTCTCTTTACTGTATTATAACATGGCCTGGATCAAAGTCAAACAAATAAGTCAAAGAGTTTTAAGTATATTCCTCTGTATTGAGGATGTAATTGGGCGACTGTGGAAAGAAGAAACTAAATCCAGAGCAGGTGACCATCTACGGTGAACTATCAAAGTCAGGTATCATTTTCATTGTGCATTTGGATTATTTCAAACACTCAATTTAGACGTCTGCTATAGTAATAACATATCTTATGAAGAGTCACTTCAAATCCCAGACATACTCCCTACAAATCAAAATCACTGCTGTTTGCTGTTTAATTAAAAATCGGAATTAACCTTAAATTCTTTACAGTCTTTGCTGCTAATCTTTGTTAGAGCTTATTAAAATGTCTGAATAAACCTGTCCAACGTTTTCAGGCTTCCTCCCTCAACTTCCTGTTTAGCTCTTAACAGCAAAAATGACAAGAAGTGTCTTCATCATGAAGCCATCAAACTGATTCTATTCCACTGGAATGCTTTTGCAGACAATAATACATCAACTTGAAAATAACTTTAAACGGTGATCTCAAGCGGAAATTCTCTAGAAGTTGATGTTTGTTTATTCTGAATAATGCAACACAACTCTAACAAAAAGAAAAATCACTGAGCCCGTTTTCAGAACCTTACGAGATCTTGTATCTGTTGCACCTCAGAGGAGGCTCATGCATGTCAGAAACATCAAGAAGTTGCTCTGAATGCAGGTTGTTCTCACTGACTGGTCCTGTCTTTGCTCTGTTCCTCTCCTGCAGACCGGAGCTGTAAAACAGGACTTTTATAAGGACTGTGACCTTCGTATTGGTGGGGAAGTGAATGTGTGGGGCAGAAGAGTTCTCATCGCTGACTGTGATGAATTTACCAAACAATACTATCGTTTCAAATATGGCATAGGTGAGTCTGAGATGCTCATTTACTACAAAAGCTACAAATTGTTTATATTAAGCTTAAAAATCATTATGTTATAAAAGCATATTTATCATTACAAGTTGATTGCTTCCTGACCTGTTCTTAAAGTGCAGTTTACATAATGTACTACCTTCTGTGAACACCAGGGGGCAGGAACACTTCACATTCCCACCTCAAACTCCTCAGAATAATTTTAGAGATCAGAGAAAGCAGGCATATCTTCAGATACAGATCTTTAAATGTTTTATGTGCTCTCCAAAACACAATAAAACCATGCCAGTTCATTTTTTGTTTCAGTTTTCTAATTATTTTTATTGTAACCCTCTTCTTTCTCTTAGAGGACTTCACCCCAGTCAAGTACAAATTGCCCCCAACCCCCAAGCCACCAAAGACTTTACCCCCCTACAATGGCTTTGGCTCAGAGGAAGACTCCTTGAGCTCCTGTTATGGCATACAGCTGCGACGCCCCAGGAAAGATCTGCAATCCTTTTTGGAAAAAGACAGGTGCGATGGGTCACAGTTGTTAATATCTCACACATGTAAATGTTTCTGTCTGCGTGTGAGGTAACCCCCCTCCCACCACCTCCCTCACCATGGATGTGTCTCTATGCTTCTGGCCTTAGCAGCATTGTCCTGAAGTTCCGCGCCAAGATGAAGACCGATGACGGCGATGAAAGAAAAAGGAAATTTGTCATCTACTTCTACCCCTGTGATGGTACCATGAGTGTTTACGAACTCTCACTGAAGAGCTCAGGTACCACCGTCTACAGAAGAGTGGCTCCACAAACACTTTGAGTGCACGTTTCTGGCTCTGACTTCTAGAGTTCAGCTCTAGAACTCTGCGGATTTTTGGCAAACTTTTAGTTGGTTGATGACATATATCACTAGGGTTCAGTCAACAGATTTAAGTGAGATGCAATTTGAAAACCAATCATTTGGTTCTTAAAGTGAACTGTGCTCCTTCCCATCACAGTCAGTGTTTAACCTATAAGGTGCAGCTGGACGGAGACAGAAATGTCAATGAGTGAGCCAGTACAAAAAAAGGTTTTCTTAGAAAACTTCAATTTTTTTTTACCTGTCTCATCTGTATGATACATACTGCTGCCAAGAAAATGTAAACGGCAATGCTGGGGTATAAAAAAAATATGATTTCAGTCAAATAAAGTAATGGTTCGCTGCATATTTAAAGTTGCATCTCTCTTACAGGTATGCCTGGGGGGAAGTTTCTGAGACGTAGTGTTGTGAAGAAGCCAGGCCAGAGCAAACCGTCTGAGCGCTACACGGCCCAGGATCTGTATGTCGGAGCTGAGCTCCATATCAGCGGGCAAACCTTCATGCTGGTGAATGCCGATGAATACACGCTGAAGTACATGGAGCAGCATGCAGAGGAGGTAGAATGTTTGTTTTGCTCAATCTCAGCTGTGGTTTTTGTCTCCGTAAATGATCTTTTTCAAGTGCCATTTATGGTTTAAAAGCACATGTTTGTGTGTCGTCCTCCAAAGTTTTCCAAGGCAAACACAGGCATCATCCTCAGCAAGCTGCGGTCCATCCCTGAGGATAGAAAAAGTGAAATCAAGAAGTTTTTGACTCTCAGTGACCCAAACAACACAGGCCAAATCTCCTATGAGTCATTCAGGTACAGTCATGAAACAGGAGTTTGAACAGTTCTGTCCCAAACCAAAGGCTTTTTTCCACTTTCAGGAACTTGTTCTTAGGTAAGAAGAAAATAATTCGTGTGGGACTTTAAATCCTTTAAACAAATGTCCAGAACAGTTGGACATAAAGCGGGACATAAATGAAGGCATCAAGGGTTAAGTTTGTGTTCATCATTAACAAAGAGGAGAATGGACGTTGAAGTTACAGTCAGTTTAAGATTATCTACGATCCATGGCTCAGTTCAAAGTGATGAAAGGAAGCTGAAGACACCAACTAACTTAAAAAGATAAACAGATAACCTTCACATCAGAGTTTAAAGACACACAATGTGGTAGAAAAATAATTTGTTTTTTTAAAAGAAAACTTCTAGTCACCAATACATATTTTCTCAAACTATTTTCTATTGAAAAACTTTCTTGAAAGGATTATTTTTCTTGCAAGACAGAAAGTAAGACAACTTTGTTAAACAAGGGTTTTTTTTTTTTCAGATTCATTTTTTGCATTGTAGGAACTGTAAAAAGTTGCCTGCGAATGTCAGTCAGAAACAAATGTATTATCTGCTCTAAACAGACCTGCCAATACAGGAATTAAAAAATAATAAAAATGTGCTTAAGGTGCTTAACCTGAACCATTTCATTCAGTTTTCTAAACAACTGAACTGACAAATGTCAGATCACCCTGCTCTATACAAAAAAAGCTTTACCACATTTACTACAATGAGCGCTTTATTCCTTTTAATATAAATCTGTTTCCTCACAAAAAACCCCCAAAAAAACGTAATAGGTAATTCTAATATCTTGACTTCAAAGTTGTGAAAGCAAAGACACTAACCGCCTGTGTTTTGTTGAACAAGGAAGCCTGCGGTTAGCATGGACAACACCCAAGAATAGCTTTGTCACTGGAGAAAAATCAAGTGGAACACAAATCACAGGATTTAAACAGAGCGCATAGTGTACAATGGTGTGTTCAGGTTCTAAGTCCCAGTTCTATGGAACTGGTTTCATACTTGACGCTACAAATAGCTAGCTGTAGGCTGTTGTTGTGAAGGCTGTTGTTACCAAAAGAGGGAGTACCGCAAATTTTTTCCACACCTGAAACAGAAGCCTTCTGTCAAGAGGATAAAGGGCAGCTCTCTGAGAGACGCTCAAGCTAGCAGCAGCTCACAAACCTACTATTTCGTTGCACTTTGAATTCAGACCTACTTCCAAAAAAGACGTTGAAATAAAACAGTCAAATATATCCTGTCATTTGTCATGTTTGTTAAAGAAAGTAAAAGGAAGGAGAAAAAAAACATTGAAGTTGGATACTGAATTTGGTCTGGAAAAAAATGGGACATTTTATTTTTTGTCCATGTCCCTCATCCCTGATTAAAATACTGAAAGAATCTGCAACCTGAAGAGAAATGAAACTAAATAGAGTTTACATTTGTCTCAGATTTTCTGTGCAAATTTCTTTCTGTGCTTCTATACTGCCTAGGAACATGCTGATGGATCTAGACTGTGGTCTTGTGGACCACGAGGTGCTGGTTCTGGGTAGAACTTTCTCCGAGCAGCAGCAGCCTGAGGATGATGTGGCCTTGATGTTGGCCGTGGCACAGGACACACTCAGGAGAAAGCTTTACGATGACTTCCAAAGCCTGACCCTAGCCTTTAACAAACAGGACCCCCTCAAGTAAGTGATGTGCACACAGCGTCACTCACGCGCCTTTTAGTGTGAGGGTAAATGTTTTCACCACAAAACACTCACCAACACAAAAACAGGGTAATTGCTCCACAACTGTAAATCAATCATGATGCCAGTGGCGCTGTTCCTCAGAGCAGGATTTATTTCCAGTTTACATGAAGGAAAAAGTGGAACCAGATGGACGCCGAAGACCAGCATGTTGTTCTGGAGGACGTAAACACACACGCCCTCCTTCATCTCTGCGTTCCTCTCTGTTCTACTTTTCTCTGTGTGCTTTCAGGAGGTCTGCAGCTTAGCTAGCATGGACAGCTGGAACACGCAGCGCCACACTGACGCATCTGTTAACGGCGCTGTTGACAACCTCATTTACTGCACATTGTTCTTTAAATTAGGATGGCATGACAACAATGCTCTGGGAAAACAACTGAGGATAAAAACAATTCTGCACTCCGTCTTTGAGACCACCATTAAAATATCAACTGGAAAAATGAGACTAAAGGGGGAATCAATTAGTTCTGCTGACACTAAACCAGAATCTTCAGTTAATTAGAGGAACTCTCCATTCTATCTGTTTTGGTTACCGTGGGAACTAATCCTGACTTCTTGTAGGGAACTTACAATGGTTTGTGTGTTTTTTAAATCTTGATATAAGTACAGTTAACATGGTGTAAAGGTTATGATTCAAATTTTGCTGAATCTTTAAATGTGATTTTGCCTCCCTCCCTCCACTCCCAAATCACCTTCTTCTTTGCTGGGGTTTTTTGGTACGACGTTCTGAACTTCTGGAAGAAGGAATCTCCAACAGTGAAGCAGCCAATACAGCAGCATGTGGCAGGTTTTGGTTGTCTCAACATTCAACCAATGAAGCCTCATTTAGGAAGGACATGTTTCTTTGGAGTCCTTCCTCTCTTCTAAATATTTATACCAAGATGCAGTGCATGCATGCAGTTTATTTTTCAGTTTTTCTCCTTTTGTTCTGAAATCCTGGCTGTCCACTAATGAGACACTGAGCATTTTTGGCCAAACACTTTGAAAGCTGGTCTCGTCTTTGAAAAAGTTTTCCTTTCAACTTCTCCAAACAAATATCTTTCTGTCTTTTTAAATTTGTACGGTCATGAACCTCAACAATCAGCCTTCTGGCTGAAGTCTGTTCAGTCCATGATGTAGCCTTAGGGATTCTCCGTTTCTTCTCTGAGCTCCAGCCCACCTGACCCTGGGAAGAAATGAGCTCGCCTGCAACAACTGGCAGGTGTTTTATCAATCAGTCGGTTTTATCAACCTGTTAATATTATTTTCAGTGAGGAATAATGGACCACAAACAGTTTTAGAGTAACACTTCCAGTATACACAAATAGCAGCAAAGATCAATACTAATGTGTCTCCAGACCAACTGCTTAAATTTACATTTTTACTCTTGATAAATTATCCACATGTAATTGGTAAGTACACTCTAATTTGTCCTCTTAACTCATGTTTAATGGTCTCTGTTCATCGACATATTGATGAAAAAATGAAGCTGTAAAATGTGTAAATATTCTCATAATCTAAGGTAGAATTAGTCTTGGATTGGGTGTGGTCTATTGTTGGACTTCTTTCCTTTCAGGTCTAATCTTCTGTAAGTTTTTGACGACTGCATCTGTCCAACATCTTCTGCAAAGTGATCTGATAATCTGA
Organism: Oryzias sinensis; assembly: GCA_037389245.1. Taxonomy (NCBI): domain Eukaryota; kingdom Metazoa; phylum Chordata; class Actinopteri; order Beloniformes; family Adrianichthyidae; genus Oryzias; species Oryzias sinensis. The sequence continues at coordinate 28,663,471 of CM074501.1, forward strand.
TTTAATTAACAGTTTGAAATTTTGAGTAGATTAATGAGCTTTCCTTTTCTTTGCTGTCTATAGAAACGGCCGCATTCCCAGGAAAATGGCGTGGAACATTTGTGAATCTGTTCATCTCCCCGTTTCCGAGAACCTGTTAGGAACTCTGCTCACCAAGTAAGAATCCATATTGCTCTGACCTGCTTTCACTTTTTCAGAGAGTTTTTAAGTGTTCATTTTTGACAAAGACACCAGCAGCTTGTGATGTGAAAACACTCAGGCCACGAATCCCCATGAATCGATCTGCATCACCTTTCTGAAATAAAACCAGGACTCCTTTCAATGCTCTAGACACACAACTGACCAGCTGTTTTTATATCAAGCATTTCAGACATTATATAATCCTCTTCCAATCTACAGGTCTGCAGTAGTTTTATCTGTCAAACTATAAGGGGTCGTGTGAGGACCAATTGTAAAAGCAGTACTCAGAATAAAGTTGAATCAGTTTTCTTGGCAAATACTAGTACACTTGAGGTTTATTTTATTAAGTAAACTTGAGTATAAGTACAACAAGCATACAGGAAATACAATGTCCCCTCTTTTATTGCGGGAGATGGGTTCCATAAAGAACCTGCAATAGGGGAAATCAGCGAAGTAGGACGACACATGCTCTGAAAAGTTCCAACCTTCGTAGAAAAATAAATCCAGTGTTATAGAATGAAAACAAATATCTGATCACAACAGAAGATGTATGTTCATTTGGAAAGCTGCACGTATCTGTACAGGAGACACGGCACAAAGGAGATTGATTGACAATGTCAAAAGCCAATCAGGACGCAGACCACAGTGCGCTGTAAGACAAAAGAAAGTTAACTGCGTCATGGCAAGGGACCACTGTATACTTCATGAATACTTCTTCAGATTTAATTGGGACATTTTAAGTTTATAATAAATAGATGGTATATAAAAAGTAAAATTCAAGTGTACTGGCCCACTTTTAGTATAGACTAAGTACACTAATAATACTTTATTTTGGGACTCAAACAGGGATGTGTCCAGGACATTTTCACTAGAATTGTCAAGACCGGTATGGGTGAATTCTGGGATGTTGTAGCTCAACAAACCTTATTTCAGTTTCCTTGTCCTGGTCCTCAGGGTACACAGTCCTGCGTTTTTAGTATCCTCCCTACTAAATCCAACAGCCTTTCAAAGGTCGATGATGAGCTGAATCAGAGGCAATTGAGCAGAGTAGCATTGAGAACAAGCAGAACAGTGTGGCTCGAGGACCAGAGCTGGGAAATACAGCTTGGTTCATAGGTTCCAAAGATGTGAGACAGGGAATAAAAGCACATCCCAAATGTAAACAGCCACAGAAAAAGTGATTTCATAAAATATTTGTACAACAAACTGTACAGAAGTTCACCTTGACAGGCAATAAATGTGCATCCAGATAAAAAACCTAATCCTAAAACTGAAAACAAATGGGGGGAAAAAAGAGCTATTCAAATAACGGATATAACGGATGAAAATAAAGACAGCAAAACCACCCACCTACAAGCAACTGCTTTAGTCGTTAATCTGTGAAGGACAGGGGACGGAACACAGACAAGCTTGGAACCTCCACCTTAGTCACCCAAATACCACTATGCACTCACATAGTTTTTCATTTTTGTTATTGGTTGATTGAAAAATAAGAATTTTAATGTATGTTTGGAGAAGGCCTGGAGAAGCTGTCCATGTTTCCTGATTATAGAGCTACACATTTCCTAGCAATGAAAAGGGAAGATGGAGTTAGTGGTGTTGCAGGCAGTGGTCTTTCAGACGTTTTCTTTGATCTCTGCTGAAAACAAAGACCTATCTAGGAGCAGATCTATCTAGGAGCAGCTCAGTCTCTGCGTTTTGGACATTTCAAGGAAACTGCGATACACACATCTGCTCACTTTAATATTCAGCATCTCCTCTCTGCTACCCTCTATGGGTCTGGACAACCCAACAACCCGCATCACCAGTTTGGGTCAATCCCTGTGTGAATGCATATTACTAAGGCTTTACCAGAGAAGCAGCAATCCTGCAGTTGCCTTGAGGCTTGTATGGCCACCTCAGAGGAAACGAAAATGGAACATACAATTGTCACGCATGTTGTAAGTGTATCTTAAAGTATGTGTAAGACGAATGAGAAATCTTTACGTCATGCTATACCTACTGTATTTCATGTTACTTTTCTACAACATGCTTAGTTTCACTCTATGGTCTCACCTAACGGTCTATGACCTTGTTATTTCAAGTATTTTCAAAATTATTACACGTTTCACCCACAGAAAGCCTGTATTCACCTGTAAGAGCATTTGTGACAAAGGCTTAATTGGAAATGGGCACAGCACTGTGGGTGAGAAATGTATTTAGTACTGATTGATCACACATCAAGCTCACCTGGACATTGACCAACGTGGATAATGACCTTTTTCAAATGATTTCGAGAGGGAATGCGGAACAAAAATTTACTGGAATTCCTTGACTTGAACTATATACAGCTGTATTCTCATATCCATCTATTAAGATTGTATCTTGTAACTTGACTGTTCTAGGTTTGAGGGTGCTGATGGCATTGACTATCAAGCCTTCCTGGCTGGTATTAACTGGGTTGAACACCCTGCTTCACCAGTAAAGTATGAGGACATCTTAAGGGTAAGTGAGAATGGGGGCAATAATTCATAATGTATTAGCAGGAACGAATGGAAGAAATTGGAAAAAACTTTTTTAATGAGGGTCAGTCAAGAGGACAGAGTAAGTAGTTTCACTGTGTGCACAGATTATTAAATAGACTTAATTGAAAATCAATCTGCCTTTTATGCCAGACTGTGATGACTCAGACAATAAGCGAGCCAAAGGCAAATTTAGGCGAGTGGATAAAATGGTCAAATGGACTACAAAATGATTAATTGTGAGCAAAACTTGGTGCAAACCAACAATTTGCTATCTCAGAATTACACTGCATTGTGGCACATTCATTCGTAAAGTTGAACACAAATTCTTACATTAGCCATTAAGAGACAATGCTGAGCCCACTTTTAATCTAACCTTTACTCACACCCTCAAGCCCTCAAGTTATTCACCTTTGATCTCACTGGAACCAGCAAGGTCAAAGTGTGAACTGTGTGTGTGTGTATCATGTGGGCAGTGCTCTTACTGGACTTAATTTTTTTGTTTTATTTTATTTTCTTATACTTTATCTATCCCACAATGGGAAATTTGTTCTCTGCATTTGACCCATCCCCTGGGGAACGGTTAGCTGCAGCCGAACCGTGCTCAGGAGGCAGTAGTGTTAAGGGTCATGCCCAAGGGCCCTCACTGGGTGATGTTGATTGCTCGCCATCTACCAGCCGTCAGTAAATTACTTTTTCAGTTTCTTGCTTTGCCTCTGTTCAACATCTCTGCCTCTTAAACACATTAAAACATCCAGTGACTCCTCACTACTGTGAAGTGTTATGATGACCAAGCAAATTTCCTAGTGAATTCAATGATTAAGTGGCCCACAGTGAAGACAGACTTTAAAAGTAAATGTCTTTAAAGGACATTATTCAAAGAAGAGCATCAGCCAGCAATGTGCTATATTAAAACTGCTTCTACCTTCAGAATTGTCCAATGACGTGTTTCTTTGCTGTCTCCAGTTTGAAGTGAACGCAAGGGTTGGCGCTGTTGAAGCGGGACGAAGAAATGTCAACTACTCTGCCGTTCTTCAGGATGTGCTCAACCTCTCCTCCAACTGCAAAGACGCAGAATAATTTTTTCTCTCCTTCAATAAAAACACTATCTAACCTGCATTTAAATGTTTTTTTTTTTTTCATGAGAGAATCACAGTCTTTTGCTTTTCAACACAGACTGTGTTTCACAACACCCATATTTTCTGAGTTCAACCCCAAATTTTCACTGGTCCATCTGTGGTGCATCTCTGTTGCGTTGCGTGAGGAGTCCGAATCAAGACCGTCAGTTAATTTACATTGTTTGCGTTGCCTCTCTGGTCTCTGTTGTGCCTTAGTCACATGGACCCCTGTATGGATGCTGCTGGTTTTTGGGTTGTCCAGGCCCATAGAGGTTTGTAGATAGGAGATGCTGCATCTTAAAGTGAGGAGAGGTATGTCTTGCAGTTACCTTGAGGCTCGTACAGTTACCTTAAAAGTTATCATGAAAATGAATTACAGAAGTTACACACACTTATGACATACAGGTGATGCTGTTGTACAGTGCCCTTTATGCAGCACTCCAGTCATTGGTAAGATGCACGTACTGGTTTAAATGTGGCATGTTCGGGATGCACAGGTGATACATACAGTACAGACCAAAAGTTTTCTTTATTTTCATGACTATGAAAATTGTAGATTCACACCGAAGCATCAAAACTGTAAAGTAACACATGTGGAATTATATACATAACAAAAAAGTGTGAAACAACTGAAAATATGTCATATTGTAGGTTCTTTAAAGTAGCCACCTTTTGATAGGATTACTTGATAGGAACACTTTAAATTGCTGATCCGTCTGTGTTACTTTTTTGATGGACGTATAATCTTCATACGCCATCATTAAAATCTCCAAATCTGTCTCACTAAGGTATAGCGCTCTCTTTTTTTCTCTATGCGTTTCCATGGTGACTCCGTAAATCGGCGATCTATTGAGAATGTCTTTATGTACTTGCTGTGCACGTGCATTAACCCAGGGTTAACAAGTCGAGCGTAATTACGCTAACTCATATCTGGTGTTTAGGAACCGACATACCCAGAGTAAGCAAGTTCAGGCAGATTTCAGCCAGAGTTCAGAGTTAAAGTCATGGCAGTTTAAACATGCTTTCTGCAATACCCCCATGGACTGCAGACATGACGGAGGTCATGTAAACATTCTGATTGTTTAATGACCGTTTCATTTTTTTGTGTCAACACAACACAACAGAGATGCAACACAACAGAGACGCACCGCAGACGGACCAGTGGAAACCAGCCTTAAGTCATTACCAGTGTAAATGGAGAGATGATGGAGGAGTGACTCTGGGCTTGATTAGAGCTGAAAAGTAAACATAAGAACATCATCTGACTTGAAACAATGGGCAGTTGAGATGTTGGGGCTCAGCTCATTATTTGCCTCCAAGGCACAGAAAAGAAGTCAAGTTTCACAAGGATTGTAATCACAGACTCCTATGTTGGGGAGAGAACTCTGCCCACACACTGATGAATCCCTCCACATGAATCCTAAGGCTTTCCTGCTGTGCTGCTACAAGAGATTATGGAGTATCTTTATTTGAAAAGTATTCTGCAGTTCTAAAGACATGTCCGCTCGTGAAGTTCTGCAAACTGAGTTTGTGCATCTGTGAAACGGATTTGCAAGTATAAGATTGTTTTGTGCTTTTGCAATACCGATTTGTCCTTGAAGAAAAAAAGATTTACAGCTGCAAAAATGTTCTGCACACTTGCAGAGATGTTTTCTGTCATCAAAATTATTTTCGGGAAAACAACACGCACACACATCTGCATGAGTGTTTTCTATACAACAGCGCGCACAGATCTACACGCACACAAACTCATGTTACAATCTCAGACTTAAGAAACAACAATGAACTCAGCTGATTGACCAGCCAGCAAAAAAATGTATCTGTCTGTCCTGCCACTGAGAAATAACTGACTGTTATATTTAGTCCTGTCAATGTGACAAAAAGGTGCATTGTTTTAGAACGAAAGCTTTACAAAATCAAATTTTTTTAAACTTTTAAGTCCAAGACGTGTTTATTTGGTAGTGTTCTTAACTCAAAGAAATGTGTTGGGTCTATTTACTTTTAAAGTTTTTAGTTTGTCCTCTTCCCTTTTTGTATTTGTGACAATGACATTTTTTAAGAGTTTTAAAACAAAGTTTAAAAAAATGATAGAAGTTATAATCACATACCAATAAGCATAAACAAGCATGTATAGTAATTGTGTTTTTATTTATTGGCTTTAATTACTTCATCACAATATCAGCTCTGTGCACCAGACTGAAAAACATGAAATATTATTGTCATGTTTAACATTTGTCTTTGATTTTATTATTATTATTATTATTATTATTATTATTATTATTATTATTATTATTATTATTATTATTATTATTATACTCAAATCTAGCAGGTATTCCAGAAAGCAGGTTATGCTAGCTCCAGCGGTAAGTTTGAGGCTAAAGAAGTGCACAACCACCGCTTTCAGTTCAAAAAACAGAGGTACGTTTCAGGGTATAGTTCCCCTGGCAACTCATGCTCTGAACATAACCTGGTCTGGAGCAGGTTTAGTTGAATGTTAGTTGGTTTCAGAGAGGTGAAGCAGCATGATGTGTCCATTTGAAGATGATTTAGTGGATGAAAAAAGCTCTGATAATACTTTTTCCACCGTGAGAGGGTGATAAGACCACATTTGGATGTTTTAAAGATAAACTATTTTACATTGATCTGCTTAATTGTTGCTTTGAATTAAGATAAGAAGTCAACTCTTTTTTTAGTTAAGTCAGCCAAAATAACATATAGTTATCAGACATTTTATTTTATCATTTTACAGTAATTCAATTAAGTAGGTGTAACTGGTGCTGCTGTTAGATCGGCATGAGGTGTGGGATACCATTCCCTTTGCCTGTCTGGACGGATTTGGGTTTAAGTGTCGGCTTTTGACCAAATGTGTTTAGTTGTTTAGCTGTTTTACTGTGTTTCGCTGAGTTATTTTGTCCTAGTATGCTTAATTCTTTCTGCACCATGAGTGAGAGGGAGGGAGAGGATGATGAGTTTATATAGCACCCCTACTATCAGGTGTTAAGTGAAAAACTCAGATCTATTGTATGTGGTTACAGTGATCAAATCGTTTTTAAATGTTTTATTCATTATATTGCTATGAGAATGAGTACATCTGCAGGCTCAAATTTCAAGAATTACAATAAATTAAGATGGAAAAACTTTAATTGAATTGGAGTAATATTACATTTAGTTAGATAAACATGCAAATTTGAGTTGTAAAATGTTTGAGTTAGATGAAGCCTTAAAGAGAATTAGTTGAATAAATTTAACTCAATTACTTGTTACCAACTGAATTAATTTAAGTTGGATAAGTTATATATATATATATGCGTCACAATGAAAATACCATCAGAAACTCTTGCGTTTACTTTGTCTGTTCGTTTTCTCCAAGCAGTAACTCTTTCTTTTGCTGATGCAGCAGTATCACTTTTTTGATGGACGTATAATCTTTATACGCCGTCATTAAAATCTCCGACTCCGTCTCACTAGAGTATTGCTCTCTCTTTGGTTCTCCACGCGTTTCCATGGTGACTCCGTAGATCGGGCGATCCATTGAGATTGACTTTAAGTACTTATTGTTCACGTGCATTAACCCAGGGTTACCAAGTCGAGCGTAATTATGCTAACTCCGTATCCGGTAATTTTGGACCCACATACCGTCAATAAGTTCAGGCGAATTTCAGCCAGAGTTCAGGGTTAAAGTCAGGGTAGTTTAAACACGCTTTCTGGAATACCCCCCAGGTTGTCTGGTTTGTGCTGAGGTTGATCACACATGTAAATACCATGGTCATCCTCCAAAAAACAAAAAAAGATTGGTGGTCCCGCCAGAATACGTGGAAATAGTGTAAAGTCTAAAGTTACCATTTACTTTGAATTGGCTACAAGATCATGAAACAGTCACTAATGAGGAGTAAACTCATTCAAACCTTCTAAATATTTTCTATGAGTTTCTACCGTATTAAGCTCACACAATTATTTACTTGTGAAGAATCCATGCTCTTGTTTTCCAGCTCTGTCGTGCAATTGGAGCTCAGCAGTGAACGCATCTCAACATGTCAATATGACATCAACTAAAAACAGCCAGCTGTTTGGTCTGGAATTCTATCAATCAAATCGCTATATTTATCAACATGTATCTGCTACTGAGGCCCAGAAGCTGTGTAGCTCTTTACCCTTGATTTTGCCTCTTTGGCTGAAGAAAATTCATTTTAATCCATTTTAAAAAGAGCGGACAAAATTTAGAAAATAGAAAGCAGAGTTACTGGACATATATACCTTATATATCTCGTATCTTGCAGCACTAGATAATGCTATTTGTCCCCCTTTTTTAATGTTTATTTTTGTTGCCTTTGCGTTGCGTATTTTTATTTAGTGGACAAACACACCACCTCCTCATCTGTATTTGCGCGTTCACAGATGCCACAAGTGTATGAGGAGGATGTCGTTCATGTTAAAAAGAAATGCAGGAGACAATCGTATCATAAACTATAAACGACACTCAGAGGTTCATTGGACAGTTGTGATCAAAAACAGCCAACGTTAGTACTGTAATGTCCGGCTGGACGTAATGAAAAGTCGGATCGAACGGTTGTTTCCAAATTTAAAGCCTTTAATGTACAGTAGCTTAAATAGTTGTTGTCAACCGCAACCACACCAAAAACAACACAAAATGGGAGACTTGCCCTGACGCTGTCTCCTCATTCGATTTCTTTGCATACACACTCTCACATCACTCCTTTATATTTACTTGGTCCTCGCCCCACGATGTTCTTCCGATCACATTCATCGAGCTGACTGGAGCACCAATAAAAACACAGAATCATTTAGCACTAACTGAGGATAGCAACACAGAATAGATTAACAAAGATTAACGTTGGTCGCTACAGTATGAACTAGACCACGTGATTATTGCTATGAAGTATAAAATAAAAAATATTATTAAAAAAATATTTCTTCATAACTGCAGTGATTTCTTTGATGACAAATGTCAGTTAACCAAAACGATACTAAGAGACCAACAAAAATGAGCTTCTCTGAGGTCAAATACACATGCCTCTACAACCTTAGTCAATGATGCAATTTGTTTGTTGTGGGGTTCATATATATACAAAAAGTGGGACAACTGTGATCAGAGGCTGCCCTGCAAATTAAAGTAAGGCTGGAGTCAAGTATTAGAGTAATCAGTTACACAATCTATCTGTATAACCATGCACAACCTCTTCCCACTGAGCACAGAAATAATGCATTACGTCAGCCAGGGCATTATCAGGTATTTGCCGCCTGCTTTCACACATACTAAAATATTAAACTACAGTGATAGCGCGAACACAGGGTGACGCTAAATAGGTCACTGGAGTCATGGCGACTTCCCAATCACACACTCTGTCTTTTTTTTCTTTTGAAGTAGGACATTAATGAGGGAGGGAAACCCCACACACACACACACTCTGGACTGAAATACATAATAAATATTAGTCTGTGAAATGTGGTTGCTTGTTAAAGCACAAACTCCCATAGAAAACGCACAAACGACTTAAAGAATTCATTATTTGGTGTTAATTTAAGTAAAAAATGGTTGTGTCCAAGCTTCAAAATGTCTCTCGTTCTTAGTCTATGCCCAATATGAGAACAACAGTGTGGAGTCAAGTCTGTGTCTTCAAACATTTTTCCAGAAGAGTATCTGCAGTACCACACACAGAGAAAAATCCTTGGAGGTGTAAAATTTTGTAAAAGAAAACCAAAAAATAAAAGATTTGGCAATCAAAAAGTGCTATGGAAAACACATATGTCAGATTCATTTAGGACACTAAAATAAGCAGTCAAATGCACTTATGCTCAGATTCAGAAACTCTTTTATTTACATAGGACAAACAAATGGAAATAACATACCTCTGTCGCCGGGGGAATTTTTTCATTACAAAGAAAAGGAAATACAAGTGAAACTTGTAATGGCCATCTTTGACCAATCTGAAACACAACAAGAAAATAAACATCGGTACTTGGATATATGTACTTGTACTATATTTTCCAGACTTCACGGCTCACCAGATTACAGGACGCAACATCTATAAGTGGTCTGTTTTTGAACTCATGTCATTTATTGTGTAAGGTGCACCAAACGATGAGGCAGATTTGTATTGTATTTAGATTACACAAATTTGGTTCACTTAACTGTTCAGTCTGAATACACCCAAGCGGACCCTCCTCCAGGACCAGGAACTGCTCTCGGGCCTATCTTTCGAGGAGGTCTCGGTTCTTTCTATTTAGACCGAGCTGCATTCACCCCCCAAGTTTCCTCAGCCTGAATACATCTGTGATAGGACCAGATCTGACTGAACAAAACAGCCACTGTGGCAGTTTGTCATGATGTTACCACAGTAGCAGAGCAACAATAAGGCACAACAATTCATTGTAATGTGGTTGCACATAGATGAGCAGATGATTAGATGACTATGTATTGAAGAGTGCACAGTATTGTTACTGAATGCAGAGGAGAAGGCTGGAACCCAGACCCCTGCAAAGAAATGGTGGATAGAGAAGCAGCACCAGCACCCAGAGTAGAGTAGGGGGGCCTCCTCCTATTCACCTGGTCGGGTGGAGTGGAGCAGTCCCTGTCCTTTCGGGCTGCGTTTTCGCCGTAGGTGCTGCGAGTCCAGGGGGTCCAGGGGGTCTCCTGCCCCCTCTCTCCTGATCTGGGTGGCCGGAATAGGGAGGATCTGGTTCCCCTTATGATCACACGGTACATTCCGGCAGCATGCTTGCATCTCCATCATCAAGTGCACACTGCCTGCTTTATCCCTCGCTCCTAACCCACAGTGGGTTGATGGACAAATATCTTCTGCTAATGTTTTTTGCCCTTTCATTCACGACGACGTTCGAGGGTGTTTCCAATTTTGACCTTGGGGTTTCCAGTTCATATTCTGCACACATGTTCCTGTATATTATTCCAGCCAGTTGTGGCACACCATGTATCTTTACCTGCCAGCATCTTGCACCCCTGCAGTTATGTGCTGGATTGTTTCAAACTTTGCCCTGCACAGCCTACACCTTGGTCTTCTCTGGTGTGGTAGATCTGAGCCTCTATTGTCTGGTGCTCAGGAGCTTGTTCCTGAGCTGCAAGGACATAGTGCTTCAGTGCTGTCCTGCAGGCCCCAGCCCTTTCTAGCCATTAGTAGGACTTCTTATCCAGCCATTTCAGTTATGGTCCGGTGGTACATCCCATGCAGGGGTCTGTCCTCCCATGCCGATCTGTTCTCCAGCACTGCATCCTCTGCTCTCCATTGCCTGAGACATTCACTGAGCACATTGTCAGTTGGGGCCTTGAGCTTGATGTATTCATGCATCTTGGATGTTTCATCCTGGGAAGTGGCTTCCACGCTCCCTAGTCCTAAGCCTCCTTCCTTGCAGCTAGCATACAGTCTCCAGGAGTGCTGGGTTGGGGTGGAACCCTCCATGCATGGTGAAGAGCTTTCGTGTTTTAACATCCGTGGTCTGTATCTCTTCATTTGGCCATCTTATTATTCCTGCAGGGTATCTGATAACTGGCAGTGCGTAGCTATTTATTTCCCGTGTCTTGTTTTTGCCATTGAGCTGGCTTCTTAGGACTTGCCTTACTCGTTGGAGGTATTTAGCTGTTGCAGCTTTCCTTGTTGCCTGCTCCAGGTTGCCATTTACCTGCGTAATTCCAAGGTACTTGTAACTATCCTCGATGTCTGCTATTTTCCTTCTGGGAGTGAGACCCCTCCTGTGTGGACTACCTTGCCTCTCTTTGTCACCATCTGGCTGCATTTCTCGAGCCTGAATGACATCCCAATGTCAGTACTGTAGATCCTGGTGGTGTGGATCAGGGAGTCAATATCACGCTCGCTCTTAGCATATAGCTTGATGTCATCCATGTAGGAGGACTGATGTTGGCCCATTTCTGGAGTCGGTATCTATGGCCAGTCTTGAGGTTTTATTGGGCTGAGGGTTTCAGACCTATGCAGAACAGCAGTGAGGCAGAACATCCTGTAGTATATCCCACATTTGATGGACACTTGTGCAAGTGGCTTGCCATTGTGGCTTCAAGGGTGGTTCCCAGCTTCAAATTGAGTTTCCTGGGCTCTTAGAGTCCTGTTGATGTTGTACAGCTCAAGCATTCAGGGATCCACATGTGTGGCATTGAGTCATAGGTTTTCTTGTAATCAATCCAGGCTGTGCACAGGTTGGTGTGTCATGACCTGCAGTCTTGAGCAACTGTTCTGTCAACCAGGAGTTGATGTTTGGTTCCTCTGGAGTCTCTACCAATGCCCTTCTGTGTGTTGCTCATGTATTGATCCATGTGCCTAGTTATCTTGGTTGCAATGATGCACTGACGCAAGCTGCGTGGAGAGACAGGTTATTGGATGGGACTGCAGCCTTTGAAGGGGATCCTTCTGGATTGGGATCGTTCACCCTTCCGTAGCCATTCGGGGTGAGTTCCATCTCTTGCTTGGCTGGTTCAATTGTTATTGCTTGCCAGGCGCAAATGGAGTCACGGTGAGTTTCTTTAGCCAGTAGGCATGTATCATGTCAGGTCAGTGTATCCAGTTCTTCATACCTGGGAACTCTTTCTTGGATGTCTGCCACTTTCCTTAGTTACTGGATTATGTTCAGGAGATTGATATGTTCTTTTCTCAGAGACCAGCCACTGGGCATTGGTGTTATGCTGTCTCTTTCTCCCATATACTTTGTGACTGTTTAGTTTGCTTAGCCTTGGTGGGCCTGATCGGCTCAGCGTACATTTTGCAGTTGAGTTGCAAACAGCCTGTTTATCCGTCTGGCTTCATTGTCTCTTGTGTACCTCTTTAGGCGACTGCTCAAGGCTAGGAGCCTTTGTTTGTGACTGATGTCCAGTGCTTCAGGTATGGGCATCTGGCTGTATCTCTTAGATACTTGCTTTCTCATTGTATCTCTTTGAGGCTCTGTCAGCTTACTGACATCACTCCGAGTTGCCTTGATTTTGGCCTCTAACCGTTGCTTCCATGGTGGTTATTGTTTTCTCCCCTTAGTCGCTCCTATATCCAACATCTCAAGAACCACTGTTGCTGAGGTGTACACCAGTTATTTAGTTTCCATGATTGTTGTGGTAGGGATTGTCTCAATGCTTCATTCCAGCTTCCAGGAGACTTTCAGGGCGGTACATCCCTTAACTGTTGGCTGGTGTCATGGTGCCTAGTGTTCATTCTAGACATGATCTTGTTTTTCCAGGTCAGTTGCTTCCTTGTTTAGCATATCTGTGGTTGTTGGCGCTGTGCCCAAGCTCAGGGTGGGAGTGTGTGATATAGCCTTCTCTCTGACCTGCTGTTCTGGCTCTCAGTGGTATTGCAATTGTATTGTATCCTTCCAATCTCAAGTTGTGATAGGAGTTGCAGTTTGTGGACATTGGGCTACCAGTTGCTTGGCAGTTAGCCTTGATTGAGAGCTTTAAAGCATCCATTCAATCCACATTCTCTGCATGTAACCCCTCTGGGTGGGACTGCTTGAGTAGTATAATTCTAACAGAACCTTGTCCATTTCTAGTCCAGTAGCCCACCCATCAGGGTAATCTGGTCCCCCTGCGCCGGGCGACGTCTGGCCAAAATGACTTTCATTATCCCAAATCAAAACTATGAATTAACAAATGTGGAGTTATACATAGCAAAAAGTGTGAAACAACTGAAAATATGTAATATTCTAGGTTAATCAAAGTAGCCACCTTTCGCTTTGATTACTGCTTTGCACACTCTTGGCATTCTCTTGATGAGTCCAGAGGTAGTCACCTGAAATGGTTTTCCAACAGAAGTTCCCAGAGATGCTTAGCACTCGTTGGCCCTTTTGCCTTCACTCTGCGGCCCAGCTCACCCCAAACCATCTTGATTAGAGTTCAGGTCCGATGACTGGAGGCCAGGTCATCTGGCGCAGCACCCCATCACTCTTCTTCTTGATCAAATAGCCCTTACACAGCCTGGAGGTGTGTTTGGGGTCATTGTCCTGTTGAAAAATAAATGATGGTCCAACTAAACGCAAACCGGATGGAATGGCATGCCTCTGCAGGATGCTGTGGTAGCCATGCCGGTTCAGTATGACTTCAATTTTGAATAAATCCCCAACAGTGTCACCAGAAAAGCACCCCCACACCATCACACCTTCTCCTCCATGCACCAGGCCTGTAGAGTCCACCCGTTCACCTTTTCTGTGTCGCACAAAGACACAGTGGTTGGAACCAAAAATCTCAAATTTGGACTCCTCAGATTAAAGCACAGATTTCCACTGGTCCAATGTCCATTCCTTGTGTTCTTTAGCCCAAACAAGTCTCTTCTGTGTTGCCTTTCTTTAACAGTGGTTTCCCAGCAGATATTCTACCATGAAGGCCTGATTCACACAGTCTCCTTATTACAGGTGTTGTAGAGATGTGTCTGCTGCTGTACTGTATATAGCATAAAATGTAATAAATAAATAAAAAATAATAAAAAACGACAACGAAAAGGGGTTTATAAAAATATACACCTTGGCTATCAGCTGATACATAACCCATTATTGTAATAGTAAAACTTGTCTAATACAAAAGGCTCTGATCTGTTTGCTCTGTTAAAAAAAAAAAGTTAAATGACGTATACTTATATAGTGCTTTCTATCCTCTTTCGAAGACCCAAAGCGCTTTACAGTCACAGTCCCATTCACCCATGCACACACACATTCACACCCTGATACACTGGCGCCAACCTCCCACCAGAGGCAAGGTGGGGTTCAGTGTCTTGCCCAAGGACAACCGACACATGGGCGTGCAAGGCAGGGTCGAACCTGCAACCTTACGATCATGGGTCGACCGCCCTACCGCTGCACCACGTCCGCGTGATGCCTTAGCCTCTCTAATTAGTTTAAGCAAGTCTAGCTACTGCAAAAAAACACTATTAGCATAAACTGCAGTCAAGACCATCTAATTAAATGAAAAGGTACGAAACGTTGCTCTTTTTCCAAAAACTTCAATTTAACAAGTCATGCTTTCTAGGGTGGGGTTCTTTCTCTTTGTTCTTTTTTTAGGAGTATTACCTGCAGTTAGTCTCAAAGCACTTGATCCTATGTTGTTCAGTTGTTATTTTCTATGGCTTTCTCTGTGGGGGCCTCATGAAGTAATTGTACCCATACAAGAGCCTAAAGCTGATTCAGCTTCATTTAGCCTTTTTATTGTATCACTTAGTTTAAATTGCTCAAAGCCAAGGTTTTTGCTTAAAATAGCCACCCAATAGCTTTATTAGTTCTATCTAGCTACACTGACCATTCCTCTCAATCAAAGTTTATCTCACATGTTGTAATTTATTCCTCATCTGATATCTTTCCACATGTGTTTCTCTCTTCTAAAATACTGCAGGGTTTATTGTTTACTGAATCTGATTCTCCTGCTTTCTCCTTGTTCTGCTCAAACATGATGTCTCTCTGAACCACAAAATATGATATGCAGGAAATCTGCGCGTCTCTGGGGTGAAGAGCATCTGGGCGTGTTGTGAACATACAAATGTGCCATGCACATGCGTCACTAGATGCAACAAACCTGGGATGGGCTGTAAATATCTGTGATGGAGTCATAGTTAATCTTTACTGTCTAAACACAGTTTAGTCCACTGCTCACATAAAGTTGTGTGTTTATTACAACAGATCATGTAAATCTTCCTTTTCTTAACACACTTTAGTATTTTTTGAGCAATTCATGTTCATTACCTCAAAAGGACAACAAAAGCATTTTCTCCAGATGACAGGTTGTGACAGGTGGTTGTCTACTTCTTTGCCTGCATTATTGTTGGTGGAACAGTATGTAATAATGTAGATCCAGAGTCACCAGGTCAGATCTGCAGGCTCTGTGTTTACAATATGACATAACAAAAAACAACCAGATTACCTCATCCAGGTAAGGCGGCTATGGTGCAGAGGTAAAGCAATCAACCTCTGACTGAAAGATCACAGGGTTGGTTCCCTCCTGCCTACCCATGTCAAAGTGTCCTTGGGCAAGCACTGAACCCCACATTGCTCCTGTTGGTTATAGGTTGGAGTCAGTGTTCACGCAGAGATGTGTGAATGTGTGGGTGAATGAGACTGTGACTGTAAAGCGCTTTTTGGCCTTCTGGAGACAGTAGTGTAATTAGTCATCGCTTGCCTCCCAAGTTGGATGATGAAACAGAGTGACAAAACAAAAATCTGAAAATTAATCCAGTTATTAAAAGTTGGACGGAGATCCGGGTGTCAAGCAACGTGCATTGCTGACCACGCAATGAGCAGTAAAAATTAAGCATATTATGGTAGCAGAAGTTTCCCCGTCTAGATACACACATATAGTAAAAAGAGTGAACAACTGATTCAATTCCCAGCCACATGTCAGGAGGCAGGAGTTTGCTAATCCCTTTATGGCTTCAAATGGTCATAGGGGTGTGTGTTGTGCTCTACCTGGTTGTAATATGTGTGTCCATCTGGATGCGGTGTCCAATCAGTGATGACTGTTCTCTTCTCCTGGCTCCTATTACAAGGCCAAACAAAATCATCCTGCTGCACAGTGGAAAGATATCTAAACTAAACTTATCCTTCAAAAGTCAAAGTAAGGCTCTTGTTTTCTAACTCAGAAATCAACCAGCGTGTCAGTCCATCTGCCTAAATGTTGTAGCTGTCTAAGAGGGTGAAGTTTGGCTTTTCAATTTGCAGCCAGTTAGACTCTGCTTACAAGTGCAGGCTCTTTTAAAATAACTGTTTGTAGGCCATCAACACTGCAGCTGAAAAATAAGCTTGGAGTGGGTGACACTGAGAAGGTAAACAAACCCTGGTGAGTGGCATCTTTACTGTCAGAAATGTGCTTGCACAGACTCTAGAGACAATGGTCAACAATAATCAAATGCCAGGTATAAATCCAGGCCATGTGACACCAAAACACACATGAAACTGCAGTCCTAGTAGCAGCACAGTGACACTTGGCTAAGCTAGAGTCATACTTGTCTATTCAATCATTAACTGATTGTCATGTTCTACTAATCTAGAACTAGACAAGCTATTGTTATTACAATTACAATGACATGTTTTGAATCTGGTACCTTTAAAGATATTCTGGATAGTATTTATTTTGTCTCCAGTCCTGCTTAGACTAATGTGAGTAAAGACACATTAAGTGGCTATTCTGTCATTCCAGTAATTCCTTTGTACCTTTGGGTTTTTTTCGGTTTAAGGTGAATGGCTCTATTGGACAGACTTATGTTTTACTGCAAAGGACCACCACCAGGTACGCATCAAAGACTTCTATGTTTCCTCGTCTCTCCATTTGCTCTCTTTATGCGCTCTCAACCTGTTGTTTTATTCTAATCCCAGCTTTTCATTGTGCGTAGCATGTCAAAAATGGTTTGACAAATTGGGCAATTTGGAATGCTGTGAATCCATCTGTTATTTAAAATTCTTTATAACCCTAGTTGTATTCATCTGCCCAACATTATATCTCCTCTTTCAGTGTTTGTTCTGTTTTTAGTTCAGCTGTGCATGAGCAGATCTGCTATGCTCATCAGACATGAGTTGTCTTTGGCAACTGCTGCGATACTGCTTTACCTGGTCAAGAAAAGAGGAAACAATTCCACACATGCTGTAAATTACAGCTATGGGACTACTTTGTCAGATGTTTGGCTCCCAGTGGAGACAATTTTCAAGGCAAAGATGCCTTTTTTGGCATGACTTTCTAGGAATAGGTTAAAAAAACAAAGGTACTTGGTTTTACACACCTCATTGTTTTTCAAGTAGCTTAAAATTAGGAAAAACATTTATCTTTGAGAAGAAGACTGAGCATGTGTGTGAGTCAAAAACTTTAAGCTCTTTTATACGGAGTATACTTTTATTGGAATTTTAGTACAAGCAATCAAAGCAAAAAATTACAAAACATATACGTGAATACATAGACTCATCAAAGTTATAACTAGCCATTATTTGATTGGCAAACAAAAATATTGAGAAGCAAAGGAGGTTAAAGAAATACACAGGAGTATTAATACATTCACCTGTACATACAAATACCCACATGTATTGTATGCATATGTGTGTTGGGAGTTTAGATTAATTGGCAGAAAGGAGAAGGAGCAAGTGTATCTATATAATCTCACCACTGTGTTTCCAATCGAGTTTTATTTAGAGGTGTGTCAAAAGAGGCAGCAGACACGAATTTGAACCGCGAATCACGTCCGGAGTGAGTGCAGCGTAAAACTCTTCCAAAGGAATTTAACATTTGAATTGAAATAGATTGAAGCATGTTTTGCGTGTTACAACAAATAGTAAATGTTATACCTATATATATATTTCTAGCTTCCTCCAAGGCTCAGCTTTACAGTCACAATCCTATTCACCCGTACACACAGATGACTGCTCCGCTGCCAAACACTGGGCGCCCGACCTTCAAGGTATTCTGAAATATAATGCAGATTGTATTGGAAAAATCTCTATGATCCAGAATGGGATTGAAATGATTTTAATTTTTAAATCCTCACTACAGTAACTTTTGTACTAAAGTGAGAGAATATAATAATGTGAATATTTAATTGGTTGTACCTGGACTTTGTTTTCCTTTTAAACTCAATTTGAATTGTTTCAAATGACTCAATTATTCTTCCACTGCTGTTCAGTTACAAGCAACATAAAATAAAAGAGAATTTGTGAATAACTGTACTCTGGCACTTTGTCTCATTCCACCACAGAACCTCAGCGTTTTCTCAATATATCTTGTAGCTTGTTTCTCCTCTCTTGGCCTCTCACCCATCCTTCCTCTCTGTGCATGGGATTCACAATTGGCTTCACTGAACATTTCCTTAATGTGATATTATGATACATTATCTGAAGCCAGTCACTCCCTGTCACCACCCCTCATGTGGACTCGAGCTCAGTAAGATGCAGAGGGGATGTTAGTTTCTGTCCAGGTGAGTTATAGGAATTTAGTTTAACGCTGTTCACATCGGTGACGGTTTACAACGCCTAAAAGTGCTTTCAAAATATAAACTGTGCTTGTGTGGGTCTCATGCTCTTTCTCCCTGGAAGCTTGTTTGTGGTTTTGAGTTCCCTCCTGCTGCTGGCTATAAATTGTTTCTGTTGAAGTGCACTTGTGTGCATGCATGTGTGCTGATGAGGGAACAAAGAGGTAAAGCTGCAGATCCAACAGGAGTCTTTCAGGTAATTGTGCTTTTAAACTTTGACCCACTAAGCCTTACCTAGTGAGATGCAGTTTGCTCCCCATTTTTTTTTCCCAGAGAGCTTTGACTTTACATACAGGGCATGTGAGCATAGTACAGTGAGCGTATGAACATATGCTGTCAGCCTCACACAGCCCGTGGATTTTTTCACCCTTTTTCTTGGCATTGCACTCATCATTATTCCCTCTTTGTCTTTTCTTTATTTAGTCAGGTGATGGCTTGAGGAGTTTATCTGGATTGTTTAGTTCGGACCTGCTGTCTCACTTTATCTCACCGAGAACAGAAACAATGTGTCCTCAGGGAATTCAGGGCTTCCTTGAAGTGACTTGTCTGGCCGTTTTTCATGAGACTGTCCCCATTTTCTCCAGTTCAGATTATTGTAAATGTTAGCCCCAGTTAAAGAAAAGACGCAATTGAGTTTTGATGAGAAACATCTTTCTTTATTATTTTAAAAAACCCTCTAATGAAATTGTGTTTTGTGTTCTTGTGGCATTTTCTGACGATGGAGAGATTCAAGATCAAAACTGCTACAGCTCTGATATTGCTCGCCATATTTGTTGCACAGCTAAAGTTAGCTTGGGGTTGGAAGGGGCTATAAGCTAACGGATGAGAGTGTAAACCAATGGATAATGAGATATCAGTGGAGGTTTGCTTCTGTGCCAAAACTCCTACCCACAACTCAGAACCAAATTCCTGACGAAGTCTTGCCACTCTGCAGAAACCTTGAAAAGATACATGTTTTTTTTTTTATTTTTGGCTAAACAGCATAATCATAATTAAAAGATTACTGGGAACACTTTTACGAGTAGCTCTAGAGTATGATGGATGGATGGATGGATGGATGGATGGATGGATGAGATGGATGGATGGATGGATGGATGGATGGATGGATGGATGGATGGATGGATGGATGGATGGATGGGATGGATGGATGGTGGGGTGGGGAGACAGACAGACAGACAGACAGACAGACAGACAGACATGAACAGACAGACAGACAGACAGACAGACAGACAGACGAACAGACAGACAGATCGAATCAAATAGATGAATGAATGGAAGTAGATAGATAGATAGATAGATAGATAGATAGATAGATAGATAGATAGATAGATAGATAGATAGATAGATAGATAGATAGATAGATAGATAGATAGATAGATAGATAGAAACTTTATTAATCTCCCAAATAGATAGAAACTTTATTAATCTCCCAAAGGAATAATTCATGTGTCCGGCAGCAAAGGACACACAACCACACACCATAAACAACAGTAAAATGACAGTTCACAAAATAAAATATCAGTTCATATCAGGCAGGTTCATTAAAGCTTGGCCTGATAGCTGAAAAAGGACAAATGGTTCTTAAGCGCTCTGTCGTGCAGCACCTGTTGAAAAACCTATTACTCCATGTGCTCCTCTGTCCAGACATCGTGTTGTGCAAGGGATGTCTAAGTTATCCAGTACTTTGAGTTAAGGGCCTCATCCTCCTGCAGCACAGTTCACAGAATCCACACTCCTCCTGATCACAAATGCACACCTCTTTATCCAATCGATTGCAATCTCCTGTGGTCATACTGCCACCCCAGCATACAACCCCATAAGTGCTTTACTCACCACAGCCGGAGAACCTTGTGTCGGTACACACATCAAAGGACCTTAGCTTTCTCAGGAGGAACAGCTTACTCTGCCCTTTCTTGTGCAGAGCCTGAGCCTGACTATTGTCCCTGCTCCAGGAGGGGAATCTGGTGATGAGCTCCCTGTACTCACTCTCATCCCCTCCCTTTACACCGCATACAATGGCAGTGTCGTCCAGATACTTCTGGACGCGACCAGGCTGCAATTTCATGGTAAGTCAGCAGTGTAAGTGTGAATAGAAAGGCGATAGTACATTTCCCTGTGGTGCACCAGTGTTGCTCATCAATGTCCGTATACACAGTCTCCTAGTCGGACAAACTGTGACCTTAGAGTCAGATAGTTGTGGATCTAGTGAGCAAAAACTGGATCAACTCCCATCCTCTCGAGCTTCCCCTTCAGCAGCTGAGGGTTGGACTGTAAAGTGGAAATTAGGATTGGAGTGGGATCCATTTTTAGGCATACACAATTCTAAACATTGCAATGTTGTCAGCTGCGTAACAACATCCAAGGTTGGCCGGGAGGCAGCTGCGCAGGCGGCCTCCGGACTTTGAGGGGCAGGCTGGAAAAAATTGTTTTCTCGTGATAACGTTAAAGTTGATGTAGTGATCATGAGAAAATGGCCACAAAAATCAGGCTGTTCTCATCCGTGGAGTCTTAAATTTATAATTCATTTAATTTTTTATATTTGAGTTTTCACAATTTTAAGTCAAAGTCTTTGTATTTGAATCACAAATAGAAACATGATATAAAAATTTGTATTTTTATTGATGATATAATTCAACTTTAGTTTCTCGATCTTCAGAATGTGTTCCTTTATTATTTATTATATGTTGAATAGGAAGCAATCTTCCCGCTCATCACTGCTTTTGCTGTTTCCCAAAGAACACTGGTGAAATGACAGGAGTGTTGTTAAAGTCTAGGAAGGCTGCCCACTCTTTTTTAAAGAATTTAATAAACTCTTGGTTCTATAGCAGAGAAGAATCAAACCTCCAAATTCTACCTTTTGATCTATATTAAAAGCGGACAAACTGTGACCTTAGAGTCAGATAGTTGTGGATCCAGTGAACAAAAAATATATAATATAATTTTCATTATTATTCCAGCTCAGATGAGGAAAACAATGTTGTACATGAATCTATTTGTGTGCAAGTAGATGCATCAGAATGGAGCATCAAGTGTATTTTTTTTCTATGTCACAACTGCAATCTTTTACAAAGGCAATTTTTTTGTCTGGTCCCGATTCGAAATGATTTGATAAAGACATGCAGTTTTAAACTTAATTTTTTATTGTCTTTATTTCTCCATCATCAGAAAAATGCTACAAAAATGTGAGAAGAGGGCTGCTCGCATTTATCCTTTAGGCAATCAAATGTGGTTCTGTGAATTCTGCGTGAATTCAATAAATTCTGGTGGTGCAGTGGTTAGTGCTCTTGCCTCACAGCAGGAAAGCCCCCAGTTAAAGTCCAGAAACAGAACATCACTGGGGGACCTTTCTGTGTGGTGTTTGCATGTTTTCCCTTGTAGGTTTTCTCCAGGGACTCTGGCTTCCTCCTACCTTCATAGGTTAATTAGTTATCCCCTTAATGGGTGTGTAATCGTGGCCCTGCTACAGTCTGGTGATGTCAGGATTTTCCCTGCCTCCGCCCACAATTGGCCGGGATAGGCTCCAGCAGCCCTGTGACCCCGAAAGGGACAAATGGCTCAGAAGATGAAAAAAATTTTATTCCATCCATCAGTTTAAACAAAAACTGATATGATGTGGCTCCAAGAACTGTGATACAACCTTAGATTGTTTTTTCCTGTTGTGAGATAGTTTTGAAAAATTGGAATTTATGAAAAAGAACTAAAAGACATGAGTTACTGTCATTTGTTTATGAGCTCAGGTCATCACTGGCACCTCATGCCTCTTTGAAAATTATTGAACCAGAGCCTCAGTTCATGACTTCAACCCCAAAACTGCGGGTTGAAGTCACTGAAGTAACTCACACCGATCTGGCAGCCGGGGTGAGCCCCGTGACAGCATTGACTTTCAAAGTTTTATTAGTTTTTTATTGATAGCAGTTTGTCCCTCTTTTGGTGTCCATCTGTTGATCCATGCAGGAATGATGGATGACGCTTCTGTAGAGTATGAAATATTGTATAACTCCTGACTGTAGTTAACATGACTACCCTTCAAAAAAAAGGCATCCTGTACCACAAACATGCACCCTGCAGGGTGTAAAAACTGATCACAGATGAGGACATGACATATATGTCTCACATTGATGACCTGTAGTTCATTTTCTGAATTGTTTGGCAAAGTAACCCAACTTTTGTCCGAGATTTGAAACTTTTTTAACCCTTTTTGTTGAGTGAAGCCCACTGTGATTGGGCAATGCAGCTCTACCACCAAAACTAACAACAGTCAACATCGTGAAGGAAGTTCCGTGGTGACTTATAACACCTCCCATTTGACTCCTGTCCTCCTAAACTGACCCCTATTTCCTTTTTTGTAGAGGGACAGAATGACGAGGAAGGCTACAAGCACCAGTTGTTTTTTCATAAACTAAATCTGTTAACACTTTTATAACCCTGACCTCATAAAACCTACTGCAGCTCTTGGTCAGCCATCCCCCTGATGGGACGCTCTGGGCTTCCAGGCCTGGAATTCCCATTTGCCTCCGTGGAGCGTGTCGGTGTGTCAGCTGCCTTGTTTGCGAGAGAGAAGGGGAGAGAAAAGGAGCATGATAAACGACTGCTGTGTCACTCTCCACATGTGAAGACCATCCTCACGAGCAGCGGATCCGGGCTGCTCCCTTGTTCTGGTGATTTCCCTGTTGAGGAAGGAGAAGTGAGGCTGTGTGTGTGTGTGTGTGTGGGGGGGGGGGGTGGAGAGGAGAGGGAGGAGGTGAAAGTGAGACAGAGGGAGGAGAGAGCCATGCTCAGACGACCAGAGTGTGTGAGAGGGGTAGAAACAGGAGGACCTGACTGGGAAACAATAGAAGGACAAATCCACTCTGCTGTGTCTCCGCTGAAGGTAGGACCACCACTCTGGGTGTTTTACACCTGGATCAGCACACCTGCACCTTCAGTACATCTAACATGTTTTCACTTCTGCATTTCAAGCACCATGGTAGAGTTTGAGTTAATGGAGTTGTTGTTTTCCAGAACTCAAATGAAAACTCTTTTCAGCCGCAGTCCAGGAACTGCAAGTGTTTGCAATTAGGATGCAGTGGGACTTTGTATGTAATGAGAGGAAACGTGTTTGTGTTGGCGCCAGTGGCTTTGCTAAGCAGGCATTGACAGAAAGCGTTTTCAGTGGGGAGTGTGTATGGATGAAAATGTGTTTCGCAGCTCTGTTATGTCCTTGAATGAATGACTGACTTAGCCTGTGGTGTTGGGACCTGAGACCACTGACTTATAGTGAAAGGAGAATGATGACAGATATAATACAACTCTGTGGTAGGTTGAAGGAGGAGACGACTACGACTTCCTTTAAGATGAAAAACAGAGGTGTGTGTGTGTGGGGGGGGGGTTGTAGAAAAGGAGAAAGTGTTCAGATGAAAAATTAACTGATTATGAAGGTTCGGTTAATAATTATTGACCCAGAGGAATTAGTAAGTGAAAGGAAGAAACTTCAGATCGAAGGAGAACGGCTGAGTCAGAAAAAGACATAATAAAGAAGAGAAACGGAATGAAACTGAGATGTGTGAGAGAGGTGCAAAGAGCAGTGGTGGAGAAAAAAGGAGTGAGTTCAAGTGATGCAAACATCCCTGCAGACATCTCATTGTACGTCTGGCAACACCAGAGGAGAAACAATTTCTGGAGACATGAAACCACCGTGGAACTGTTTGGAGAAGAGCAATGAGACCAAAGCAGGAAGAAGGTGTGTTTGAAACATGGCTGCCAGGTGCAGATGGACAGCAATGCTCTGGCACAGCCAAGCTTCATTTTCATGAGCTCTCATGTTTCGCATTCACACACACCAGAGTCCTGCATTTGTTTAGACAATGCTGAAGCTCTCATAGGAAGTTCACAGTGTCGCTGTAGGAATGCACTTCTGACAAATGGATGCTCTGCACGAACTGCAAGCTATCGACCAGCTCCTTAAAGATCCACTCCCATGAAAATCGTGTTTTTAGTGTTTTTAACATGTTCCTGTAGCATTTTTCTCATATTGGATGACATATATAGAGAAAAATTAATCCTAAAACTTCATTTCTAAGTTTTTCTTCATTCAAAGCTGTGAATAAGGAGCAGACAAAAAATATGTTTGAAAAAGCTTGTAGTTGTGATGTACAAAGTACACTGGGCGGGGCACAAGCTCCCTTTTCCGCTCCATTCCGAATCATCCTTAAAGACAAATAGTACAAAGACAAACATGTACATGTTTGTTTTCTTCATCTGAACTGGAATCTAGCTCAAAACGTTACAACTAGTTAGTTCCGATATTGATCACCAGTTTTGTTGCTCAAGTCATGTTTGGTTGGGGGTGTGAAGTAGAGGGCTGCATTGGGATTGGGTCCCGCCAACCCAAATCTCGCGGGATTGGGCGGTTTGAATTGTGCTGCGGGCGGGAGCGGGCGGCAAAAAAAAAAAAAACCCTGCGGGATCAGTGCTGCCATGAATATCTCATGAATATATATTAGCGGACTACGTTAGGCTGTGCAGCTGTTGGATTCTTATGTACTGAAGCTCCGTTAAGGCACCAGGTAGAGACGCCCAATGGCCTCTGTCATCTAACCTGTTGTTGGGGATGTGCAACGCCCCGCCCCGCCTCTTACTTAGAAGGCGCTTCAGGCCGTCTGTCTGGGCGCGCACACACGCACACTTTTAACCGAACAGGATTTGGGAAAATATATTTAATATTTAAGTTGCATATTACACAAAAGAGGAATGCATGAAAAGATGAGGCTGGAGGAGGGACATGAATGTCTTAAACAATATCAATAAAAATACGTTTGTTTTTTTTTCTGCGGGACGGGAGACGATGCAAAATCAATGATTGCATCTCTATTACTGTGCGGGACTAAATTCTATGAGTTTTGAGGGTGCGGGCGGGAGTGGACATAAATATTGCGGGTGCGGGCGGGAGAGTAACGCATACGTTGCGGGAGCGGGCGGGATTGGTCAGAAATTCAGCGGGCGCAGGCGGGATGAAGAAAATAGTCCCGCGCAGGGCTCTAGTGTGAAGCTTGTGGGAAATGATGGATGATGGGGATGGGAAATGGGGATGATCTTACTGCGCACTAATCGTGCCTAAATCTCAGAAGTAAATTTCTAAAGAAACAACTGCAGCTCTGCAGAAACTATGTCCTTTTTTTTATTTTGGTTAAAGATAATGATAGTTGAAATACAATTGGATTTCCTTTTCAACTGATCCAAAGATGATCAGAGTGGGTCTTTAATACAACCATGACCAGCAACTGTGTGACACATTTGCTGCCCGTAGGAGCCTGATCCCGAATGATAGAACTGCAGCTCCTCCTCTTGTTCACCTCGGGCTATAAACTTAATGACAATTGATCCTGTTTCACACACTGTTTTTGCCCCCCAGCTCTGAAATTCCCTGGAATTTTTTTTTTCAGTCAGGAGAGTAGGTGTCTGTGAGGTGTTTGTGACCCAAAAAGATTAGGAGGATCTTATTTTTATTCTGCTGGAAGAAAAATGCCTGTGATGTTTTCAGAAGCTTTCTTCGTAAAGCTGAACTCTGGCTCACATGGCTGCCTGTCCCCGGCTTTCAAATCCGCACCGTTTGTCTTATCTTTACCGAAGGGGATATATTTAGTGAGGAGCTTAGCTTTTAGGAGGTTGGCGCGTGGAGAGAATAGGAGAGTACAAAAGAGGAAGTTTGTGCGTGTTTGTGTGTGCGTTTCAGGCGTTGGCGTCAGTAGACAGTGGAGGAGCTTGGCACTCTGCATGCCAAATTGTGTTTGTGCATATTCTGTGAGTGTGTGTTTGTGTGTGCACGGCTAGAGGACAGGTCTGCGCCCTCCCCTCCCCTCACCGCAGTCTGGAATCTGCCCTTTAGTTTATTAAAAGCTGGTGAAACAATAGAGGGGATGAGTCTGGGGATGAGGGCAGGTGGGGAGGTAAAACTATGACATAATCTTTGGGCACAACGTGTGGAGCGTCTTCTCTCAGAATTCAGGCAGACTCAATCCTCTGTGCTGACAGAGCAGAAGTTCCCTCTGAACATCTGGACCAGCAGCTTTCAGACAGCAGTTCTAGCTTCAGAAAAGGTCTCTCTGCCCATATGAGTGGTAACAACCCATAAGTTAGGTGGGCGGAAGATATGTATAGTTGGATCCCACTAGGGAGAACCAAACACTTTGATGGCTGAGATTTTGCACTCTACACAACAAATGGCTGCCACAGTGGGGGGGCTCAACAGATTAGATTTAAACATGTTTTTCTGCACTTGAATAAAAGTTTCCCCAAGATCATCTTGACACCCACTAAGTGTGCTCTTACAGTAAATGTTCTACCATTTTCGCCATTTTTCTGGTTCTTTATCAAACATACTCAGTGAAGATAACTTTATTAGAATTCTCGAAATGCAATTACACTGTTTCCATTAAATCAAAAATATGCGAATAAACACAAACCAAATCACGCAATAAGTCATTCAAAAACATGGTGACGCATGTGAACAATGATTTACAGTTGGACCCTTTTTCCTGTTTGATAAAATGACAAGAAACATTCAAATTTCTGCCACCGCACTAGCGCTCATCATCATCTATCAAAGGAGACGTCAGCATCTTATTCAAGCCATGGAGCGACGAGCTCTTTACACGTGGGAGGGGCTACAGATAAAGCCATTTTTGAGAAATGGTGGTTGGTGATTTTACAGAAGAGCTGTGGATCCAACAGCATGACACGCTCAACTTTTGATGAGCTGTGTGATGCTGTGGGACCTCTTGTGGAAGCCACTATGTAGTGCCAGGCAGCCAGTTCCTACCAAGAAGCGCATTACCATCTGACTCATTTAATTAGAAAACAATGTTTCTATTCCATCCTATTCCATTTCGATGCGCCTCAAAAACCACCTCCTGCAAACGCAAAATTGTCGTGTTTCCATTAGGCACATTTTTTATCGTAAGTCCAATTAATGCAATTTTATAGTTAATGAAAAACACAGTTCATGTTAAATTTATTACTTAGTCATGATGTGAGAAATCTTCAGGATGAGAAATCTGTGTTGGGAATAGTCTTATTCACCAAAACAAAGGGTACAAGAGAAGTCACAGGAGTACAGATTCTCTGTTTCCTGTCTGTCAGCAGACAGACAGTCAAAACAACATGATCTACAGCCATGTATTATGAGGCGAATGATTAATAACATGTGCAGGGATCTTGGATCAAGGCTTCCTAAAAGTGGACACTGGTGTGAATGCACTGAGCTTTAGAGTCTGCTCATGTGAATCCACTGATTAGCGGCAGAGAACTGAAAACATGAGCGACCAAAAGAGTCTTTTGGAATGACTAGGGCAGAGGTCTGCAACCTGAGGCTACAGAGCCTCTTTGACCCCTCCTTTGTGCCTCCCTGCTTGAAGAAAAATAAGATGTTTCTAATTTTAAAAAGTAGCATATTTTTCAAACTACAAGGCAAATCAAGCAGAACAGAACAGTCAGATAAGTCAAACTTTATTCAATTCATTCGCAAACAGTGAACGAGTCCGCGAGACTTCTGACTCCAATAGCCCTGATGCTTCAAGCAGTTAAGTTGACCAAAGTCAAACTAAAACAGTTTGACAGATATTTGAGCGCTAGATACAATAGTAAATCAACCAGAATTCATATATTCTGTATACTGGCTTATATATCAGATTTTCTATTTTGAAAAAAATAAGGATTGTATGTGTACCATGTGGTCCAAAAATATATTTTAATCAGCTCATATTTAGTTAGTGGGTTTACTAGTTTATGGCTTAAATGCACCAACAACGGTATAACAAACTGTGCTTAGTTTTTTTTCTGTTATAACTACCGGTACTAATGTAACCCTACCAAGTACTACATTTGCTGCATTGAGATGATCCTATGTGACACAGGATGTCTTTTATTTTGAAAGGTAGTCATGTTAACCACAGTAAAAAGTTATAAACTATTGATATTTAGAAAAAAGTGATAGTTTTAATTTCTGTTTTATGTTTGCATAAATAACCTATTTATATTGATCATAAGAGTAACAGTAATTTAAATGCAAATCAGTGTTTCAGTTTTCTGAAGGGTGAAAAACGACTTTGTAGATCCTGCTGGGTTGTGATCAGTGAGAAATCGATCCTTATGGATCTTTTTTGTGTTGAAGGTTGCAGACCCCTGGACTAGACTAATGAAACGGCAGGAACGAAGGTGCAGGTTTTGGTGACATGAAGGATTTTTCCAATAAGGACATGTAAATGAATAAATCATCCAAACTCTTCTCTCCAAGAATAATAATAAATAATGGACTGATGCTTGATGCTGCATTTGCAGACAAATGAAAACTTCTGCCTTTTATCCAAAAAAATCTTGGTAAACATTTAAAAATTAAGAATACTCATGAGAGCGATCACCTTTCAGACCAGGACATATTTTATTATAAGTGGTCTAAACATGGTTTCAGGTTCTCATCAGCCTCTGATGGTGTAACAGTCAGAAACATGTCAACAGATTAATCACAGCGGTATTTGTTTACATTAAGCTCCTTGTTAGGAATATGATGTCAGAGGTGTAAAGTACTTGAGTAATTTTACTTGATTACTGTACTTAAGTATTATTTTTGGGGATTTTTACTTTACTTGAGTACAATTAAAAATCAATACTTTTACTTTTACTTAATTACATTTTTTTAGAAAAAAAAGTACTTTTTACTCCTTACAATTTTATTTACAGTCAAAAAGTACTTATTTTTTGGAGATCACTTCATTCTATTTTCCCTTGCTATTACCAAACCAATTGAATTGCGCTGATGCCCAGTTTAATTTAAATGTTATTTATTCTGCCTATGAAAATCGTTTTCACATTATATGAAATTGGTCAGACATGTTCATTGGTCCTTTGGAAGTGACGTCATGTCACATCTATTACCACAATGCACAGCACCTTGACCTGGAAATTAGGGAAATTATAACAGTCAATCAGTGGAAGAAAATGGAGGAAGTATGTGATTCATCAGCAGCTGCGAGCAGCACAGTCCAAAATCAGCCACAGGATCAAGAGCACCCGTGGCCGTATCTTCGCGAATTCTTTTCTTTAAGTGGTGTAAATAAAGATTCATTCAAGATGAAATGTGTCCTCTGTCTCCCGCTTAATAAAGAAATATCGGCCTTCAAAAGTTCGCCATCAAACCTAAGGAAGCATATTGAGGTAAGTACATTAAGTATTTTGTTTTACTGATAGTTTTTTTTTTTTTTTTTTTTTTTTTTTTTTTTTTGGGTGTGCATGTTTTGACGTTGATGGCGCGCCTTTTATATGTGTAGTAGGCCTATTTTCACTAATGCATGCGATTGACAATATAAGGCTCACGTAATAAAATGCTAAAATGCATTTGTAATTGGTAACGTTAGGTCCACGGGAAATTTGGCGCCTATTGCAGCTTTGAATAATCATTATCATTCCGTGCTCTCATTGTGTTTGAATTCATGCAAAACACAAGAAAACCAAGCGAGAAATTTTTTTCCAAACATGTTGTATTGTCAAAACGGTAACACTTTACAATGAGGTTGATTAGTTCATGTATTAACTAACATTAAATAACCATGAGCAATACATTTGTTACTGTATCTGTTAATCTTTGTTAACGTTAGTTAATAGAAATACAGATGTTCATTGTTTGTTCATGTTAGTTCACAGTGCATTAACTAATGTTAACAAGATATAAAGTATTAGTAAATGTTGAAATTAACATGTATACGTGCAGTTCATTATTAGTTCATGTTAACTAATGTAGTTAACTAACGAACCTTATTGTAAAAGTGTTACCATCAAAACTAATGTAATGAAATCAATTCACCCTGTCATGTCAGCCTTACAGTCCTGTGTTTTTGTCAATATAATCAGAAATAAAATTAATGTTTGATTGTCACTAAATGCTACTGTATTTCTAAAATCAACAAGTATTTAACATTATAAAGTGTGCAATTGGCTGCAAATGTCAGTTTTATTAAAGGGTTAGTTCACCCAAAAATGAAAATAATGTCATTAATGACTCGCCCTCATGTCGTTCCAAGCCCGTAAGACCTCCGTTCATCTTCAGAACACAGTTTAAGATATTTTAGATTTAGTCCGAGAGCTTTCTGTGCCTCCATTGAGAATGTATGTACGGTATACTGTCCATGTCCAGAAAGGTAATAAAAACATCAAAGTAGTCCATGTGACATCAGTGGGTTAGTTAGAATTTTTTGAAGCATCGAATACATTTTGGTCCAAAAATAACAAAACCTACGACTTTATTCGGCATTGTATTCTCTTCCGGGTCTGTTGTCAATCCGCGTTCACGACTTCGCAGTGACGCTACAATGCTGAATAAAGTCGTAGGTTTTGTTATTTTTGGACCAAAATGTATTTTCGATGCTTCAAATAATTCTACCTAACCCACTGATGTCACATGGACTACTTTGATGTTTTTATTACCTTTCTGGACATGGACAGTATACCGTACATACATTTTCAGTGGAGGGACAGAAAGCTCTCGGACTAAATCTAAAATATCTTAAACTGTGTTCCGAAGATGAACGGAGGTGTTACGGGCTTGGAACGACATGAGGGTGAGTCATTAATGACATCTTTTCATTTTTGGGTGAACTAACCCTTTAATGCTGTAATCAGAGAGTGTATGTGTAATTGTTACATTTATTGCATACAATATAAATATTTATTTGTTGTTTTTACAGAGAATGCACCCAAATTACCTCAAAAACTACTCTAAATTGACAGCACAGAAGAGAAAGATCGGGACCTCCACCCATGCTTCCAGCAGTAAGCAACTGAAAGTTGACTCAGTTTTCCCAGTCAAACATGTGTCTCCAGTCACTGTGAACAAAGCTATATTAAGGTACATCATTCAAGGACTTCATCCTTTCAGCACTGTTGATCTGCCATCATTTAAAGAGCTGATTAGTACACTGCAGCCTGGCATTTCTGTCATTACAAGGCCTACTTTACGCTCCAAGATAGCTGAAGCTGCTCTGATCATGAAACAGAAAGTGACTGCTGCCATGAGTGAAGTTGAATGGATTGCAACCACAACGGATTGTTGGACTGCACGTAGAAAGTCATTCATTGGTGTAACTGCTCACTGGATCAACCCTGGAAGTCTTGAAAGACATTCCGCTGCACTTGCCTGCAAAAGATTAATGGGCTCTCATACTTTTGAGGTACTGGCCAGTGCCATGAATGATATCCACTCAGAGTATGAAATACGTGACAAGGTTGTTTGCACAACCACAGACAGTGGTTCCAACTTTATGAAGGCTTTCAGAGTTTTTGGTGTGGAAAACAATGATATCGAGACTGAGGCAAGAAGGTGTGAAAGTGATGACACTGATTCTGAAGGCTGTGGTGAGGGAAGTGATGGTGTGGAATTCCAAGATGCCTCACGAGTCCTGGACCAAGACGATGGCTTCGAATTCCAGCTACCAAAACATCAAAAGTGTGCCTGTCACTTACTTAACCTAGTCTCAAGCGTTGATGCCCAAAAAGCTCTCTCAAATGAACACTACAAGAAACTCTACAGATCTGTCTTTGGCAAATGCCAAGCTTTATGGAATAAAAGCAGCCGATCGGCTCTAGCAGCTGAAGCTGTTGAATCAGAAAGCCGGCTTCAGCTTTTAAGGCCAAACCAAACGCGGTGGAATTCAACTTTTATGGCTGTTGACAGAATTCTTCAAATTTGCAAAGAAGCAGGAGAAGGCGCACTTCGGAATATATGCACCTCTCTTGAGGTTCCAATGTAAGTGTTTTTCCCCTCTATCGATGTAAACAAATGTGGGTTGTTTTTGTTTAATACTCTTTGATTATGCTGATTTCTCCTGTAGGTTTAATCCAGCAGAAATGCTGTTCTTGACAGAGTGGGCCAACACAATGCGTCCAGTTGCAAAAGTACTCGACATCTTGCAAGCGGAAACGAATACACAGCTGGGGTGGCTGCTGCCTAGTGTCCATCAGTTAAGCTTGAAACTTCAGCGACTCCACCATTCTCTCAGGTACTGTGACCCACTTGTGGATGCCCTACAACAAGGAATCCAAACACGATTCAAGCATATGTTTGAAGATCCTGAGATCATAGCAGCTGCCATCCTTCTCCCTAAATTTCGGACCTCTTGGACAAATGATGAAACCATCATAAAACGAGGTAAATGAATGCAAGCAACATACACTTGACGAATTCTAATCTGGGCAACCTTTGAGCCATACCAAAATTATTCTTTTATTTATTTATTTTTGCACTTTTTAGGAATGTTATATCCCATCTTTGGCTGTGATCTCAATATGAATATTGATGTAAAGTATTCTTGCAGCAGGTTGTAGTTATCCCTCAGTGTTTCTTGAAACCAAACTCATATGTATCATATGTGGTTTGGAAATGCAGTTAGATTTTATGCTAAAATAAGGGATTTGCATGATTTTAGATGTAGATGACTGCACGTAAATGTAGTTAATGACAAAATCCATAAAATTTGTTCCCAGTCAGAAGCCCCTCAACCAAACTTTTCTTTGTGTCTGCTCACTGTGCTTGTAGGCATGGACTACATCAGAGTGCATCTGGAGCCTTTGGACCACAAGAAGGAATTGGCCAACAGTTCATCTGATGATGAAGATTTTTTCGCTTCTTTGAAACCGACAACACATGAAGCCAGCAAAGAGTTGGATGGATATCTGGCCTGTGTTTCAGACACCAGGGAGTCTCTGCTCACGTTTCCTGCTATTTGCAGCCTCTCTATCAAGACTAATACACCTCTTCCCGCATCGGCTGCCTGTGAGAGGCTTTTCAGCACTGCAGGATTGCTTTTCAGCCCCAAAAGAGCTAGGCTTGACACTAACAATTTTGAGAATCAGCTTCTACTGAAGTTAAATCTGAGGTTTTACAACTTTGAGTAGCGTGTACTGGCATTAGATTGTCTGTCTTATAGTTTGATAATTAAATACAAACAGTTCTAAAGCAGGATAATACGACGGAGTATTAGGGCCACCAAAAAAAAAAAAAAAAAAGTTAAATTACGACTTTTTATCTCGTAAATTTAGGAGATAAAAAGTCGTAAATTTAGGAGATAAAAACTCGTAAATTTATGAGAAAAAAACTCGTAAATTAATGAGAAAAAAACTCGTAAATTTACAAGATTTTAATTTTAAGTCGTAAATTTATGATTTAAGTGGAAGTGAGCATTCAGAGCAGCAGGTGAACGCCGCGCAGCAGCAGAGCCGACCCA
This sequence comes from Oryzias sinensis, assembly GCA_037389245.1. Lineage (NCBI taxonomy): Eukaryota > Metazoa > Chordata > Actinopteri > Beloniformes > Adrianichthyidae > Oryzias > Oryzias sinensis. The sequence goes on from CM074501.1 coordinate 28,697,475, forward strand.
CTAAACTTTGTTAAACAGGCGAGATGAATGTTCATTGATAACGTTCCTAATGTCTGGAAGCTCATTTGTTTTATTTACAATTTATTAAAGTTTTATTTATTGATGGGTGGTTTGCAGGATCTCTGCAGCTCGATGAAGCCATCGTCAGTATTCCTGCAGCTGTGCACGTCAATCCTTACTTCCTCCACCAAAGACAAATCTCTACATTTGTGTGACGCTTCCGCCGAGGAGAAGCACTTATTTGTCATTTTCAACGTTCTAATGCTAATATAAAAGACTATTTTCATTCCTCTTTATTGTTTTATGCTGAAACGGGACGTTTCATCTGCAGGAGGGGCCGTATGGAACACTGTTTACTTCCGCATTGGTGTTAAGATGACAGGTTCATGACGTCAGTTGACAAATGAACTTCAGGGTGTGAATGAAAAGCAGAATAAAGGCTGCAGCGATCCTTTGCATCCAAACGTGTCTCTGAGCTCCTTATTTTACGCATTAAACTCTGCTTTACTGACACTGAACCCCGGAAAGACGGTTACACTGACAATAATCTGATTTTGAGTCATCAAAAGGTTCAGAATCTCTTTGTTTTTAAAACCTGTAATCCGGAAATAAAGCTTCACAAAGGCTCCACGTATTTCATCTTCAAGATAGGCTCCGATAAACGGACAACTTCGGTGTTTTCTATTTGTTAATCTACGACTTTTTTCTCGTAAATCTATGAGATTTTAAGTCGTAAATTTACGAGATAAAAACTCGTAAATTTACGAGATAAAATCTCGTAATTTAACTTTTTTTTTTTTTTTTTTGGTGGCCCTAATACTCCGTCGTAGGATAAAACCTTGTATGCATTTCATTTAATGTTTTTTGAGATTAAAAGCTTAAACAAGAATCTCTAGTTTTCTTTCTTGCTTTTACTTTTACTTCCTTAATACTCAAGTACAATTTTAATGGAGTACTTTTTTACTTTTACTCAAGTAAGATTCTAGCCAGATACTTTTACTTTTAATTGAGTAAAATTTTCCCTAAGTACTTGTACTTTCACTTGAGTAAAATTTTTGAGTACTTTTTACACCTCTGTATGATGTGCATCTGAAATGGTCGTCTTTAGTCAAATCCCTGCCTGTTACTTCTGTTCATGATCGAACACATCAGAGTCATTTCAGTGTGACTGAAAACAGGCCTCTGGGTTTGATTAGGCAGGAAATCACACAAAGCACAGAAAAATGTCAGTCTTGGTGCCTAAAAGTTGTAACAGGCATGCTAAATTAGCAAAACTGTCCAGCTTTTTGAGCAACCCCTTTGAGCTTGAATGTCTCTACTAATAGTTCTAATTTAGCTGGATCCTGAAGTCCAACATAAAACATGAGATGTGTTAAACTCCACGTGAATTCATAGCTACATTTTGCTTGGGTTTCCAAGCATGTTCTGCAAGTTTTCGTCTCACTCTCTGATCATACAGTATGATTTTCCTTTTTGTCTCCAACCAAATAAATGTAGTTTTTCATAAAGTTTCACTAAATAGTGAAAACAGTTTCTTTATCATGTTCAGTCAAACGTTTTTCTATTGTGTTTCTATTCCACAGTTTAATGACCTATTATGAATCAGATTATTTTTGAATCTGAATTTGAAGTAAATTTGTCATTAAACTATTATGAACATTTGAGGATGTGATCAGTTTGTTCCAAAAATGAATTCATTTTCTAATTTTTATTTCATTCTTTTTCAGCTCCAACCTGTTTATTTACTTAGGGTGTCTTCAGACTGGACACATTTCGTTAGCTTAAAGTGAACCAGAGTTAATTTCCCTTGATGATCCTGAACACATTTTCAGTCTGAACACACCCAAGCAGACCCTGGTCCACCCTGACCCTGACCTCTGACCCATCTTTTGAGGTGGTCTCAGTTAATTTCCAATTGGTCTGAGCTTAGGTTCTCTCTGAATTTTTCTCAGTCTGAATTGGCTCTGTGTTTGGAACAGAACTACTAACTTTAGTCACACGCTTTGGTTTTTGTTGTTTTGGATCATAAACAGAAATGTTTCCATCAACTGAGTTTCATTCTTGCCGTATTTCTGACTCTTTTTTACTCCTCACCTCGGGGGGCTGCACGTTTTTGCAATCAAAGCCGAGAAAAACAGAGACGAAACACACAAGAGTCACGAACAGTCAACGTGTGGTAGATTACTACTGGAGTACACCAACATTTTGACCATATTTTCCATATTTAAAAAGACCAATAAAAATGTTATTGCTAAAAGCTAAGGTCTTAATGAGCTTGTGAAAGTTCTCTGTTAGGTATGTATATTTTTGGAGTTCTTATAATTAGTTGGGTCTTAATTTTACTAACTCCTGAAGTAAATTCAGCAGTAAAGCAACAATAATGTAATTGTTGGCTCACAGATTTGCCAGGGCGTGTTCAATGAGGGCAGGAGGCTTGTTTCCCATCATGGCTTTTAAGAATGTAATCATCAAACTGTCTTCAAAGCTTAGCTTTTAAACCATCAATCAATATTCCATAAGTCCACAAATGCTGAAACCCTCAGACCAAAGCCAGGCTGGAATGAGAGGATTGGGTCGTATTGTAGTTGGAGCCTTCAATCATGAACTAATCGCCCCTCAGCAAAACTGAAGAAAAATTACTTTACTTTATTGGATTTGTTGGAATTTGATATAAATATGAAAAGTGATAAAAATCAGAGCAGAGCTACAGCTTCTTTTGGGCTTAAATAACCCTTGTGCTATCTTAGGCACTTTAACATTGGGAGTTGGGTCATCTAGACCCACTAGACAGAGCTCTAACCCTTTTTTCTTCAGTGATTTGTGATCTTCACTGGTGTCCATGGATAACATGAAATCTTTCCACCTTTATCCACCTTTGTCATGGTAGGGAGAACACGTCAATGTAAGGGTGGGGTCATCTAAGATAGTACAAGGGATAAAAATGTATGTATATTAAAGGCGGACTCTCCTGTTTTAGGTGCATCCCTTTACAGAGGAGTCAGCTTTAGAGTTTAGGAGCATAAAGTAGGAATAAAAACAAGATTTAGAACAAGAAATAAAAAAATAATAAGTTAAATTTCCTTTCGGTAAAACAGAGGGGAGGACTGCCTCAACTGCATGGCATTTTTTTAGAGTTCATCTCAAAGTTCCCAAAATATGGCAGTGTTTTTATTACCTTTATTGACAAATGCTTTCTTTTTTTGATAAATGTTCTAATGCAATGTTTTAACTTTAAAATAAATATGACCAGACTATCACGTTGGGCTTGTTTCTAAGATGATTTTGCATTTTTTATTGATTTCTTAATCTATCAAGCACATTTACACCAGAGGATGTTCAGAACACCTTGGACTGAAACAGCAAAATAAGTCTTTATTATAACAAGAGTTTAAAATAGAATTTTGCATGTTGATTCCAGCGTTTTATTTGATCACTTTAATTATTTGTAATTATTTTCATTACTTCCTTTTGACAGTTTTGATTAGTTATGGTAAATGATAAATGGCAGTAACAGTAATCCCTCATTTATGGCAGAGGTTAGGTTCTATAAGACAAGTCAAAGTCAACTTTATTGTCAATTCTACACATGTGCTTGACATAAAATGAATCGAAATTATGTTTCTTACTCTCTTGTCCGAAAAAAAAAAAAAAGTACAACATTAACCAATAAAGTGTGAGTCCAAGAAGACAAGTTTACAGTAGACACAATTTTATAGTAAATATATGTGGGGGTCCAAAGTGGCATGTAGTGCAGGGATTATGGTTCACGGGGGGATCAGAGGAAGGATTCGACTGAGCACTGTTCATGGGGGGAGATGGATGGTGGATAGGTGGGTGGAGAGGGAGTAAGTTCTTTAGCATCCTGACGGCCTGGTCAATGAAGCTGTTTCTGTGACTGGTGGTGTGGGAGCAGAGGCTCCTGTACCTCCTCCCCGATGTCAGGAGGCTTAACAGGTTGTGTGCAGGGTGTGCGTCCTTGACAACTGTCAGCGCTTTGCGGGTGAGTCGGGTGGTGTAAATGTCCCGCAGGGAGGGGAGTGGTGCCTCAATGATTTTCCTGGCTGTGTTCACTATGTGCTCCAGGGCTCTTCTGTTGTTGTCTGTGCAGCTACCACACCACACAGTGATGTAGCTGGAGAGGAGGCTCTCAATGATTCCTCTGTAGAATGTGGTCATGAAGGACGGTGAAGCACTTGACCTTTTCATTTTCCACAGGAACTAGAGGACTTGCTGGGCTTTCTTTGCCAATGATGTGGTGTTGGCGGTCCAGGAGAAGTCCTCACTGATGTTTACCCCCAAGAATTTTGGCCTGCTCACTCTCTCCATAGCAGTACCGTCGCTAATCAGTGGCAGGTGTTGAGTGTGGCCCCTCTGGAAGTTGACAACAATCTCCTTGGTCTTGCTGACATTTAGCAGGAAGTTATTGTTTCTTCAACATTTTGTCAGCAGATCTACCTCTTCCCTGTAGTATCTCTCATCACCCTTGGTGATTTATGGGAATGGGGCGCTACATGAACTATACCATGCCATCGGTGAACAACAGACAGCACATCCATATTGCTTCATCATTCTTAACGTAGATTTTAACCATGCTGATCTCAAAACAGTGAACATCGAACCATCAGACCACATCAGTGTTAAGCTCATGCCTGCATAAAGACAAAGGGTGAAAGTCTCCAAACCAGATTTGAAGAAAGTAAGAGTGTGACCTGGACTGCTTCGAAACAGCAGACTGGGGTATGTTCAAACAAACTGCCACCTACAACAACCTCACAACAGTCAATGAGGTCACAGCACACAATGCAATGTAGCAAAAAAAAAAACAGTGAGACTGTGAAAGGTGAACTGCGACATATCGAGGGACCATTGTACTTAATATTTCTACTTGCTTTAACCCTTTATTATTGGAGCTGTTGCAAATAACAGATGTTCTTGAAATTACTATAACTCTTACACAATTAATATATTCCATGACTCTCAGCTTTAGTATCAGCTAGCCTACATTTATTCCATGAATACTAAACTACTCTAAGGTATTGCACATCAATGCAAAGCTGCTTTACAAGGGTTCAGCTTCTGTTGGAATTACGTTAATCGAACCTCTCATTGTAACAGCAAAAGTCTGCCCAATACAGAAGGCCTTCAGCTCTTTTCTGTTTGCTCAGCTGCCGGACAGGACGAGTAAAAGGAATTTACCGTAATTGTGTAAAAAGAGTAAAGGCTAATTTCTACTTGTCCATCTGCGGTGCGTCTCCGTTGCGTTAAATCAAAAAAGTATAACGTTCATTAATCTATCAGAAAGTTTACATCGCCTCCATCATGTCTCCATCTTGCAGTCCACGTCCAACCCAATGCAATGCACAATCGTATCAACAATCGGCATAACCCACCTATGTCGATCGGAAGGACATTTTGATCCGAATGAGTCTGATCAGAGCAGACTATTCTGAACGGCGTGTTTACATTTTTATTCTGATCAGGCGTTCATTCTGATTACTTTTGTCCATGTAAACTCAGCTATTGACAAAGAAGACCACTTAATGCCACCAAATGTATTCTTGCCTTAAACTCGTTTCACTCAAAATGCACCCAAATACCATCTGTATTTCTCCACACCCGATCAATTTAATTCAATATATACCTAGAAACAGCCGCTTTACTGCATTTCACAATTAAACTGAAGCAATGTACACTTTCTGCACTTTCTACAAAAACACTGAGCTTGTGTCTTTTTTATTTAGTTCAAGGTTTATTAGTTTTGTTAGTCGTTGGAGCGAAAAACCTGAAAATAACTTTGTTGCATGAATAAAGATCTCATCTCATACTGGAGATGGTACAAAGGTGTTATTTCATCATACGGTAGATGCGGCGTGTTTGCCAATTAGCAACAAGCCTATAATTATATCTATTTAGAGTGCTCTCGTCAAATTTACCATCTCTACTTTATTTAGAATTTACTTCAATACAAAAACATTTTTTTCATAATTGGAGATACATTCAGGTGTCAAGTGTTTAAGAAATCATCAATATAAGTTTCTTTACGCATTGGAAATAGCACCTGAGCTAAAAGAACAGCAGTTTTCTCATTATTAACAATAATAAAAGTATTTGAAATATGTATTTTTGATCATTTCATTTGTAATGGCCTTCCACTCTCCTTTTCACATTTGCCACCCCTCCATATATATCTGCCCCTCCCGCCACGACATATAAAATGTTATAGCTCCGCCACTGCATGGCTGGCTTGTTGACACTCACTCAGTCTTGGAATATTGTGGAAGAAGGGGGAACCAGCACCCACTCTATTGTCAGCAACCTGACTGCTGAACAAAAAGCCTAAATCATGCCAAACTTCTTTTTTGTTTTTAAGAGTGTTATTATGTAAATTCCTCACAAAAACACAACACCATAGCAGTATTTTGATCCATTTACGCATTTCTAAGAATTCCTTTGAAACCCTGCTAACTGAGCACCAGTTTTTGTGGGAGAACTGCAGACACGCTGCAGAGGCCGGCTCCAGGTTGATGTCATGAAATGGTCAGCACCCACACGGAGCGAAAGCCGGAGTTGTTTTGTTCTGGGTGGGAAAAGGGAGCTGCAAAAACAACTATTTCATTTAAAAATCATTCTTTAGTGCGCCAAAGGTAAGATGTTATCATGTATATGGATAGAGTTTACTCTGAAAGGCTTAGGAAAAGTATGATATAGCCCTTTAAAAGTGCATCACATTTTTGTATTGGTCTTGAGGGCTTTAATAGCTGGGGACATCTCCTTCTGTCAGTGTTTCTCAAGAAGGAACACTTGAAAAACAGGTTCCTCATTTCAGTTCTTATGAATGAAGGAACTTGGTCTCTTGTGAAAAAGCTGGATTACATTGGATATTTATAAGACTGCCATTATGCAAATTTCCTTTTTGTCAGATTTCAGATTGATGTCTGCCTTCTCTGCTTTTAGTTGTCAAAAATTACATTAGATTTTCTCCTTAAAGTGACAGTTCTAAAAGCTTTGTCCCTAAAAGCTTCTGATTATCTTTTGATCTATTTTAAAGTGTTCCCAGTGGTCTTTTATTTCTGATTATGCAGATTTTATCCAAAAGTCAAAAAAATCTGTGTTGTTTTCTAGGACTTAGTTTCTGCAGAGCAGCAGGACTTCATCAGAAATTCACCTCTGAGTTGTGGTAGGACTGTCGGTGCAGAGTAAGCCCAGCTTCACTTTCACCTCTCTGTTCACACTCTCTCCCTTAGGTTTACAGTCCCTCACACCCCCAACCTAACGTTTACGGGTTAACAAAAATGGCTAGCAATATCTGAGCCATAGCCGTACAGTTTTGATCCAGACTCCTACTAAGACAAGGAAAACAAAGACGTACATGGATATATTTGTCTGCAAGTGGATGCATCAGAATGGAGCAGAGCGTATTTTCTGTTACAAAACAATTTTTCTGATGGCTCTTTTTTTTACCTGCTTTTGATTCACAACAATTTAAACAAAGAAATACTCAGAAATGCAATCTTAATCTTGTTCTTCTTTATACATGTCCGCCTTCATGAGAAAAATGCCACAAAAACATGTTTAAAACACCATTTTCATTCAAGTGGATCTTCAAGCATTTTTGTATGTGATTATGTGTGAAAAGAGGGCCAACATTGTCATCATACACGGTACAAAATGAAACGGAAGCAACAGTTTGTTTATTGTGGTTTAGGGAAAAAGCTGCAATTTTTGAACATATACCAGAAATAAGGAATGTATTTGTGCTGTGGACACGTTTAAAGTTGCTTCAGATCTCCCAAAAACTAAAGGTAGTTTAGCGAAACATTCCTTGATTTGGAAGGACGAGCTGCATTGTGACATTAATTGATGGCTTTTCCACCAGATTATCTCAGAGGAAATTCCCTTAGAGTTTTTCCCATTAATTGACTCAAGAGGTGTTGAAATGCTAAAAAGCAGCAAGGAAAACCTTTGAACAGGAGACTAAGTAGGGTGGTTCTTGGATTTTGAAAGCATATAATGTCCTGAATAAGATTCACCAGAGTCTCCTGGAATATTAAGTGATGGGAGTGGAATGGGAGTTACTTTCAGTTTTAGAGAAATTGTCCCTCATCTGACATGTGCCCATCATTAAAATTTCAGTTTGAACCCAGCTTTTAAGGTTTCCTCTATGTTGTGTGTCATGAGTCACAAATAAAATGTGATTCCAGTCAACTGACTCTCAGCCTGAAAATCTGTCAGACTGAAGCCGTGTGAAACAGAGTAATGAAGATGCTTGAGAACTTGTGAGGGGTTTTTCTAACCATTCCAGCCTGTGCCTCCTCATGACCTGGAGCCTCCTGAGGGACTAAAAACATTTGTTGGGTTTCCACTAGAAGGCGGCTTCAGACCCAGGACATCACTGTTTATTCAAGTTTAAACGTTTATACTTTTGTTTCAATTAAAAGAACAAAAGAAATGGAAAAAAGAAAAAAACAGCCAAGTGGAAAAAATGCCCTTCTCGATAGTGGTTTATTAGATGGAGTCTGGCCCTGCTGCACTTGTTTACTTTAATAGAGGTTCATGGATAATTCAGAATGAATGACTTGTTGTATTTTGTGGGCTTTGCTGCCAGAAAAGCTGTGTTTCATAATGAAAACAAGTCAAGGTGACACAGTGAGTCACAGTTACTGAAGCTTCGAGCTCCGCAAAGGCAAATTGGCACAACTGCTTGGCGCTGACTCAGGGAAGACGGAGGACATAATGGACAATGGCGAGAAGAGAGACTCAGACTGGATGGAAGCTGATGACCTCAATTGTTGAACACTATAACCATTTATTTGTCTAATCACAGGGATCCGTGTGGTTGAAATAGGTGATTCCAAACATTAGAACAGAGAACAAAACTCAGGATGCGCTGGTCATTGGACTTAGACATCAACCTGATTCAATTCAATTCAATTCAATTCAAATTTATTTGTATAGCCCAAATTCACAATTCTCTATAGGCTTCGTATAGGTAATTTAAAAAGTTAAGCATAAAATCAAAAGGATCATAAATACATAAAATTCAATAGGAAAATAATAAATTGAACTAACTAAACAGACTAAACTAAACTGGACATCCCTTCCCTTAGACTCTCCTTCGCTGTAAGGAAAAACTCCTAAAAAAAAAAACAGATTCTGAAAAAAACGAAGAAACCTCAGGGGTGGCCACATGAAGGAGAGATCCTCCCCCAGGACGGACAGGCAATTTACCAGAACTCATAGAACTCTAAAACTACATATGTAAAGTCCAGCAGACCAGCTTCATCCAGATGGAGTTGGGGGGATAGTCGGGGCGCAAGTCGAGCCGGAGACAGGATCCACAGCCAAGTGCAGGAGCAGAGACGAGGTACACGGCTAGGTACAGAGCAGAGTAAACCAGGGAAGTCCAAGGTTTTTGCAAAAAGGACCAGATTTGGCAAAGTGAAAATGTGTGAGGGCCATCCAATCAGCAACCTTATAATTAAATTAACCCTGCTAAGACCACTATCAAAGACTTGACAGAAATTCAATTTGCTTTAAACATTTTCATGAAACACATAGACAAACAAAGTTGCAATGTCCTTTTTTTTTGGAGAAATAGATAGTACCAATTATGATACATTGGGTGATTTAGTAAGTAATTAGATGCAAAAATACTAACATGAGAGTTCTGGGGGAGAAAAAGATTATTACTCACTGTCTCACTGAGACTCACTGTCTCAAATTTGATCCCCACATTTTTAACATGGTGTAACTGTGTTATAAATAAGCAGGACATTATCAAGTAGTCATTTATAAAATGAATGACAATAGATATATTCATCTCACCAATATTTTTATAAATGAGTAAAACTTTTCCTGCCAAAAGGGTTTCTGACTATGTCGGAATTGCTTCACTACTCACCATATAGTGCATTTGCCCTTTTGTAGTGCTGTCCAAATCTACAATTCCAAAATTGAGTGCCCTAGAAATTTCCCAGAAGCGAAAAAACAGTGTTCATCGATGCACTAGATTGGTGAATATAGACAACAGGGTATTGCGTTTGAACAATGTACTTAAATATATTTTTTAATTAACCATCAATGGTTTTATCCTCAGAACACGGTGGATTCATAAATATTTGTCATAAATGCTCATATTGACTAGATTTTCATCTCGCTTAAATTGATGATGTCATATTCAGCATTGAAATTTCATTGAGATGTCCTGCCAGTGCCCTGCCTGCCAATTTTAACTGCAGCCTTTAGTACACACACCCTTTACCCCTCACAAATATACACTCCAACACACACAAATACACGTACACACACGCTCACAAACACACATTCATTACACAAGGAAGGTGGGACCTCTGACCATCTGTCCCCTACCCTGTCCCTGGCAGGGGTACCAGGCCCTCGACAATGGCAGCCGTGTCCCTTGGGTGCTGGCTCCCTGGGCCCGGCGGCCCTCTCTCCACGCAAGGAAAGGGATCCCTGAGTTATCTGGCAAGACCGTGTCCGGTGTCCCTGTCCCTGTGGTGTGGGTTCTGGTTCTTGCCCTCGAGCGCCGGCCTTCTCTAAAATTCCAACTATGGGTCAGCGTGGTTGGGCCATGTTTACAACACTCCTTGTGGATCCCCACCTCTCTTAGGGCGTCTTCCTCCTGGGCAGGGGTGGCTGGCCCCTGCCTCGCTCTCTCCTGGACCAACCGTGGGGCTGGGTGGGGTGCTCGTCTGGGGCTGGGAGGGTTCTCCTGGGGTGGGGCCCTGCGTTGGGCCCTCCCGTGTGTTGGGGGGCTGCTCTTCTGGTTGGGCTAGAGTTTGCACTCTCCATCCCCTGTGTCTCCCTGCTCTCTGGCTTTGGGGGCCCCCATGTCGGTCCTGCTGGCCTTGGTCTGGGTGGCGGGTGCTATTGCCAGGCGGTTGTTCTCTATCTGCTAACATGTGGGTGTTGGGGGGCCCTGGGTGCTGCTGGTGCTGTGGCGGGGGTCTTGGTGTGGGGATGACTGGGCACTCTCCCTTTTTCCTTTTACATTCCATCATCCACCTTAGATGAACATAAACACTCACTCGAGCACAGGTGCTATTTCACGTTTGAACAAATAGTTTGCATTACTGAATGAAATGTCTCACATGTGTTGGTCTGAAGGCGTGTGTAAACATTAGTTGTACTAGGTTGACATCAGGTTTACTATTTTGAAGAGTAATCGTAAACTTGGTAATCGTGTTTCCATGATTGAGTTCATAAAATCATCCCAGAGAGTCTCTGCTTCAACTCCCGCAGGAAAAGCTGCGTCTCAATCTGACGCCTGTGTTTGCATCTCTGACAGAGTTTGAAGCCAAAGCCCCTTCTCCGCCTGTTTACCTGCTTTTCCTCTCTACCTGTTCACCAGTTAACATCCTCTGCAGCTGAGAGTTGTTTCCCCCGCGCTCCCAGTGTATTATACACACAGAGAGCAAAATATGGTCATAGCAGGATGACACCGATAGTCGGGTCGCTCCAGCGCAGCACAAGGATGAAAGAGCTGGACGCAGGTTATGGCGGTGATAGAGCGGGTTAAGCAAATGAATGGAAGAAGGCGGCCCGCTGAAGAAATATTCAATATTGTACACATTTTATTATTGGTCAGAACTATCTTTTATTTAGAAAAATCTTTTATTTTATCAGTCCAGTACGAAAAACATCAACAAAAGCTGTGTTGGGCGGTTTTTGGCTGGGTCTGGCGGTTTTCAGATGACTTTTCGGCTGGAAAACTGTGACTATCTGGCAACGCTGGCGCAAACTCTCAGTCTGTCATCAGCGAGTTGGTCTCTGCCCCGTGGTACGTCAAGTTCCCGGCAGAAGATCGGAGTGTTTATTGAAGCCGCCCCACGTGTCTCCTCCTGCTATCAGCTCTGCAGGTCTCGCCCGATAAATACGAACTCAGTACGTAGCTGTTTTTTAACATGGCTCGCACTTCGTACGGAGCCAGCAGTGCCTTTGAAATGCCATGAAAAATGAACAAACTAAAATAAAATTGAATTATTATAAAATACTCATTATTTTCCAAAGTCACAGGGAGCCACAACAGAAGGATGAAAGAGCCACATGTGGCTCCGGAGCCATGGGTTGCAGACCCCTGCCCTAGTGGAATGATGATGAACGATGAAACATGGACCAATATTTTAAATAATGGATTTTAAAGGAAAGTATGGATCAGGAGATCAGAATTTTAACATACAAGTCTATCTAAGAATAAATCTTTTGTCAACATTGAATTTGGGTTCATATGAAATGTTACATATTATTTATTATTCAAATGCTCACCGTAAACCTTTAAATTGAAATAATGTCAACAGGAAAATAATACAAGTAGTTATCTAATTCCGAAGTACAAACCACTTTGGTTTTGCTCACAGAAACAAATAAATCTGTTTCTCATGTTGGGCCCTCAAGGTTCAAAGGTCAAGTAGCCACAGGTTTTTGTGATTTTGCCAGTTTTGCAATGGCGTTCAACGTCATTAAGCCAATCACAGTAAACAAATCATACATACAGTTATTAGAAAGTCTTATTGATTTTATGACAGGAGTCAGACGGGCAGGTAGAAATTTTAACGCAAGAAGCATTTGGCCCATGGGCCAGACTTTGGACAACCCTGATTAAAACTGTCATGACTCTTTGGCTACGTTCACACTGCAGGGCTTAATGCTCAATTACAATTTTTTGAAGAAATTTTAATTTTTTGCAAGGCCGTTCACATTTCCAATTAAATACGAACTTTTGTGATCTCCTGTGTGAACGTGAAATGACCCAGAAGTACCCGCATGCGCAGAAGAGTACTCAACGGTGAACGACGTCACTTGTTGAATTATTACATTTATTTCCACAAAGGAGCCAGCACAATTACAATCTTCTCATTTTAAGAAGGCATTGGAGCCAGGATCATCTGTACCCACTGGTGTGAATGTGAATGTGCTGGGGCCGCGTGCGCATGTGTAAGAGAGAGGAGAGAGTGCGTGCAGCACGGGAGGGAGTGAGAGGGGGCAGCGGAAGTGTGTTGGGGGGCACATTCATGTTGTGCGTTACGAAGGAAGGAGAACGATAACAAAAGAAGGTTTCCCCCAGAAAAAACCCTATTGACTCTATTAACCCACTCTGGAGAATCTGAGGGTCCGAATGGGGAAGTGAACCCCGAAAGAGGATCCACCTTCGGCCCTGGAGAAGGTCTCCCCCGCGCTTCTGGCCACGGTCGGACAGGGAAAAAAGTAATCGCTGGAAAGGTTCAACACCATGTTCGGTTGGGATAAGAGCCCTTGAGTTTGGCCTGAATAGAGCTGTCACCCCAAATATTAATCCAATCGGTGACCTCGCTTCCCTTCCACTGACTGGTCTTAGCAGCATCATCCGCCATGGTTGATGTTTAGATTCTCGTTCCCGTCTACTTCAACGCAGAATTATGACGTTTGTTGCGTGTCAATGACATACGGGTCGGAAACATGTGGCCTGGCCGTTCAGACGGCGGTTGCATTTGAAAAGGTTGGTTATGTAACGGATTCAGGACCACATACCCAAGTGGCCTGTGCCACATTTGAAAAGATCGGATCTGGGTCGTTCAGGCTGTCATGAAAAGATCAGATACAGGTCGCATAGGGACATAAAATCGGAATTGGGTTGTTTCAGCATGCAGTGTGAACGTAGCCTTAGAGTCTGAGCAAGATAGATGAGGATAAACTCATGAATATGAGCTCACGCTGAACTTTACGTTGCTCCAAACTAGCTTACACTGTTTACCTCTTCCTTGTGGCATTACAAATGGGTAATTTCTCACCCATACTGTTGAGTAATGAACTCATTTGGTGGGCTGCTCTGTCCATTTATTATTCTAAAAGACCCCATTATCTGTCATCCATGGTTATGGCACTGAAATCCCGGGATTTCAGAGCTCCAGTCTGAGCCGTCAGAGGAGACCATCATAATGATGTGTGGCCACATCATAAAGAGCGACGTCTCCTCTGCCGTTCAGAAAGAGCTGACAGTATCACAGCAGACAGCAATCAGCAGTAGAACAGGAAAGGTCCCGCTCTATTGACTGCTCCGAGTTACAGCATTTCCGTTAAAGGAAGATTTATTTAGTTTGTCCCGGTCTTTGCTAGGCAGTCCGCGGCTGCCATTATCTTTGTTTGCTTTTCCCTCATGGTAGGCCCAGGCTCTGTTATCTGTTTAACAAAAACACATGTTATAGGCGAACTGTGACGTATGGGGAAATGCCAAAGGTGTTTTCTTAGCATTACCATAACCACATTTAATTTAATGTGATTTAATATGTTTTTGGTATGAAATCCATTGTGTGTGTGTGGGGGGGGGGGGGGGGTTTCTTCAGTCTTACATGCACATTCTGTTCTTGCAAAGCGGAGTGTCGTGTAACTAAAGCTGGCAGAGATGTTTGGCTTCTAACTTCCAAACTCATTATACATGGAGATTCTCAACAAAGCATTGGAAGTCAGAGGTGGGATTCTGCTCCAGCCTCAAATTGGCAATTGAATTTCGATTCAAATGTTAATTTTATAGACATGGAGTCCTCAAATCCAGAAACCCACGTTTTGTTTTTACCAGTGTGACTGGACAGCCCACGTCAGCACTGTTCTGGGAGAAATAGAAACTCTGAGGTGAAGCTCTGGCTTCAACTATGAATCCTCTCATTTTATTTATTTTTATTTGTTTCCATATATTAAGACCCACGCCGATCATCTCTTGATCTACTTTAAAGGGTTTTTAATTATGATTATGCTGTTTTTAGGTCCAAATCAAAATACCTGTGTCATTTTCTAAGACAGTTTGTACAGAGCGGCAGTAGCGACACTTCAGTGTTCAGTAGCAGTAGAAATTCACCTCTCCGTTGTGGGCGGGACTGTTGTAAGTAAGTAAGTTAGTTTTATTTATAAAACGACATTTCTGTCAACCAGAAGTGGGTGTTTGGCTCCTCTGGAATCTTATTATTGCTTATGTATTGATCAATGCATATGTTACAAAAAACTGTCATTTAAAATGTGCATTTTGGTAGTAATTTGAAATAACACTAGAGTCAAAAATTTGCATTCAGTTTGTCAGTGTCAGAACAACCAAAAAGAAAACAACATTTTGAAATTGAACTTTTATGATCTGTCTCTACAGCTCAAACATTTCATGGCTATGTAGTGACCAGTGTTAATCAGTTGAACAGTTGGTACCGGGCCACCGAAGAAAAAAAACACAATTTACATATTTTTTTTCATTTTATTTATAATCTGATTCTGAAGGAAGTTTTATTTTGGAAAACTACTGGATTTCTCCAACACCTTCCTCATTTTTGACACGTCAAGTCGCTCTGTCACATGTCAAAAACATCATAAAGGTTTTCTAACAAGTCAGAACTTTACCTAAACAGACCAGGAGTTATAAATCGACATATATTCATTTAACAAAAGACAGAATTTCTATGGAAGCACCACTACGGCCTGGTCAGGTTTGTCTCACCTGACAGCACGCCCAGCCCACATCATCTAATGTTAAGTTGATCTCCTTCCAAGTTAGTAACAGATCCTAAATTAAATCAAGCTATTTAAGCTCTGAAAATGAATGCTACTTCTTTTTAAAGCTCTGGTGCTGTAAGCTCCCTGACGCCATTCCTGTCTCTTCAGTGTGCCTGACAAATGTGGATTTGGCTCAAATTGATGCCTTGTTTGTTCTGGACAGGTGTTTCCTGCTGCTCCAAGGGGGATTGGGGGTATTTTGACAGGTCATGTTAGAAAGTTTAAGGGACAAGAGTAGTTTATGGGCAGGTCTAAAGCTACATTCACACCGCCCTTGTCAATAAAAAGTCTATGAAAACGCACGTAAACCCGCAATTTGGGCCTCCGCTTTTTAAAACCTTTGCATTCACGTATAGCTTCTCAAGTTTCTTTGAACCATTTCAAGAGCTGTGTACAAAATATGCAGCCACCAACTTCCGGCTCATCCAACTTTTAAGGTGTGAGAAATAAATGCAAAAAAAGAAAAGGTCACTAAAATTAATATTTAAATCTAATAAACATAAATCCACAGTTTGAACCACTTTTTTGGCAGCCTCCTTATAACACTAGACAGTCGGTTGCTAAATATTATGCATTATTATTATTCTGTGTGGGCACAACTGTTGCAATAAATCCTTATCCTCATGACTTCAACAGAAAAAAACTTTAACTTAAATCTACTAAAAACACAATTCATTTAGAAGAGGTTTAGGTTTAGAAATGTCCTCTACAGAAGACAAATGTGCATTGTTGGTATTCAGGAAGACATTTAAAGTAAAGATTTTATTTGATCCTCAGTAAAGTGAAGACCCAATGATGGCTCTGAAGATGAAACCATCTGCAGGTTTGGGTGTGCAGACAAAATCTGGCAGCATGCAAGACCGTCCCAGAGGTCTGCTGTGTAAACCCTGCGGGACATATTTGAAGGGCCAGTGAAACATCCCCACAAGTATTTATGCTAGCCGCCCCAGTTATATCACAGTTCATCCCAGGAGGAATGTTAACAATAAATGATTAAAAAGAAATCATGGCTCACATCTTATGTTACTGTTCAAGACTAATGAAGTCTTTTTGAATTTGATCAAAGAAATATAAGACCTTCCTGTTTATTCAGAGGGGAACCTAAACTTAGGAACGCTGAACACTGCTGGATTTGAATGCGACGTCATTACAGCTAAAAACCCGGAAATAACTGACAGAAGTCCGAGCTCTGTCTCCCCCTCCGGTCACCCCTCCGCAGAGTTCTAACCAAACTACATCTCCCGCAACCCCAGCACACACTTCCTGGAGGCCGCACACCTGACTCTCATTCACTAAATCACTCTCAGCATACTTAAGCACTGCAGTTAGCCTCACTCAGTACGATGTATTGTTTGTGCCATCCTGCCTTCATTAACAAGAGGTGTTCTGTCTCTGACCTTCTGTCTCTGACCTTCTGTCTCTGACCTTCTGTCTCTGACCTTCTGTCTCTGACCTTGTGTCTCTGACCTTCTGTCTCTGACCTTCTGTCTCTGACCTTGTGTCTCTGACCTTCTGTCTCTGACTCCAGTCTCTGACTCCAGTCTCTGACTCCATTTGTCTGCCGCCTGACCCTAATCTTGCCTGGATTCTGGCTACTCCTGTCTCTTCTCTGATGCTCTCGTGTCTGTCATTAACCCCTGCCTGCCTGACCCTGATTTAGCTTTGTGGACTCGTGGCTGAGCTAATAAACCTATTGCATTCGGAACCAGCCGTCTGCCTGTTCTTGTGACACTAACATTTGTTTGTTTGACTAAATTCCTGGGCTTCAGCAGTTTACCTGTTTACCTGATTAAGAACAAAGGCCTAAGGCTTTTACAACTTATGAGTGTTGCCTTGTTGGTTTCACTGTTAAGGTTTTCTGTTTCCTCAATCGAAGTCTCACCAGGGTTCACTTTTCCACCAGAGCTGTAGTTAGCTGAATTTCTGTTTGAAAGTCTGATTTTCAGTTTGTCTTTGTCAGGTTCTGGGACTGAGTAAGTGTGATGTCAACCATAGAAAATGGTTTATTTCCAACTCCAATCAAATGAGGTCAATTCAGTCGCCATTTTTTATGATATTCCTGTCACCATGTTGAAGCCAGACAACATCAGTAAGCAGTAATTGATTCAAGTTAACCGAGTCAACATTTCTATGGCAACCTCTCCCACCAATCAGAACAGAGCTTATTGGAAGGCAGGCCACACCCCAACCACTTGGGAGAATCTGTCAAGCATTTTGAACGTTCAACGTGAGACCACAAAATCCTATTGAGGCATCTGATTGGTCAGCTTATAAGTTGAGTAACTTGCAATACACAAAAAATATCATAAAAATTTAAGATTGTAAAGAACATGTTTAAAAGGTATCAGAGCAAGAATGGTTATTCTGACCAATGAATGACTGAGCAGTAGCTGTTTATGTCTTTATACAAGTCTATGGGATTTTGGCTTCTTGGAGCCAAAGGGTATTTCCTGTTTGGAACGCAGGGTGAGGGGTCATTCAGTCCAGTTCTCATTTATAGTCATGGGTTTTTCATAGTTTGAGGATAATATTTTGATGAAGGTCCTACTCCCGAGCCAGTCTCCAGCATTTGGCTCCTCCACAACCAGCCCCTGACAATGTAGAGTTTCAGAGAGCGTTTTACCTAGATATCTCATTTCTTCAGCTATAATTCAGAGTCAAACAGACATGGTACGGATATGGGTGCTTGTACAGGAGATATTACATCAGTGTAATAAGGGAAATTCTTTCCATGATATTTTAAGGGCATTTTATTCATAAAAAGGATCCCTTAACTGTGCTAAAGT
This sequence comes from Oryzias sinensis, assembly GCA_037389245.1. Taxonomy (NCBI): domain Eukaryota; kingdom Metazoa; phylum Chordata; class Actinopteri; order Beloniformes; family Adrianichthyidae; genus Oryzias; species Oryzias sinensis. Next base: position 28,715,789 of record CM074501.1, read on the forward strand.
TGGCTCCCAAGCTTTCTCACAATTTACTATTTTTTAGTGAAATCATATCATCCATCCGTCTTCCGAAACCACTGAATCCAGGGTTGTACACACTACACAGTTCACCGGTCTGTTGCTGGTGGAAAATGCATCGGTGTTTGCTTGTTTGTTGGGAAGCTTGCTAGAAAATATACTATCTTCTCTCCTGATTACCCTATGGGAAACAGGACGTGCTTGTTGAGGTGGTGTGGTGGGTGACATGGTCTGTAGATGTGATTGTTATTTCTTTTGTCTGTGTTGCAGCTGCTGTGGAGCAGTCGCTGAGGCTCAGTACTCAGTACGGACCAGATTATACGCTCCTAAACTTTGATGTGTGTAACAGACACAGCGGATTTGTATGGTTGCTGACTTTTGCTTGTGTTCTTTCTGTAGTTCAGATACCTGACAGCTTGACTGACAACATAGATTTTCACAGGATAAATCATACCCTTAAGCAAACTGTTTAGACTGCTCAACACCAGTAGAAATGACTGTTTGGAGCTTTCTGCATTTCTATCATACAGTTCGGCTGTGGCATGATATGACAGTTGTGTTGTACCAAACCATGAGCCAGACTCCCATAAGGTCTAAAATTCTTTCTTTGATGACTTAATAGATTATCTATTTTAACATTCACTTCAAATCCAAATTTAATTTAGGATTCCCCAAGGGGAAATTAGAAATGATGAGGCCCTGGTGAGTGAAGGCCTTGAAATACATCCTCTGGTCTGTCTTCAGTTGACTGAAGCCCACACAACTTCAACTTTAGATAAATGCCGGACTGAAGAACGTTATTTATTTATTTTTCAGAAATGTTTAACAAATGTTTCACTTTGCTGTCGGTCTTGCCTCCAAATAAGACCAAACAGAACAAAAAAAAAAAGGATCACAGTCAGCAAGGACAACCATTAACACAAAGTTAAAGTCCCAATCCAATCATCTTTTGATCCATTGTTAAAAGCATTGCCAGTCGTCTTTTAATTTTAATTATGTTGTTTTTAGCCCAAACCTGTGTCGTTTTCTTTGACATAGTTTCTGGAGAGCGGCAGTAGTTCGTTTAAAGTTCACCTCTGAGTTGTGGGCCGGACTGGTGACGGACATTTAAGTTATCCAGCCATATTGCAAGATACACCTGTGCTCCTCTTAGGATGCAGCCCCTCCTTTTTACAACCCTCCATGGGTCCAGACAACCCAAAAAGACACAGCGCCCATAAGAATCAATCCATGTATAAGTGCATGTGACTAAGGCCTTACTCTTTCCAGTTCTATTATACAGTCAATGGTAAAGTCACATCCCTCTCTTAAATCTTAGCCATCATAAAGTAAAGCAAAACAGAATGGACACATCAGCTAAACACATATTCTTTCACTGTCTAGATGTGGGATCATTCAAGTATCTACAAACCATTTACAAATATTGATTATTGCATGTAAAGCATTCTTTTATGGAGTTTTTCCATAGCTGGTTGAGTCCTAATAATAACATATATAACAAAGTCCCTAAACTTCAACCACGATGCTCCTCTGTCTCTCCATCAGTGCCCACTTTTCTCACTAATTCACAACACATTAAAGCAAAGCCGCATTGGCCAGATCCAAACTCCCCCTGAACCCAAACCCTATTGTCAGGAGGACTATAAATGTATGAAGTTGGAAAGAAGACACAAGGAAAACATAAATACCTGTGAAAATATGCTCCAGAACTGGCGGAGCCATGAGATGCTTGTTGGGAGAGCAATTTATTTTAATGAAAAACTTGTTCCTGTGGAGGGGTGTGCAGGCTGTTTGTGCATGGCTTTAGTTTCACCTCTGTAATAAAAGCACCAGAACTTGTGTTTCTGCATGTGTGCATCCAGTGTGTGGGTGTTGACCGCTGTGATTGTGGATTACAGGAGACAATGTTAGCAGCCAGCTTTAAAAAGATATGCACTCAGACAGTCAATCACACAGAGGCTAAGATTTCTGTGAGAGCACTTTGGATGTTGCTATGTTTTTCACTCACCTGATTGAATGACAAATCGACAAAACACATCTCCCAGCACACAAAGGATGTACTTGTCCTCCCTGATTTTGCTGCTCGGATTCTGTTTGTCTTTTTCCAGATAGTGATGGATTAACAAGGTGGGGAATGGAGCCACACTGCTGCCAAACTTCTGCCTGCAAGTTCTTCAGTTTAAACCTCTACAGACCACGTGGGAGCAGAGACGAGTCTAAAAGATCTGCGCTGTGAGAAACCAAAGTGCACTTTGTGGCTCTGAGGTGTGAGACTTTGGAGCTGCACATCCTGTGATCAGGATCAGGAGCCTCAAGGTGTCGATCATTAGAAACCAGCCATCTTAGTGGGTCCTCACTCAGGCCTCCTGCTGGTCCTGATGTGTTTCCCCCTGCTGGGCTTGGTGGAGTCTGCCACCAGCAACAAGGCCAAAGACAATGGACACCCGCATCTGGGTGACCCAGACCCAGAGCGCTGCGTGAGGCACCACTTTCTGGAAACCATCAAGCACCCAATTTACAAATGCAACTCCAAGGTAAAGCCCAGAAAACACTGCACATAGCACTTTCACTCCAGTTAAGTTCTAATTCATCAAGTATATGGAAAAGCCTTTGTGGAGATTTGGTCGGCTTAAGTGAACCTAAGTTCATTCCTCCGATAATCGGAAAAAAATTCAGTCTGAAGTGCATGACAGACCCTGGACCGAAAACTTGTCTCGGATCACCTTTCAAATTGGTCTTGGTTAGTTTCAATGGGACTCAGTTTCAAGATCGTTAAACAAAAAAATAAATGGCCACCCATGGCGAGATACAAACACGATGTAGAGCAACCATAGCTGTGTTTCCATTACACATATGCACAAAACGTCATTGAAATTCTAGAAATGCTGACAAAACAATTTCGCAATTAGACTGTTTCCATTATATCATTCATTTATTCATTCATCTTCTTGCTAATGCGATAAGTTATTCAAAACCATCACGACAGATAAGAACAAGTGATTGGATGATTCTAAAAAATTTGAATGATGTCACAGCAGTGCTCTCTTCAAGGCAGCTAGACCGTGCTTTCCAGTTTCTGTATTGAGCCTGACTCTGTATTGAGCCTGACTCAAAGGCACATGTAAACCCTTCAGTTGTATTTAAAAAATAAACAGACATAAAAGTAAGCAGTTGGACCCTTTTTCCTGTTTGATAAAATGACAAGAAGCATTCAAATTTCTGCCACGGCACTAGCACTTCTCCTCATCTACGTCTTATTCAGGCCATGGAGTGGCGAGCTCCTTGCAGTGGTAAATGGCTCCTCCAAATTAACCAGAAATTTAAGGAGAAGAAACAAAATTGGGAGACTTGCATGGAGCTGTGGATTTAACAATTCCACATGACATGCAGCGTTTAATGAGCTGAGTGATGCTGTAGAAAACTTCTTCTAATGATTCGCTGTTGCAGGCATCAATGAGTTCAGTTCCTACCAAGAAGCGTATTTAATTTGAAAAAAGTTTCCAATTCAAGTTTTTGCAAAATATGTCACATTTTGATCCACCCCAAAAACCACCTCTTCCAGGCGCAAAGAGTTTTTTTTGATAAATAAGGATTTTTTTTCTAAATTGAGCTGTTTCCATTAAGCATATTTTTTATACATGGAAATCAATTCGTAATTTCCATAGAGTAATAAACGTCCAGTGAGACACAGCAACTTATTAAAATGTGGTTGGATGAATGCAGGCTCATTCATTCATTCATTCATTTATTTTCTTCCATTTGTTCCCTTTCGGGGTCACAGGGCTGCCTAAGCCTTTCCCAGCCATTTATGGGCGAAGGTAGGGGACACCCTGAACAGGTCGCCAGTCTGTCGCAGGGTTACAGGCTCATTAAAAGAACTTTTAACATGATACAAATTTTTTCTCACTATTTTCCTTATACAATCTATATGTCATAAACACTTATCAGTGTACCTTCATAGTCATAACCACATCAGTAACTGCCTTGCAGCATGCCTCCACCAAACCATAGTAGCACGTACATACAGGCGTTCATAACTGGTCAGCGAAATATAACGTTTGAATCAGTGAACTATCCCGACAAAGATTGCAAAGCAAAATGACTGCCATTATTCTTTCTCTCATTGTTTTGCCCCAATCTCGTAATTCCTGGCCAGAGTGAAGAGATTTTTAGTCACATGGATTTGTTTACAAATATCCAGTTGACAGCAGTCTGAATACAGACCAAACACAAGGTTCAGGACTCTATCCGGATCATATTAAGCGGTCTGAACCAATGGACACACCTAGAACACACTAAACGTGCATTCTTGAATGTATGGTTAGCACATGGGGTTCACACTGGACAAGCAGGGAGGGGCTTCTTCTTCTTTTTTTACTCTTTATTTGTGCATGTCCACCACCTACAGTTAGTGAATCTTGCTCCAGGCTTTTTCTTTCACAGCTCTATTCTGACATATAAAAGACTTGGTGTCATGGAATTCCGCCCGTAAACAAACTGCTATTATTAATGTCTCCTTCATGATGAATTTTCAAACGCTTGCCAATTCTGTGAGGGAAAAAGGATACCATTTAAATGTTACAACAAAATCCAACTCCCTCATAGGTCAAAGTTTGACCTGCTTTAACTTTCAATGGCTGCGCATTTTGTGCGTAGAGCCTGAAAACGGTAGAAAAAACTTGTATAGCAACGCATGAATGCAAGAGTTCTGAACGCAGAGGTCTGAAACGCACATTTATATAAACTTTTCATTGGAAGTGGCCATTTGAATGCGTGTTGCTGACAGCGGTGTGAAATTAGCTTCAGAGGGACTCGGAAAACACAGGAATGCTGGTCTAAAAACTGCTTTTAGTCTGACTTGCCCCTAACAGGTCATTTTTCCATCTCTCCATCATTCCCTCACATCATGCTTCATTTCTCGTGTCTGTGTCCTGCAAACTTATCACGTTTCTCAGCTGGCAATGGTTTTTTGGTCAAAGCAAACAGTTAGCTGTCAGCCTGCTGTCTCCTGTCTCATTTAGGGCCCCATGGAGGAGAGAAAGCAGAGAAAAGTATAGAGAGTGCAGAGTAAAGAATGATAAGGAGGCGCAATGCTCTCTGGGAAGTATAAGACAACTGAAGGACAGCTTGAAAAAAGACAGATAACTCTATAAATTGCATCAGAAATTGCATCAGGCTTGAGAGAAAATTGTGGGTTTTTTTGTTTTGTGCCAGATCAGTTGGTTCTCAAGCATGACCGATTTCTTCTTTGTTCTTTTTAAATATTGAGACCCACTGAGCAGGTGGCAGCTTAGCTGGAGCGAGGCCTGCCTGTACAGCATAAGTCTGTCTTTCTGTCACAGAGCTCGGAGCTGACAGGGGGGGGGACCTAGAAAACATTTAATGCCCCAGCCTGAACCTGTTCACACCAAATCCACCTGCAGGGGGGCATGCTCAAACTTTGTTCTTCTGTGAGATAGCAGTTGTTGTATGAGGCCAGAAAAGTTTCATAATTTAGAAATGCACACAGTCTGTGTCACAAATGCACACACTCTGATTCACATCTTCAATTGTATGCAAACGTGCAATATGAATTCGGAATGCACACTAAAGGTTTCACAACTGCACAATAAGTGTTTCATACATATGCACACTGTTTCTCTCAAATGTGCATGCTTTGTTTCACAAAAACGCAATAAATGTTTCAGAAATGCATAATAGATGCTTCACAAACATCATTTTTAGGTACACTTGTAATATGAACTCACAGATCATGCGAATTGCAGAATGTGCATCTACAAACCCCTCTCCTTTGTGAATCTCCCCACATCTGTGAGTGGAATTTTGAGACACTCCTAATGCAGCAGGTCAACAAATGTCATCATTGGCTACTGAATCTGTCAAACACATCGTGCAAATTTGTGAGAAACAGTATGCATATGTATGAAACATTTATAGTGCATTTGTGAAACAATTAGTGTGCATTAGTGAAACACAACATGCGTGTTTGTGAAACACAGGGTGTGCATTAGTGAAACATAACTTGTGCATTTCCAAATTTATATTGCACGTTTGCATAAAAATACAGTTGTGAACCAGAGTGTGTGCATTTGTGACACAAACTGTGTGCATTTCTGAATTATGAGACTGTTCTGGCCTCATAGTATTGAGGATGTTGGTCCAAAGATGAACAGTAAACACAAACTATGACATTGCTTTTAGATCCAAAGTGTGTGAAGTGGATCTGCTGAACCGGCTTAACCCAAAACCTGTTTTCTGAGTTTGAAGCTCCAATGAAGTTTAAAATGTTGGATGAAACGTCATTTTTCATAGTTTGGTTCCGCTTACAGCTGGCTTCCTCGGGTTGTCAACTTTGTTTTGGCAGGTGTGAAGGCAGGTCTGAATCCTGGTGTGGGAACTCTGGCCCATCTGAAAATGTGATTCACCTGCAAAGTGAAATTTGTCGTCCTTGCAGTCTTGATGCAAATGTATCATCCAGCAAAGGAGGGACTGTGAAGCAAAAGATCAGAGGTTTTGTTTTGTTCAGGCTGACAAATTATGTAAACATAGCAAATTTCAAGGAATAAAATTTGAAAAATTGAAAAGAAAGTAGCAAAAGTGTGGTTTAGATAAAGAGCAGCAGTGAAGAGTGCTAAAGCTGACCTATATCTGGTCAGAACAGTGTACACTAAAGCTAGATTTGGGTCTATGTGATTTTTTTCCTGGTCAGCAGAGTTGTAACAGCAGGAAAATGTCTAGAAGTGTTGGTCTGTTTCTTAGAATGAAAATGTGGGTGGAAACAAAAACCAAATAAAGATGTGAACAGGTTTTCAGGCCCAATGGAACACCAGTAAGTCCATACTAAAGAGATGCAACCATTGTCTTCATAGAAATGTACTATCTTAGCATATCTGTTCAAACTGTACATGCAAAATCATTAAGATAGATATCAACATTAGTTATGCCTTGGCCACAGCTGCTCTTATGGGTGGATATGGCGTCTGTAGATGAAAATTAGCAAACCTTTATGGGGCATGCAGGTTTCCCTCAGGAAACATCAAAGTCGTAGACCACACAGTAAACCTTTAGAGAGAGAAAATGTTCACATACATTTTTCCCTTCGGGGATGCTGTGAGCGACAGGTCGAAGTGAACACTTATACAACACGTAAGGGGAATTATGGGCCCTTAAGGTGGCCATTTGACCCTCAAGGAAACTGCAAGACACATCTATGCTCCCCTTAAGATGCGGCCGACCCTCAATGCTCAACTCAAAAACCAGCAGAACCCATACGGGTCAACCTTCCCCGTACAGTTGCATGTGACTTGGGCTTTACTGTGCATTGTTTCTGTGATCATCTCATCTACAAACCCTTTTTCTGAATATTGCAGTTTTCACACCTTTGTTGAAAGACCCTGAGGAATCAGCAGGTAAATGCAGGGTTCCATGCACTATGGGCCCCAACAATGGTTGACCCACAATTAGAGCTTGGACGCCAACCAGCATGGTTCCACAAAGGTTCTGGTTCCATAATCTGGTTTTGAAAATTTAATTAGCCCATCTGTGGATTGGAATTTTGCTAAAGTGATGTGAAATTAAAGAAAATGTTGTGACTGGAAAATCTTTTTTTGTGTGAAAATTTGACCTAATGGACCTAAACTTTTCAAATTTGAAATCATTTTGTCAAATTTTACAAAAGCCGCTTCAGTTCCGCTGAGCTAATTTCTTCAGCGTTTTTTTTTTTTTTTTGCTGTATTTACTCAAAACTTCAGTACATTTGCCAAAACCTATCCTACTTTCAAAGCAAAGATCAAACCAAATACTTTACATGTATTTGAAATGTTACTGGAAATAATTTTCCATTCTTTGAAGTGCACAGCAGACAGTCCTCTCATGTTTTTAAAAGATAGGAATGCTAATCCACTTCATCTGTTTTATAAATGCACTGGGCATGAATGGAAGAGGGGGGTGTAGGAAAAGAAGGAGAACAGAAGAGGGGAGTGTTTGATGCCCTGATCCCTGGCCAGGACAAAGACAAATGGTCTTAAAGTGGCGACACCCTTCCTCACATGCATGTGTGTGCATGTGTGTGTCACCCTGCCACGGCCCCAGACAGGCTTTTGTCAAAGTGGGTACATGGGTGGCGACACAGCAGCTGACAGAAGGACACGACACAGGAGGCTGTTTAGGGAGCAGCAGTAATGTTGTGATCCGCAGAGGAATGTCCGTTGGACGGTCTCAACACTAATCAGCTGGAGGTTTGTGTACACGAGTACATGTAAGCGGACGGGTCACACTTGGAGAAGACTGGAGGCTTTTATCTTTCCTCCCGATGTTACAGAACGCTGAGATTCAGCAGATGCAGGAATGTGTCTGTTCTCTGCTATCTCTCTGTTTTGCAGGTGCAAGGTCGCGGAGGGCAGGCTGACACAAAACAAAACCCCTGCTGTCAAGAATCAGATAAAGGCTGAAGCTGATGAGAGCCTGATGATGATTTCCTGCTTCCTTTTGTCTGCAGATGGTGCTGCTGGCGCGCTGCGAGGGCCCTTGCAGCCACACCTCCCGCTCCGATCCCATCATCTCTTTCAACTCAGTGCTCAAGCAGCCCTTCAAGAATTCCTGCTCCTGCTGCCGACCACACACCTCCAAGTTGAAGGCAGTGAGGCTGCGCTGCTCTGAGGGGACTCGCATTACGGCCACGTACAGATACATCCTCGCCTGCAACTGTGAGGAGTGCAGCTGAGCTGGCGACAGATCCTTCCCTGACCATCCAGACTGTCACACATTTTCCCCCAAAGATTTCCAGAGTGATTGATAGATGAGGAAAACGCACCAGAGATTCTAGCGTAGGAGGTTTTGGAGAATCTTGATTTACTCCCTAAGATTGAGCGGCAGTTTTTGGGACTGCGGCGTCTTCTTTTCTCACTGCAGAACCCATCCAAAGCACATTTCTCTGAAGTTTAGATGCTGCTCCGACAGAGCAGAGCGACTTTCTGTAACTCAGAACTCACTCTCTCACCGTATGAGTGTGGGAGATCATAATCTGCATCAGGCTTTGAGCTCCATCAAACACCCACCATGCATTTGACAACAAAACAACACGCCTCGTTAAAAAGCGGCATGGGAAGAGACAAGGGGGTCCGCGAGAGCCCAGACATATGGTGGACTCATAGAAGACCGGAACTCATACTCAGTCCCTGCTGACCTTCATGTGGCTGTAAAACATGACAGGCGAACTCATTCCGCCAAAAGAGAACTCTGAGAACAACTGACGGGTGAGCCGCCGCCTTCAGCTGATGTGGACTGTCATCAAAAATACCAGTGTTTATTTAAACTAAAATCTATTTGAATCTTTATTATGTCATCGACATAACTTCAGCTGCTTTCCTGCAGGACTGATCAAACTGCTGCTGTGCATCACTTTTCTTGAAACTCTCATTAAAACATATGTACAGTATTATAGCCCTGTAAAATGTCAAGCTCTCATGCAGTTCCTTCTGTCTGTGTGGCTTTTTGTCCTCCAGAAGATGTAAGTCTGTCTGAAAGTGAAACATGTCAGCACTGTGGTCCATGTCCATTAAATCTCTCAAACTACAACAACTTGACAGTTCTTGCCATTTTGATTAGAAGCAGAGAAATAAAGCTTAACCCCACATGAGCTCTTTCCTTTGCTGGTAGATGTTTGTCTGTAAACAAATCAATCTGGATTTACAGAAATCTGGAAGCTTGGCCCCAAATGTCCCAATGTATCGATATATTGAGGTGCTTCTGCCAAAACTCACAATCTAAATTATTGGTTAAATCATCTGTGAGTGAGACGGTTACTAATGAGGGATGTCAAGAATAGCTAATGATGCTAATGAAGAGTTAAAAGCAGTTTGAAATGTAACAGAATTAAAAAAGCATCGTAATTTTCCTTATTAATAATTAAAAAAACACATTGGTTGAAAGAAATGAAGAAAAATTCAAATAAATTCAGGATTTTTTTGCTAAAAAATCGTTGTCAAATTGGCCATTTTGATCTAGAAAACGAGATGAGTAAATGAAGAAGGTTTTTCAGGACTGTACTACAGCGTTACCTGTACAAATGTGCGAGTTATATTAGCCTTACGGACACTTTAGCACATGCAGGACAATTGTATGATCCATTTTCTTGACATCCCTTATGCCTTACATGCACCTGTACAGGTGCTGGGGGGTTTGGGGTTTTCTGGGCCACTGGAGAGTCACGTGTCCAGGTGTGTCCTGCATTTCCCTTGATGCTTGTGTGGCCACCTCAAGGAAAATGTTAGTTTTATGCACTTATGACGTATGAGCAATGCTGTTGTACTGCTGTTGTGCACTTATGCCACAGTCTAGTCATTAGTAAGGTGCAAGTTATGGCTTTTTACAGACTGCATGAATGCCACATGCATGGGGTGTGCAGGTAAGTGCCCAAAGGACGCCTACTGTATACGATTGTCCAAATTCCTTATTTCTAACAGTTAGACTGCATTCAAGGTGTGCACACTTTTCACTTGAACTGCACTTTGTGCCTGCCAATTTCGAGTTTGGGGAGGTTGAAAAATTAAAAATATATATGATATACCTGTGTCTCACCTACTTTCCCCTTACCTACCCTACACATTGTTCAAATGTTCACTACCATCTGTTGCTCACAAGCATTCTTCTTTAAAACAATTGTGCATAAAGTTTTTTGCTCTATTTGCTCACCGAGTGGTCTACGATCTTAAAATGTCTCGTAGGCCACCTGTTTGCCCCATACATGTTTACCCTTTTTTATCCACAGACAGCCTGTATCCACCCGCAAGGGAAGTTGCGATGAGGGAGTTAAGATGGATGAACAGGCCTCATGGGAACTCCGAGACACACTTGTCTTCTTCTTAAGTTGCTGCAGGTTCCTCTGTACGGCCTGCAACAGATCGGACAATCCAAAAACCCACAGCAATCTCCCGTACGTGTCCATGTGACTGAGACTTGAAGACCCACTCCAATGAAAACAGTGTTTTTGGTGTTTTTAACATGTTCTTGTGGCATTTTTCTGATGATGGAGGACATATTTAAAGAAAATTAATCTTAAAATTGCATTTCTGAGTTTTTCTTTATTCAAACTGTTGTGAATCAGGAGCAGACAAAAAAGCCAAAAAAAAGCTTGTAGGTGTGAGTTGAAGCTACTGTGGTAAGGCACAAGCTCCCTTCGTCCATCTATTCTGATGCATCCACTTGTAGACAAATGAAAGTCTTTGTTTGCTTTGTCTGAGCTGACATCTGGTTTAAAACTGTATGACTGGATAGCTACAATATTCTTCTTTCTCTTTCGGCTTTTCCCATCAGGGGTCGCCACAGCGAACAAGTCGCATGGTAAACATGGCAATGTTTTACACCGGATGCCCTTCCTGATGCAACCTTCTCAAAGCAACCAGGCTTGGGACCGGCACAGATGTAGAAGGAAACAGGGAGCAGCCCAGATTCGAACCCTGGTTTCACGGACGGAAGGCGCCGCAAACCAGCACGAGCTAAAACAGCTCACTTGGATAGCTACAATATTGATTACCATTTTTGTTTCATCACTATGTTATCTTGGGGTTGTGAGGGGCTGGAAGCTAGTAGAAAAACATGTAAACAGATGATGGGAAATGAATACACCATAATCATAATTAAAGGACCACTGGGAATGCTTTTACAACACATCATAAAATGAAACCCAGAGAAACCACATTTGTCTTTGGATCTTTGGGTTCTTTTGGAGCTGGTCAGTGATTTGTGGAGGAAAATTCACAGGAAAATCTGCAGTTTCACACAGACATCTAACAGGACTTTTGCTAAATCTCAGAAGGCTCAAAGGAGAACTAATCCTGAGCAAATTAGGCTTCAGAGTGGTTTCACCCTGACTGTGTAAACATAAGCATTAGCTTGTATTTAACTTGAAAACATAAATTGACAAGACATTCTTTTGACAAACTGGTTTCCGGTTCAAAGCTTTGTCTGAGAGGGATTCAGTCGTCCATTATAAGCCCCAGTGATCGGCTATATTTTCCTGCTTCAGACATCAAAGAGGAAAAAGTTAAGCTTGAACATCTGATCTGCTGAAGGATCATTTCTACAGACGGAAGGATTCGATATGACCTGTTTTTACAGCTCACCTGACTTCTCACAGGAAAAAAAAGATGGAATGACTCGAATTGCAAAGTCAAATATTTTGATGCAATCAGGGGTGTGAAAAATGGTTGTATTTACCTTCATCTAAGGTCTAAAATAGCTGTAGGGAAGTGAAAATGAGCGGTGCAGCTCACATCAAAGGCAAATTAGAACGAGTTTCGCCAGCCGGATCAAACGCACGCTCATTCCCAAAGCTCAGCTAAGCATGTGAAGGACGTCTGAATCCAGTCCAGAAGCTTTACAAACCAGCTTTACGTGTGGGCCCAGTTACATCATGTGAATACTAAAGTGGCCTGTCATAAATGGTATGAGACACAGTCTAATGTTCTGAGGAAACAGCCATAATGAAGCTTTTGCTCAAAAGTATTATGTTTTACCTCAGACTTTCCAACTAAAAGCGTTTTTCATCAGTGATATAAAGCAGATCTTGTTATAATTGAGACTGTATAGACTGCTCTGTAACCTTTTATGGAAAACCAGCTTGTGAAGTTCTAGTTTTTGGCTCATTTAAGCAATGGCAGAATATGAATCCAGGGTGGTTGAACAGGCTCTCGTTTCAGGATTCCTGTCACTGATGGATGGAGTAAATCAGCCTGTTTGCATGATCGGAGGATCAAATTAGTTTTTTCCCCCCAAATTATGACAAAAATGTTAATCTGGGCACGACTGGGGCAGAACTCCAGAGCCTTCAGGTTCTATGGTTTTCATCTGGACTCACACGCTCCACACACAGATGTTCCTGTGGTCTTCTGAGCTTTCCCTCACTGTGAGAAATACAATGTTCTGTTGACTTTTCAATCCAGACTACAACTGACAGCAGGGCTATCTGCTCCACACATGATCATAATGAAATCCTTCTTCCTCCGACTCAGGAGATTAATCTGCCTCTCGTGCTGTCTCCTCTCACTGAACCTCTCCTTCATCAACAGAGCCGGAGTTGAGAAGAGGCATTTCCTCGCTCCAGGCAGAGAGGGGGTAATTAACCAGGTAAAGAGTGTGACACTGACAGGATAATGGCTTTTGAGCTGATCCGAGCTGCTCTCTTTTCAGGCTCCTATGGAACAAAAGCATAAAGAGGTCGTCAAATTGTGGACTCTCAGATTAAAAAGGAGAAAATATGATCAGAAACATATTTTATATCTTTGCCTCCTTCCAGGTGTGAGGCGGCCTGGCTGACAGATGTGGTCTGTTTATATCACATGAGAAAACACACTATAGTTATTCCTTCTAGATGCTAATCATAATGACCTGCATTTAGTAAAAATCATAGAGAGGCCAAATATCAGTGGACTGCACTAAAGGTGCCTGCTCATTAAGCAAAACTCACGTCTGTGTGTTTATTATCCCATCATAATCCCAGACATGGACCACAGCCATGAGCTGCAGGCCTCACAATGTGACCATTGAATGTTTTTCACGTCTACCACGGTGAGGTCTGTGATCATGCTGTTCGCACACACTACACTGAGAAACAATCATAACACTTATGAAACATTAAAAGTTCAAGTTTGCAGTTTTTCCAAGTCTGCCTTGAAACAATAAGCATGTGCCAAAGAGAACAGAGAAATGAGCTTTGCTTGCTATACGGGTTTATTTATTCATTTATTTTAATGATGGTACTCCATCAACTGAAAAAGGAGAAGTACATGAGCCAGATTTCTCCCTGATCACTGACTTTCAGGCGTTATACCACCCAACCTTTTAAGAGGTGCCGGAGTGCAAAAAGGTTTCTCAAAGTTGTTTTTTTATAATGCTGTTTCACAATTTTAAATGAATTAACCAAAGATAGACGTGTAAATAAGAAGTTAAAATCACTGACATCTTAAAAACCCAGTCTGATGAGTTGTTTTTTGATTTGATTGTGTTTTTTTTTTTTAACATTCTCTTCATTCTATCGAGGACAACTATTAAATAATGATCTTAAAATTGCATTTCTGAATATTTCCTTATTCAAAATGTTGTGAATCAGGTGCAGAAAAAAAACTGCAGACCTTGCAGGTGTAATGTCAAGGCCTCTATGGCAAGCCACTTGTAGACGATTAGATCCATGAGCGTTGTTGTTTTCATCGTCTGAGCTGCCGTCCGGATCAAAACTGTACAGCTGGACAGCTCTGTATATTGTTCAACATTTTAGTTGCACTTCTTAAGTTAACTTGGGGTTGTGAGGGGCTGTAAGCTAGCAGGAGAGTGTGTAAACAAATGGATGTTGGGAAGTAGGGGTAGGCTTACTCCCGCCAACATCCCGCCCACAACTCATAGGTGAATTTATAAGATTTTATATGAACTACTACTGCTCTGCAGAAACTATGTCCTTGAAAACGAGACAGATTTAGTTTTTTGATTTTGTCTAAAAATGGCATCATCATAATTAAAAGACCACTGGGAGCACTTTTACAAAACATCAAAAGATGATTGGAGTTAAAGCAAAGTAAATGGTAAATGTTGTGTAGTGATATAGCACTTTTTGAACTTGCTTTAAGGTCCAGATTGCTTTACAGTCACAGCCCCATTCACCCTAACAGTGGTGCGTTTAAGTTTTATCTGGACCATTGATTGAATATGACTGGCCTGAGTGACCCCTCCCCCTTGGCGTTCCAAACAGGAAGTACCCTTCTAAGAAGCCAAACTCCCATAGACTTCTATAGAGAAATAAACAGCTATTCCTCAGTCATTCTATTGGTCAGAATAACCAATCTTGATCTGATATAATTTTGTTTTTAAGAATCATGACATTCTTCAAGTTTATATACTGAACAATCACATGTCTCAACAAAAGCATGTGGTGCCTACTCACCCCATGTCCAACGTTCGAAATCTTTGATTGACAGATTTCCCAGAACCCGCTTTCAGAGGTAGAGGAGTGGACTTCCAAAAAGCTCACTCCTAATCGCACAGAGTGAATGCCATTGTCTGGCTCGTCTGTGCAGTGGAAAAATGATAACCAAGTCAACTTCATTTGTTTGGAGCTGGAAGTAAACCATTTTCTTTTGGTGATGTCACACTCATTCAGTCCAGTTCTCATGTGCAGTCCATGATCTGGCCATCATTAATGTATAGTTTACAGAGCTTTTTTTTAACTTTATAAAGATTGAGGAAAAACAGCGTAAAATGCAATTTTGACAATTGCATGACAATAGTTTAAAAAATAACTCTTAATTTGAATGAATGAAAGTTTATTCTGGGCTGTGCAGTGGTGCATTGGTTAGCACACTCATCTCACAGCCAGATGGCTCTGATTCAAATCCCTGTTGGAACCTTTCTGTGTGGGATTTGCATGTTCTTCTCATACATAGGTTCATTGATGTCTCTAAATTGTCTCTAGGTGTGCTCCTGAGTGTGTGGCCCTGTAACAGACTGGTGACCTGTCAGGGTGTTTCCCGCCTTAACCCAACAGTAGCTGGGTGGGCTTCAGCAACTCTGTGACCCCAAAACGAATTCAGCAGGATCTGAAGATGGATGGAAAGTTTATTTAAGTTTTTATTTTTAGGAACTTGGGCAGAACTTGTCCTAACTACTGCTGCCCCCTGCTGGTCAGTCACATGACCAGCAGCACTGTGGTGGACTGATGCACTATGCAGAGAAATGTGTGTGCGTGTGTGACCGCACAAGAAAGAATTACGGTTTTACCCAAATGCTATAACATCAAGTGCTTTTCCCAAACCAGTCAATCAATTCCTTTAACTCTTCTTAAAAACATCAATCATTGGTCTAAACCTGAATCAATAGTTAACTCACAATTTGCAAAACTCTAATTTACACTTGGCAGAACACATGACACATTCTTGCTTTCAAAACACAGTTGGCATTCACAACACAAGATGCAAAAAGGTAACACAAAGAGGCAAAAATCAAACTCTGTTCCAACACAGCAGTCACCATCAACACACAATTGATCAAAACTGAATTGAATATATGAACAGTTCTAATACAACTGAGCACCTTTTCAAATATGAATAACAGAGCAAGACCCGCACCAAGACCTGAACCTGCACCGAGACCTGGGCCTAGACAAAGAACAAGAGTTTCTGAAGAGATCCAGGCCATAGTTTTTGACCATTTGTTGGTTTATGGAGTGACCATGAGGGAATCGGGTCAAAAGGTCAACCCTCAGCTCAGCAGATTCAAGTTATTAACCATCATCATTTATATGGACATACAATGAGAAAATGACAGAGAAGACTTTGTTATGGCACAATGTCAGTTTCCACAAAAGTTTGCTCATCAGACAGTAGTTCAACACAAATCCCTAATTTGTATTAGTTTTCTTCCACCTTTTTCTCCATTCCTTGACCCAATTGAAGAATGTTCTCTACTTGGTATTGGAAGGTTTACGAGAGACAACCATACACTCGAGAAAACCTGTTTCAGGCCACGGACACAGCTCGTCCTGACATTTCAGTTGTGTTTGTGAAGGCCAGAGCAGGCACACAAGACCATTTGTTCCTGTTGTGTGGCTGTGATGTGCATGAAGTCCTCGATTCTGGGCGGCCGTGGTGCAGTGGTAGGGCGGTCGACCTCCAATCGTAAGATTGGGGGGTCGACTCCCACCTTGCCCGCCCATGTGTCGAAGTGTCCTTGGGGAAGACACTGAACCCCACCTTGCCTCTGGTGGAATGTTGGCGCCAGTGTTCGGCAGCGGAGTCCCCACGAGTGTGTGACTGTGTGTGTGAATGGGACTGTGACTGCAAAGTGCTTTGGGTCTTCGAAGAAGGTAGAAAAGTGCTATATGAGTATGCGCCATTTACAATTTTATCATTTGGTCTGACCTGCACAGAGAAAAGATGGTGAAGTGCGACCCTGGATTTACAGTAAAAATAAAAATAAAAATAAAAATCCTGAATACTGTTTTCTCTTTTTGGGGGGTTGGGAGTGGGGTGAGCTTTATATCATTTTGTGAAAAGTGTCTAGTGTTTCGTTGTGTAGTGTGATGTGTTTGCTGTGCGTATTTGTTAGTTCTGACGACAGAGTAGTCATCGTTGCCTCAAAGTGAACTTTTGACTGTAGAGTTAATAATAATAAATAATAATCATTTTTATTTGTTGGGCACCTTTCTAGGAACCCAAGGTTCCTGTTCATAAAAGTGAAAATAAAAATAAAAGCAATAAAATGTACTATAAAATAAACAGTTAAAATAGGCCACGTATAACAAGTTATAAAGGGTAATGGGCAAGTTGGAAAAGGAGTTTTTAATTTCTTGGTGAATTGTGGGAGAGAGCCAATATTTCTGAGATCAGAAGGTAGTGAGTTCCAGAGCCGGGGGGCAGAGCAGCTGAAAGCTCTGCTATAAGTATTTAGCTTATATTTAGATTATATTTCGAAAATTGTGTTTGGTGTTTGCTTTAAACTGGTCTAATGTTTCAGAAAATGTGTTTTAGCTATTGGGAAATACCTTAAATACCTTAACGTTACAGTTTGTTTGTTTTATACATTTAAATCAACTTAAAATCATGTTGAATCTATGTCAGAGAAAGCTTTTGGTGATAGTTTGCCTAAAGAGCTGCTGGAGCAACACCACTGTCTCCTGTGTCGTTTTTCAACTTTTTCATGCATACATTTAATTAGTATTTATAGTTTGAGGTGCTTTAGCCCAATGAGAAAATACCCTTTGGGATAAATGCACAAACAAAACCAACCACAAAAACTGTAAACATGTGTGAGAGCATTATCCTTCAGAGTGAAGGGCTGAACAAAGGCACAGCAAAGAGAAAGTACCCAAACCAATGGAAATGTTTTTTACAATGGTCATCTATTTTTTTAACCAAGTACTGTAAATTTCACTGTAAAATGGGAAATCATAGCATTGTGTTGGTGTGTGTGTGTGTGGGGGGGGGGGGTCCTATCAAAAACATAGCTCTCCTTGACGATTGAGCTTCTTCAGTCTTCCAGCTGCTTTGGCCGTGTGGATTTTTCTGCTTGTTTTTCTTAGCTGTTTTCTGCAGGCTAAATGAAATGACCAAAAGCTCAAATTGCCACAATCTACAGTTCTGTTTTTTTTTGACATGTTGTGTCTTGTGTGCAGGTTCGCTGTGGGTTCTCCTGGAGGGTCCCCCCCCCCCTCCTGTGGCACACAGCTGTCTGCACTTCAGGCAAACTTGTTTGTGCTCTATTTAAGTGTGTCGGTTTCTGCTCTCTGCGTCGGTGTGTTGCAGTGGGCTGAACATTTAAGAAATTAAAATGTGAATGGAATTCCCATTCATTCTTGTTTACTTGTTTGTACAAAATCAATCATTACACCCATTTTAATCAGACAGAAATCCGTTTTTTTGTGCTGTTTAGAAACATTATGTTGTTGGGGCCATTAAGACAATCTTTATAATACGGAACTTCTAAATCTTCACAAGATAAGAATTATAACAGTTATATTTCTATGTAATACTTTTGACAGCACATACAAGTTCCTTTCAAAATAAAATACATCTTGCTTTAAATAAGATCCTGATACAGTAGAACTTTGTTTCGGAATAGCAACTAGACCTTTTACCATCATTTTCCTCAGTTATTTGACCCGAGCATTTTGGAGGAAAGGGAAAGCTCTCAATGTCTCTTGATTTAGTACATCAGCAGTGGTTTAAAAAAAGTTAATTTTTACTCCTTTAAGATCACTGCAGTTTAGAAATCTAAAAATAAATGACAACACTTATATTTAATTAAATTGTTAGCATTTTTCTTCAAAGCTAAAGATCCTCAATGAAAGAATAAAAGGGCCAAAAGTGGCACCAGAACCTCAGGTTACAGACCCCTGTTCTAGTCCTTTTGTGAAGACAGTGACTGACAGCCTCCAAAAAAATGCAAAAGGGGGGATTAAGAGCAATCATTGTGGAGGTTTGTGGAAAATAGTGCTACTGGGAAAAAAAGGCCAAAAAAATCCAATCCCTATTAATTTGAGGAGAAATAAAACTAGGTGAGGAGTTTTTTAACAGCAAACCTGAACTCCTAAAATTCATTGCTAACTGCAAGAATGAATAAAATCTGGATCCTTTAAGTATTAGCAAAGCTTTTTAGAAACAATATCAAAGGGAAACCATGGCCAGCTCTTTCTATATATTACTCTGTGATTAAATCTTTAAAGGCAGTCAGCTTTATCTGCATCAAAGCTTTTCAATCGGAGTCAACTCATTGCTACAGTCATGTTTTAACTACAACAACATCATAAGACATGATGCTAAAAATCTTCCCACAAACCCAAAATTGCAACATTGTGATAAAACAGCTTTATGATGTTTTTTCAGGTTACATTGTGGATTTATGCTCCAACAGGTCTGTGTGGGGATTGCCTTTTCTTCCACGGTCTTGTCCACAGTGCCACTGAGGGGATGAGGATATGCTAGCATGGGCTTTAGCAGTTTATTCTATAAATGAGGATTAGGATTAACTACAGCCATGGTCAGGTTAACCCAGAGGGGATGCCATACTATAAGGCTAATTTAATATTTTTAAACTATTACACATTTTTAAATTACATTTGAGAATGATTTGGTTTGGTGTAATCAGTTCTTCATTGTCAGGTACTCTCAGGATCTAGTGGTGTAGGAGCCAATAAACAGAAGAAAGGATGTGTCAAAAACCTAAACATTCAATAAAGTGAATCATGAAAAACAATGAAGAGACAAAAAGGGGACAAAGCAGATGCCCTGACAATTAAGAACTGAGAAGCAGACACTGATAAACAGTGAGGGTCATTAACAGAAATGAAAACGGGTGTGGATGATCAACCTGAACCTGCTGTGACTGTGACAGGAGGATAACTCAGAACAGAATACCAGGAAAATATCCTCACAACCTGTGCACAAATGGATCTTAAAATAAAATAAGGCTTTCTTTTCAATCAAGTGAGGAATAAATCCTGAAGCTTCCCTCATATGAGCACCAGAGGGATAGGTTGTAATGAATTTATGAACAGAAATGAAAAAGTTGTTGCAATAGTGACGCCTAAAACCCCACAACAGTTAATGCATTTATCTGAGAATCTGCGAACAGCCACAAGAGGGAAACAAAAACTGCACAACGAAAGAAGAAAGGAAACGCATGTGTAAATGCAAGCCTGTGAGTCCACAGCCTGAGTGCTGTAGATGTAGGTTACTGTGTCAGGAGAGGAGAGCTATAAATAGTCACCAGATTGTTTAGTTCTCATCTCCGTGAGCTATTTATAATCAAAGCACTTGATCACTGAAGGTGCTGAGGAAAAAAGAGAATCTTTCTGGTCAGATTGATGCTGTGTTTTCATTAACCCCTTTAATTCGTTCCTGCATCTCCTATTCCTGTTTAATCCTGGAGCTCTGATCAGGGCAGAAGACATCCTGAACAGATTAACAGTCCTCACTGCAGGTTTGGACTCACCACTCCATCCACCTGCATCCTTTTGAGCAATGATTTCTGAGCCAGATATTCTCTTAATAGTCTAGACAACTAATCCCTAGAACAGCCCTTTTGCACCTTGTTTCCTGTTTGCTTTCAAATCATGTATTCAGTTTATGTTTTTACATTGCTTTATGTTTCTGATAAACACCCCAATGGTTGGCTCTGACTGGTACTAAGACCCACCTCCAACAGTTATATTAGGCATATTTAACTTATTGGCTCTATAATAGGTTAATTATCAGTCCAGAATACTTTTTATTCTTGCTACAAAAACATTGCATCTCCACCCATCCATCAATTTTTCAAACCAGCTGAATCCCTTTTGGGGTCAAGGGCTGCTGGAGGCTATCTCGGCTGCTGTTGGGCGAAGGCAAGCTACATCTATAGACTGTATCCGAGAACTGGACCAAGCAATTGCGAGGTCATCCATAGAAAATGGTTCACTTCCAGCTCCAACCAAAAGAAGTCATTTAAGTTTCCATTTTGTTGCGATACAGACGCCACCATGTTGGAGCCAGAGGACATCAGTAAGCAGTGATTGGTCCAAATCAGTCTGGGTAAACATTTCTATGGTAACCACTCTCAGACTGGACTTGTTGGAAAACCACACCCCTTCCGCTGAAAGCGTGTTACATGAAATCTGCCAATTAAACGTTCTATGTAATACCACATGCTTTTACTGAGGCATCTGATTGGTCAGTTTATAAACTTGAACAACTTGCGATAAAGAAAAAATATTAAAATAAATTAGGATGATCAAGAAATTATAAAAGTCAGGTGCTTCATATTATAGCATTTGTAAGCTATGAACTGGTGCTAAATCTGGGAAAAGTATTAATTTGTTGTAGCCTCCCTTTAAGCTATGCAATTAAAATTATTAAAAACCAAGTCCAACAAACCTCTTGGACTTGGCCCCTTTTGAACTAATCGATTCAATTCTCATTGACAGTCAATGAACCATCCAGCCTTGACAGGTGACTGGTCAGTAGCAGGGCCACACCCTCACATTTAGATCTAAGGACCATTTAGAATTCAATTCAAATCAAGGAAATTTTATATATATAGCCCAAATTAACAACAACAGTCATCTTAGTGGGCTTCGTGAGTCTGTAAGTTAAACATAATCAAAAAGGATAGATACATAAAATTCAATAGGAAAATACTAAACTTTAACTAAACAGACTAAACTAAGCTGGCATCCCTGCCCTTGGACCCCCTTCGGGGTGAGGTAAAACTCCTAAAAAAAACCTCAGGGGTGCCCACATGAAGGAGGGATCCTCCCCCAGGACGGACAGGCTGAATTCATAGAGAATTAGCTTATCTAACTCTACAACTACATATTTAAAGTCAAGCAAAAGATCTTCATCAAGTTGAAGTTGGGGGACGGCTGGGGGCGCGAGTCGAGCCGGAGACAGGATCCACAGCCAGGTGTAGGAGCAGTAGTAGAGGCAAGCCAGAGACGAGGTACACGGTCAGGTACAGGAGCACGGATAAGCCAACTGGAATCTGGAAGCACTCCCACTTCATTAAATCCCAGTACATGAATCGCACTGCACCAAACAGAGGCTCGGAGAACTAAAGGATAAGTAAATGATCAAGAATAGAGGACAGAACCCAAGTGCACCATAGTTTCCCCAGCTTCCAACTTCTAGCAGCCGAGTGACTTTTGTCATGATGTCGTAGACGTAGCAGACCCGCATGCTGAAACCCGGAAGTAACTTGCAACAAGTACGTACTTGAAAAGGTTTATTTTACCAGTGTAGAATAAAGTTTCTAGGAGAATGTGGCAATTAGTTCCTTCGTGGAATGATCCTGAAGTCCTTGGAGGTGATGTCGCTGAGGACAGCGGAGCGAGAGAGAGGAGACGCGAGGGCGCGTTGACGTGTGGAGCCCGAGGGAGCGAGGCGTGGGCGCTGAGGACAGCAGGACCAGCTTGAGACGATGCGTGGACGGCGGGACTAGCTTGAGGCGAAGCGTGGATGCCGAGGACGGCGTAACCAGCTTGAGTAGAGGCGTGGACGCCGAGGACAGCGTAACCCCCTTGAGGTGAGGATGCCGAGGACGGCGTCATCAGCGTGGAGCGAGGAACCAGCGTGACCAATGGATGAAACCTGGAGGTGAATACAAGGCGAGGTAAGTAACATGAAGATAGATAACATGAGCTAAGACTAAAAGGCCAGGCATAAGCACCGGAGTGAGTATAACGGACTGGCGCTGGATACTGGTGACAAGCTCCCTTATGATGACCGGCAGGGTGATGAGGAGATGAAGGTCAGCTGGTTCCAATCAGTAGAGCAGGACAGCTGTGGGAGGGGGAGGTGAACTGACAGGCACCGTGACAACGTTATTATTATTGTTAAGTTTACTTTAAAAAAATTACCAGTAAGTTAAATATTTTCTGAACACTAGCTAGTCTGGCAATAAGCCTGTCCAAAGAGGAAGGTTTTCAATCTAACTTTGAATGTAGAAACTGTTTCAGCCTCTCTTACATGAGCTGGGAGCTTATTCCATTAGACAGGGGCTTGATGACTAAAAGCTCTACCTCCAACTGTGCTTCTATAAATTCTAGGAACCACAAGCAGTCCTGCATTTTGCGAGCGAAGTGTTCTGTTAAAACAATAGTCAATAGGAAGTCTGAAAATTCAGTTAAAAATTCTGAATACGGACGGGGGGTGATAAATAATTATGAATAAAACAGGTTTTTGAGTCTTCCTGTTTGGGTGATTTATAGACAATAAAATGCTTTCAAAGGAGTTAAATACATGTTTGACTTAAGGGCTGAGAAGTAAACTAGACTTTGATATTACTGCCAAACCCCCTCTTTTCCCTGTCATCCTGTTGGAACCAAGTAACTGTTAAAGCTAGTAGACTAAGTTTGTTATCAGTAATTAACTCATTGACTAAGAGGGACTTAGAGGAAATGGATCGAATGTTCAATAAACCACATTTAATGACATAATTCTGCTTGTAGGTAGGTATGTCTGTCACTGTAAGGTTTCTGTGTCTCACTCCTTTCACTTGCCTTTCAGCACAGAAGCTAAAGGCTAAAGCTAGGTACTGCTCGACTTTCCCTGCATGGGTTTTGCACCAGCACAAAGGGAGGGTCAGTGGAGCGTTTTACACTGCTGCTCTGCACCCGGGTCTCGTCTCTGGGTTGTCAGGTTGCACGACTAAGGCTAACAGAAATGTTCCTACAAAAGAAGAGCGGCACCGTCTAGAGTACGATGGACGCCATCTCGTCGCATGACACCGGGCTTCCCCCAAAACGTGATCCAATTGTCAACAAAACCAACGCTGTTTTCTGGACACCTGAAAGCCAGCGGTTAAGTGATGAAAAGCGGCTGTACATTTCATCATTGACTAAGTTCGGCAGGGGACCAGAGAAAATTACAGTGTCTGACATCGACTTAGCAGGTTTACACACCGAGGCTACGTTTTACTTAAGAACCTCTCATTGTCTCCGTCGGGTATCATTACCGCCTGCGTGAATCACCACTCGATGGATTCTGGACTTACTCTGAGCTAACTGTCATGATCTTGCGAGAGTGACAGACCCAGATGCTGGAACCCGAAAGGAGACTCGGGAGGTGGCGTGTTCAATGGGAAAAGTTTTAATACTTTTCACAGCTGGAAAGGCATTTATGAGCAATGGATTAATCCCAGGACACTTGGACGGCCAGAGGATGAGGCTGGAGGGTCTTGATGGCAGTAACCGTGATTTCCGAGATGGAGTCAGAGACGAAGCGTGGTGAGGCGAGCGGATGATGGACTGCAACCAGGTGAGCTTCTGGTGGGTAAGGTTTCCTGAAGCAGCACAGAAACAAAGTATTAGCGAGGAGCAGACAGGCATGAGAGCAGACTTGAAGTGGCCAGACTAAGCACCGTAGGAACAACAACGAACTGGCGTCGAATAATGATCCAGGGTCTCCTTAAGAGGCTGCAGGGTGATGAGGTGAGCAGGAACAGCTGGTTGCGACAGGTGAAGCTGAAGAGGGGGAGGAGTCTGACAGAGGCACCATGACACTAACATCCTAAGGTTTCCCTTGATGTCACCAACTCTGGTCCCTAGATAACGCCTGACTGTAGCCGCTGGGAGCTCCACGTTTCTAACTACAGAAGAACCGATAACCAGAGTTGAGGGTTCAGCGGGTGTGTCGCTGAGGGGGGAGAGCCTATTACTAACGTGAAGTCTCGGGTGCTCTAAGTTTTTGCGTTTCCTCCAAACCGGTTCAAACCCTCCCAGTGTGCTTCTGGGCTGCTAGGAAGACGCTAGGGTGCTAACTAGGTTAGCCCTGGCAGCGCAGCCCGCGCTACGAGTAACAACCTGGCTAGCCGGCTTAGCTTCCACTCTGCGGAGTCGCGCTCCTAACTGCTCAAGCCTGGCCGCCAAGTCAAACACAAGACTACACTTACCACATCTAACGCAATCTTCACTAAAGGAGGCAGGATCCTCACTAAACATATGGCACATGGGGTAGGAAAATCATCAGTGAACCTATGAAACATGTTCTTGGAATGTGGGAGGAAGCTGGAGTACTCATTGCATCTCTTTTTTACAATTTATACGACCTGTAAAAACAGGCTGAGATATGTCATCCTTCCACCACTCTACCTTCATAAACTACATTTCCCTCTCAGGTGTTGGCCTTTGACCTGTGGAAATGTATTATTGTTACAGGGATCAATAAAGCCTACAGTCCATCAACAACTTCATAAAAATCTTTCGGTCTTCTCCGTGTGTCTTTCCAAACTTCCCTTTCAGCTTTGGACAACACTGGACAAGATAGTTGGTCTATCCAGCCATTTAGGTGTATTTCCACCACCTACAGTACTGGGACATGGGACAGTGTAAGATCACACACAATTTTAATAGACACTGGAACAAAAAACTGTTTGGCATCACGGTTTCTGCTCTGAAACCAAGAGTGTATTGCTGCGCTTAGGCGCAGTGGGTTGCTAACTAACAAAATCTCATATTTTTCTGCTTCTCACATAAAGAATTCCTTAAATTGAAATAAAATCGTTTTTTCCTCCTTCTTGAAACATGTACAACTGTTTCTTCTCCTTCAGTCACACAAACCCGAAGCGTGTTTTTTTTCACATACATTCTTCTCTTCAATATTGTTTGTCTGTCTGCTGTAACTCCACACCGTTTTCTGTGTCCTCTCCTTTTCAGATCACAGTTGGTTTAAGTCATCTCTGTATTCCTGTTTCTGTCCTTTAGTGTCTTCGATGTGTTTACACCAGAGGGTTCTGGTGTTTACACAGTTTCTGCTTCCTGGCTGCTCCTCTCTGACAGAGAGTTGAAGTCAGACACTTGATTCTACAAGTTTCTTCTGATTAAACACTCTCTTCTGTCACTTCATGAAGATTCATTGAATTTACCCTGTTTGCTTTTCCGGAAAAGAACCTTTTCTACACTAAATGCGACGTTGAACTGTGAACTTAAGTGCATTAAAATGACAGAACATTGCGTTTAGGACAATAACCAGACTGTGTGTATATTTACATAAAATTTAAACTGTTAAAGCTCAGTTCTGGTCCATCATTTCAGCATTTTATTTTTTCATTTGAACTCACTCACTGCTCAATAAATGAGACAAAAACACATTACAGGGCAGCTATAGAAGCAACATAGTAGATATAAATGTAGATTTTTTTTTACTTGTGGAAAGTGGATTCTATGTTTTGAGTGATTAATATTTTAAATCCATAGTTCACAAAAAACTGCACAAAGAAAACAACTAAAATGTCAGAAATTTACTCTCAGTGCCACAAATAAAAAGAAAGTTGTAACCCACAGTACAGATTAAGAAACATTAGTGTTATTTTGATTTTGGTTGTATTGTGTTTACATAGAGGTACAGTAGACACATCATCCAATTTTTTACTTTCCAGCAATAATATTGACCAATTTTCTTTTTTATTTATTTATTTTTTTAACTTGTCCAACAGCTGAGCAGACAGATGAGAGCTGAAAGCCTCTTGTGTTCAACATCTTTTACTGTTACAATAGGGGTTATGAAACATTTGCCTCACTAGGTGTATATTTAAAAGAACCTCTTTTGTAATTTAGGCTAAACTTTATTTATCTTACTCATATCTGTGACAGTCTGTTGTTGGACCGGACGGAAAAGAAAAGAAGGGAAGAAGAGAGAGGGATGTGTGGGGGTTAGGAGGGGGATTAAAGAGGGGGGGAGTAGAACCGTGAAGCAGCATAAGACAACAAGTTGCTGGATGCTTATAATCATAACAGCCAGGTTTAAAAGTAATCCAAAAAGGGGCGGGGCCTCTCCACACGCACACCGAAATGCCGCAAACATACCTGTGGGTTCCAAAAATGCCCACATACAAAACATGCCAACATGTACACAACACAACATACCCCCCTGCAACACCCGCACGGCAGCAGATAGAGAACAACCGCCCGCCGGGCAATCACATCCGCCACCCAGGCCAGGGCCAGCTGGACCGCCACGGGGGCCCCCAAAGCCAGAGAGCGGGGAGGCGCAGGGGACAGAGAGTGCAAGCTCCAGCCCAACCAGGAGAGCAGCCCCCCCGCCACGCCGGTAGGGCCCAAAGCAGGGCCCCGCCTCAGTAGAGCAAGTTTCATTATTAAGTCAGAAGAAACAACACTCTTAATACTTATATCAGTTAAAAAAAATCCATCCTGGTGTAAAACTTTCAAGTGACGAAGTTCTAGATCAGTCGGTGTTTAGCATCCAGACCATCAAAGATTCTACATCAGAGGCAAACAGGAGAAATTCCCAGTACAAGAAATTTGGAAGAACCTATAACGTGATTGGACATTTGTAGATGTTTATTGTACATGTTGATGTTTATCAAAGAGGTTAAAGATTCATTGATGACAATGTTGTTTTTGGGACTTTTAACAGGTTCTTGTAGCATTTTTGGAGGACATATATAAGACAATTAAGCTCCTGCATTTCTGAGTATTTATTTAAATCATTGTGATTCAGGAGCAGAAGAAACAAAGTTTTATTTGTAATGTAGAAACTATAAACAGCAGGCCACAGACTCCCTGCTCCCCTCCAATCTGATGCAACCATTTAAAGATCTAAGTACATTTTTGTTTTCCTCGTCTGAGCTGGGATTGAGATCAAAGCTGTGCGACTGGACATCTCCAATATTGCTCGCCACTTTTGTTGCACCGCGTGTATGTATAAGAGAGGTGTCCTTCCTGACACAATTCTGTATTTTACCAGGGCTGGGGACCGGCACAGGGCGGCCCAGATTTGGGTCCCCTTGTTGCTACATGGTTAGGCAGTAGCACTAAGGGTCGAAGCTCATCCCTCCCCTAGGAATCAAACCTGGATTTTCCATGTGCCAGACCTGCTCTGCGTTCTCTGCAATGACAGCTAAAAATCGTAATTATCAGGGGGGAAAGATAGCGATTTGACAACACTGAAATTGTGCTTGGGGAAAAAAAAACTGCAAAAAATAAATGAATTTGGACTAGTGAGAGTTAGACTGTTCCTTTGGAACAGGAAGGCAAGAGTTCATGAAATCTGCCTCTGATAAGCGGACAATGTTATCTTTACTACGGGGACGTGGTGACAGGCAGGGTTTCAGGTGAAATAATCTCTGCTGCATAATCCTTCAAATCTACAGAGCTACGCCGCTTCACTATGAGTGGGCGGAGCCTGGGGCGGGGGTGGGTCTGCCCGTGCGCCCGCCCGGCGCCTTTAACGCAGATGCGCTCCTGCGTGCGCCCTGCCTTCAGCGGCGAGCGGACACTGTCTGACGGATCTCCGAGCAGCATGACTTCCCCCAGCAACACCTACGACGTCATCGTGGTCGGCGCCGGCATTTCAGGTAGGCCAGATCTCCCAGAAAGTTGGCTCAAAGTGCACGCAGAAGCAGCCGCTTCCTGGAAGCAGGCGCGGCTCCAGAGTCACTCTGACCGGATGCGCGGACAACTGTTGCGCAGCCGCCGCGGAGCGGCTGCAGGAGGCAATTCACGGTGCAGGAGGCTGGTTCTGCTGCTCCCTGTTTTCCTTCCTCTCCTCCGTCAGACTGCTCCCCTCCTCCTCCTCCTCACAGCTGCTCCAGTACAGCTCTGTGTGTTAAATAACAGCTAATCGGCAAGCACACTTTGTATTACATAAGGGAGGAAGCAGGGGGCATAAATCATCAGTGGGAGCATCTGTTAGGCTGTTTGTATTTGGGAGCCTGTATGAGGGGAGAAATGACAGCAGCCAATAACCTTCATGAACGGCAGCTGTAATGCTGGAGTCCAGAACCAGACGGGAAACAGCTGGGTCTGCAGCTGGTTCTGCATCATTTGTTTGGGAGGAAAGTAAATGTGCTTTTTGATGTGAGAGGGAGGCTGTAGGGGGATCCCTGCTTATGCAACTTGAGATTGCAGCAAAGGTTTTTTTTTTTTTTGAAAATGCTAATTGACTCATCTGCCATACAAGGTTTTCTTAGGGAAAGAAAAGGTCATTTCAGGGCAGAAATGACAGAAAAAGCCAGACTTTTTGAGTTGGCTCAAGTTTAAGTTTGTGAAGGATGACTTCCAGGCAATGATGTGTCTTCTAAAGATTGATAAACTTTCAGCTGAACTTATAAAAGGTTACAGCGTGGTTTGGCTATCTTTGGTTTGTGAGACAGTTTAGGAGGCAGAATAACACACAACCCCTCCCTTATGCAGGTAGGGCCTCTGTTGAGAAATAGATTTGTGCTGTTTCTTTTTTCAGGGTACAAAAATGCACAGCAGGGCTACATTTGATATAGAGCGCTGTTGCCTCACAGCAAGATGACTGGTTCGAAATCCGGCTGGGTCCCTTTCTGTGTGGAGCATACTTGTTCTCCACGTGCGTGCGTGGGTTTCCTGTGGGCGCTCCGGTTTCCTCCCACAGTCCAAAAAAATGCTTCAGGTTGATCGGTGAATGATTGTCCCCAGGTGTGCTTGTTAGTGTGTGAATGTGTTCCTGCAACAGACTGCTGACCTGTTTAGGGTGTAGAAGTTTATTTTGTAACTACAGCCATACCAATATTCATTGTGTTTGCAAATGAGTCGGCTGGTTTTCAATTTAACGTTTGGTAGCTACAATTTATTAAGTCTGTTTGCTTATTTTTACCTGTAAAGTGGTTTGACCTGCTCAAAGCACAAAAACCACTTTTTTTAAGTTTAGTTGGATTGGCCCAAGCAACCTATAAAGGGATTCAATGGGTTCAGAAAATGGATGGATGGATGGATGGATGGATGGATGGATGGATGGATGGATGGATGGATGGATGGATTGTTGGTGGAACAAAAACTTCCAGGTTCTTTTCCTGTTTCAAGGCGTGGATCTTGCAAATCCAGAAAAATCCCAATTTCTTTCTCTCGCATTTCTCAATCATTTCAACCGAAAGACACTTCAAATATTCCAGCATATTTAAAGATAAAGTAAATTAAGCCAGACTGTTTTTATAAAATACTTATTTAAACAAAATACTTTTTCTTTGTGCTTAAACCCCCTAAAAATAACACAAATGACCTTGTGGTAGAGTGTTAGCCATGTGACTGGAAGGTCGTGAGTTCAAATCCAGGCCGAGTCATACCAAAGACTAAAAATGGGACCAAATGCCTCCCTGCTTGACATTCAGCATGAAGTGGTTGGATTGGGCGGGGTTAAACCACCAAATGGTTCCCGGGCGCAGCTGTGTCTGCAGCCCTCTGCTCTCCCAGGGGATAGGTCAAATGTGGTGAACAAATTTCACACACCTAGATGCGTGACAGCTAATGGGTCATTTTAACTTTATATTTATGAACCATCACTCAAGCTGGAAAACTAAACCTTTCCTATTGTTCATTAATCTACGACTCCTGCTTAGTGCTGCAGACATTCAGACTTATGGCGTTGAGCCCAGCTGCTTTGGCACAAAGGCTGGGTTCACCTTAGACAATTAATCCGTCCATCAGCGCCTTTGCAAAAATTTAAAGTCCTATTGTCAAAGCCTTTTTTTCAAACTGCATATTTTTATGTGTTCCTGATTCACAACGATTTAAAGGAAGAAATAGTCAAAAAATGCAATTTTGAGCTTAAATTTCTTCACATGTCCGTCATCATCAGAAATCAGGCTATAAGAGCATGATAAAAACACCAAAAACACTATTTTCTTTGGAGTGGTCTTTAAAAGTATTTTGGGATTCCAGTTAGCAGTGCATCAGCTACAGTGGAGGCCTGGCAAAATGTAACCCTCTGCTACTTAAATTATAAGCCTAATTATTAGACCTGCACAACAAATCGCATATTTAACGGTATTGCGATATCGAGCTTTGCAATATGCATATCGCAAATAGCAATAAATGACTATCTTAAATATGCTAAAACAATATGGCAGCTTGAAGTATTTAACTAATAAAATAAATCCCTTTATGCATTTAACCAATTAGATGGACGCCTTCACGTTGTTGACCAATCGAATAGAGCTCTTTCATGTTAGATGTTGGCCTCCTATGTAGACGAGGGTAAACTTTCATTTAAATAAAACCTTTGCAGTGAAATGGAAATGTTGTTTTTGGTTGTTTAGCTATTTGTTCATGTATCGCAAGTTATGCTGTCATCGCAATATTGATCATTAATATCGCATATCGCAAGTTTTCCTCATATCGTGCAGCTCTACTAATTACAGAGACCTCGAGAAATGTTTTTTTTTTTTTAGTTTGTTTATGTAGAATGTACTACCACCTAGTGTTTGGGTAATGTGGTAATTGAGCAACACAAACAGCAGAGGTGTGTAAACCTTCTTCATATAGATCTCTAACCCGGACTACAGCTGGTAATGTCTTTGCACGCCTTCATTTGATGTTCTGCTCCTGTTTGCTGGATGGACTCCGTGTTCCTGCCTTTGATATCAATAAACAACCCCCCTCCTCCTCACATAAGCCTGGAAAACAAAGGACAGAGCTAAAAAGATCCGGCTCTGTAAGGACGCGGCGGCCAGCAAAATGTGAGCATCACATGACCACATGTCATTGACCCAAAGCAAAATTCATGTTTTCATTGACAGAAACAGTTTTTGATTGTTGTCCGCTGGATTTTTTTCCATACAATGAGTGAAGCTTGGTCGTCTCTTTCACTGCTGGAGCATCAGCCTGTGTCTGAAAAATATTTAGGTCACTGTCAGGTCAAATGCTAGTCAAACAGACAGACAAAAAAAAAAAAAAAATTCTGGAGAGGAAATGTTAATTTAATAGGCCCCGCTGGCTTTCTGCCGCTCTGCCTACCTTTGCTTGTGTCAAATTAGTCTGGTAATTACACAATCTGTTTATCCTGTTGCCCTTTACCGGCATCCACCAAGGCCACATATAACAATCACTGTAGAGAAAATTGACAGATCTCCCTTTTCACACCTTGTCCGCGTCTCCCTGTTGATGGGAGCACATTGTTTTTGGACAAAACCTTAAAGGCTCGTGACAGCCGCTGAAGAGGAGCCCAGAGGAGCGGAAATGATGGGAGAGAGAAGGGCAAGGAAACCTCTTCCTGGTTTATTTGAGAGGCGGTGCATGTGGGAAAATAATGTCATGGATCACAGAGGAGAAGAAGGAGACCAAGAGGCAGGAATGTTTGAAAAACATTGAAACAAAAGAAGGAAATGAGAGTTGATTAGCAGAATTAAGAAGGAAACGGGATAATGTGTGGAGTTAATTCAAAATGAACAGACATATTAACCAAAACACAGTTTATAAAGTAAGCTTTATTATTTATAAACTACGTTTGTATTTAAACATTTGTATTCGATTTAAGGGTCTCGATATGTTAAAATCACAAAAACATATTAAGTATTTATAAGAAGTGTCTTTTTGAAATGGTAACAGTGATGCCTAGATGCAGGAGCACAGCTTGGCAACAATAACACAATATATAGAAAAAACACTTAAGATTTAAAAGCTAAACAACAAAAATGTTGCATCCAATGACTGTATGTAAGAACTGGACTGACTGTGATGTCACCCATAGAAAATGGTTCACTTCCGGCTTCAACCAAATGAAGTCAATTCAGTTGACATTTTTCTGCGGTACGGGATTGCCATGATATCGTCAGTAAGCAGTGATTGGTCCGAGTCTTTGCATCACTATTGTGTAAAGAGCCCAGCTGAAACTAGACCTACTGTATAAGAAGTGTGTCATAGGTGGATTCTGAATTCACCTTTGTTACGCCATGTTTGTTAGAGCATAGAAGAAAAAGGTATTTGATGGGTTTGCATTTTATATTATGATTAGTTGGTTTTATTAAACTTGCAAAAAATAGAATTTTTGCTTTTACATCTCATCTACATGGTTTTTTGAACAGCATTTCTGCTCCTAATTCATAGCAGAAAATACTCAGAAAGGCAAGTTTAAGCTCAATGTTCTCAATATATTTCCTCCATAATAAAAAAAATGCCACATAAACATGCTAAAAACACCAAAAAACAAGATATTCATTGGAGTGTCTTTAAACTTTATCTAAGAATGACTGATTTGATCACAGGGCTCCAACAACAGAGCCCACTGAGAAAGCACAGCACTCACACAGTTTGTTTCTTCCCTCCGTCTGAACAATTACTGTTGTCAAGGTAACTGCGTCCGCCCCTGTACGTCTCCCTTATTTGCAGCATACGAGATGGAGCACGCATGTGTGCATCTGTGTTCATGCATCGTTGTTTTGCACACAAACAGCATCTACTTCTCTCTTAGACATGTTGCTTAGACAGAGCTTTTCAGCTTACATGGAAGGCCGTGTGTGATACAGACAGCACAGCTCTATTCATTCAGATCCACCTCAGAGGTCGTTAAGGCTGGTGGGTCAGCTGAGGCCTCGTGGAGCTGCAGTCCAAAAGTAGAGCTGTGGGGAAAAGGAAGAGTTGGCCTAGCTGCAAAAGTCAACAACAAAGTAAAAGACCCACAGTTTGACTTTTAATGATTTTGCAATTCATGTTTGCATTTAGTATTCAATTTGAAAATAAATTATGTAAACTCCCCCTCCGATGAAAACGTTTTTTGAGTTTTTGGACATGCTCGTGTGGCATTTTTCATACGAAAGAGAACAAATGTAATTAAAGCCGCAAGCGGCGTTGTGTAGCCCGCAGGCACTACCAGCCCTCGATGCTCACCTCTATGTGCCTACCGCTACCCACCGTCCGCCCTCCCCGCCTATACACTCCGACTCCCCCCTTGCCGCCCGGGTCATCACTTAAGATGATTATACTTGTAAGAGCTACATGTGATAAGTTGCTAGAAAATTATCTTTTTTCAAAATGCCGGCTTTTCTGTTGATTTTATCTCCACAGTAACTATTTTATGTTTTGGTCACCTGGGGATGTCGAACAGATCGACGTCAGTTTCAGCCTAATCGGAAAAATTAGATTTTGGAATTTCCTTAGCAACAATGGTTTTGGCTAACCACGCCCACATTCCTTAAATGTCCAATGTATATCAATATTCTCAGTTCCAGCCATGGATGCATGCATTCAATTTTAGTATTCCATTGAAAAACATGCAAGCTCACCACGCAGAGAGCTTTTTTTTTTTTTATTCAAGATGACGGCCTCTTCTTGAGGTTATAGGTCAACGAAACTCCATGGGTGGTAGTAGACTTTTTTGCATACCACGCCCACATTCCTGTATTGATATTTAATATGTTACATTGTCTTGTTCAGCTTTGGCCAGGGAATCGCATATTAATCTTTTATGGCATTACGATAAAAAATGTGCGAGCCAGCTAAGACCGAAACAGTTGCAAATTTGCCATGTGCACGTCGTTAAAAATAAACAACTTCTAATTCCAACATTTTTTCCACAGTAGCATGCGATTGATGCCCAAGAAGTTATGAGACGATCGATAAAAATCCCTAGGACGAATTTTTGTTTGTATCTGGTTCTAAAGGTGCTTTTTTTTTTTATTCAAGATAGCAGCCTCTTCCCAAGGTCAGAGGTCAACGAAACATCTGTGGTGTTTGTAGACTCGGGTTGGTGGTATGCGTGTCTAATTTTGTAAAATTGCTGCTATTCAAAACTTCCTTGGGATATCCCCAACACGTGTGATTTGGTTTCATCACTGATTTTTTATCCTTTTTTGTGACTCCATATGCGTTTTTCGGCCCATTCCTTTTTTTTTACGTAATCGCTCGCTGTGATGTCATCGTCATGGGTGGAGTGTCTATGCTAAAAATTCCTTTTTCACCGGGTCCTAGGACTTTTCACGCATTGGCAGGGCAGGGGTCAAATTTTCACTTAAAGACGCAGAAATCTTTCCAACTGCAAAAACAATATGGTCCTTGAAGTGACTGACTGCTGCTGGGGGCGATCATTTCATTTTTGCATTTCTGAGTATTTTTCCTATTAAATAGGTCAATCAAACTGTCGCAAAAACCCTCTTTTTGAATGAATGAGCCATTGTCATGTCACATTACAAGAGAAGATGGCACATTGCAGTGTTGCCCGCACATATTTAAAGTGCGTCCAAGGCTGGATTTTGTTGTTGGCCGCACATATTTAAAATTAAACTTAAAGACAAAGCAACTATTAGTAAGTTCTCTCTCTGACCTGGTTTAAAGGCTTGCTGTCCCGCACTAACCAGAGAGGGTCAAAATAAAAACAAGGGATAACATCAGGGGACCTTTTTTTATTATTGCTTTGATGAAAATAGGAAAAATATCATAAAATTCAGGAGGCCCGAGCAGGCTGGCTCCCCATCCTGCAGCGAGTCTCTGTTTGGCTGCCAGCTCGCCTCCCAGGAGGGATAGTGATCGCGATTGCTCCATCTCCATGGGCCCTGCGACAGACTGTCCAGGGTATATCTGTCTGCAGTGTTGCCAGAGTAGGCAAAAAACAGCCCAATTTGAGTAAATACCCACCCAATTTGAGTTGGAAACTGCGCAATCTGGTAAACACCACGCCTCCCTCTCTCTTTATTGACCTTCTCTCTTACTGCTGCTCACACCTTGCCCTCCCCTTCCTGCTTCATCGGAGAAAGGAGTCAGTAAAGAGTCACCTATTTGCACCAAAGGCAGGATTGATGGTAAATAGCGTATACTTGTATAGCGCTTCACTACCTTCATAGTTGGCTCAAAGCGCTCTACAGTCACAGTCCCATTCACACACATTCACACGCTGACAGACTCCGCTGCAGAATATCTTTTGTACTATAACCATTAGAGGCAATGTGGGGTTCAGTGTCTTGCCCATGGACACTGGCATGGTGGAGGTCGAACCTGCAATTTTCTGATCAGAGGTTGACCGCCCTAACCCGTATTGTGTTGTCTTTATTTTTATATTTATTACAGTGTTGCTTTTGTTTAATATTTTCACCACTAACTTTGATATTTTATAACTCCCTTTATTTATTTATTTTTTGCAGTGCTGTTATACGTACATTTTTATTACATTTTTCCCAGTCATAATATGCCATTATTAATATACATGTTCTATGTTTGATGTATGTTCAGTTCTGATTGTTTCATTCAGTTAGTTAACATTTTGATTTGCCTAAAGTCTCTGTCTTGTGTCTTATTAGACACTAAATTGACAAGAAATTGTGTATTTCCAAAAATATTCTATAATCTTTTTGTACCACCATGCAAGGTTCAGGACCAGACCGAGTCTCCTATATTTGGTCCGGACCGACAGACTTTTCCAGTCTGAATACACCCTAAAACATAGAGAAGGAATGGAAACCCATTCCTTCCTATCCCCTTTTCAGGGAGTTGGACAAACTGAGAAGCAGTTTTAGCGGCAGACTTATACACCCCCGCTGTGCTAGAGAACGATACAGGAAAGTCATTCCTGCCATCAGCCATTAGACTTCACAAGTCATCTGGCAGACTTGGATGTACATAAGATTATTGAGAGTTCTAGAGTTTTCGACTGTTTAGTTTTTTCCTTTGCTCCACTCCTACACCTGGCTGTGGTTCCTGTCTCTGGCTCGTCTCTGTTCTGTACCTGACCGAGTACCTCGTCTCTGCTCCTGCTCCTACACCTGGCTGTGGTTCCTGTCTCCGGCTCGACTCGCGCCTTTGACTGTCCCCACAACCACGACTGGATGAAGCTCGTCTGCTGGACTTTTATATATGTAGTTGTAGATTTAGATAAGTTAATTCTTCTCTAAGAGTTCTGGTACATCGCCTGTCCGTCCTGGGGGAGGATCCCTCCTTCATGTGGGCACCCCTGAGGTTTCTTCGTTTTTTCCGGAATCCATTTTTTGGGAGTTTTTCCTTACCGCGATGGGGGGTCTAAGGGCAGGGATGCCAGTATAGCTTAGTCAGTTTGTTAGTTCATTTTTGTATTTTCCTATTGAACTCTTTGTATTCATGATCCTTTTGAGTTCATGTTTTACTTCGAAGCCCATCGAGACGACTGTTGTTGTGATTTTGGGCTATACAAATAAAATTGAATTGAATTGAATTGAATTAGTTATTTTCTTTTCTTCCTTGTATATTTTGTGTCTTGTGTTTATTTTTATCCCCCATCTTATTTCCGCGGTGCTGCTACTACAACTACATTTCCCTTCGGGATTAATAAAGTTGATCTTGAATTTGAATCTGGAAGCGTAACTGTTCGGTGTCAAGCTTTTTATTTATGATTTAGTCACTTTGAAGCAAAGTTCAAAGGATTTAAAGCAGATTTTATTTTAAAAACTGTCATCTTTAATCATTTCCAGTAAGAATGCAGGAATTTCCAATCTTAGAAGTGTTCAATGAAACACTGACTGCTCTAGCTAAATGCTATTGGCAAATGCTGATGTGAGCAGTTGTAATTGATTTGTTTCTTTCAGCTGCAAGAATAACAGACACCATCACATTCATAGATGCTGCAAAAATGCATCTCAGGGTTAACTATGTTAATACTCTAGTCAATATTTCCACAAGTTTCTGTAAAGTTGTGTTTTTCCAACCTCTGGTGTCACGGCCTGGGAGGGAATTCAAACAACAGAGAAATGCTCAGCATGTACCATTTAAAGGGGATTGCTTTAGAAAATAAAGAAGAGAAGAAAGTGAAGCCTCAATTACAGTGAAGCAGCTCCCGGATCAAAGCATTGTACTTACAGGAAACTACTTTTTTCAGTAATAGCTGTAGGCTTTAATAAGACCGGCAAACAGTCGGTCTTTGTTTTCAAAGACACAGACTGACCTTTTGAGCTGCAAGCAGGTAATGGCATCAATTTAATGGTGGAAGATTTGTGAGCCTTCTCTGTTAAGGTTTAATGCGTCCTGCAAAGCCTGGCAGGCTGGATGTGTTTGTGCAGGGAGTGGAAGCTGAGGGGAGATAATACAGAAGAACTATGCTTAAACTTACATAAGCCATGCTGGTTTCAACAGGACTTAGCAGGCTTTGGGAAGAGAGAGTTAAGAGGGGGATGAATAAGCTGAGGAAAAAGAGGAATCCCTCTCTAAGGACAGTGGGAAGACTGTTGGGGAAACATCAGCAGAGAAGTGGACTCCTGCTTAGAGAGCACTCATGATATCATTGGTCATGTGCCTTGTCTAGTTAACTCCTGGGTTCATGCTCAGTTCCTGGTTAAATGAAGCAACATCAAAAAGAAGAAAAACTCTGCAACACGTCACTATAGAAAACAGCCAAGCATAAAATAAAGACAGCAAATATTTGATCTACAGTTTGTTTTAAAATTTGCAGGCTCCATAGTGGTGTAGTGGTTACCGCTCTCATCTCCCAGCAAGAAGGTTCAACTCCAGGCTGGGACATTTCTGTGTGGAGTTTGCATGTTCCCATACATGCGTGGGGCTTTTGTTCAGCTTCCTCCCACAGTAGGTTGTAGTTTAGTTGGCCATTTGAAAATGTCCCTCTGTATGAATGTGCTTGAGTATGTGACTCTGTATGGCCCTACAACACAGTAGCTGGGATAGGCTCCAGCAACCCTGTGACCTCAAAACGGATTCAGCGGCTTCTGAAAATGAATAGATGTAACATTTACATGACACAATAAAATGAAGATAGCAAAAAACAAACAAATATATAAATAGATTTCACTAGTTTATTTCTTGATGTATTTTTAATGCCAACTAGTTGGATCGATCTGCCTTCTTTCAGCTGTTCAAGAAATCATCATCTTCATCAAATGTGAAAATGTGAATGGGAAAAATGAGAAAGATATAAATTGCAACATTGTGATGTGTTTGCTTTTTTTAAATTGTTGGACGGGAAAGTTTACCATCATGTTGCATCTCACCTTTTTTTTACGAAGAAGTAGAAGGTTTGGGGGCTTCAAGGTTAACAGTTTCTGTGTTGGAATTCAGTTCAGTGGTTGCCTGGTGTCCTGTAGGTTTCCAGCTGCAAAGTTTGTGGCATTCTCTGATGTATTTCACATTCAATAATGCTCCTCTGGTAGTGAAATGTCCAGACTATAAACAGAGTTTGTGGTTTTGCAAATACAAAACATTCCAAATTATTATGCAAATGTTATTTTTCAATGATTTTTCTAAATGGTCAAATCAAATGACAGTTGCCCTAATTTTCAAGTCACTAACCATTAGAGTACATATTAAATGTTATTGAACAAACCTCCTAAACGTAACTGCTGACTGGATGTGAACTAATAAATATTTTGCCTGAAGATTCTCCAAAGGTTCTCAGTAGGGATGACGTCAGTTCATCTTCTTTTATGCCCATGGCAGCCAATGATGCAGAGATATTCCTTGCAGCATGAAAGGGTGCATTGTCATGCATGAAGATGATTTTGTTAAGGAAAGCACAGTACTTTTCATACCACAGAAGAAAGTGGTCAGAAACTCCACATACTTTTCAGAGGTCATTTTCACACCTTC
The DNA here is from genome assembly GCA_037389245.1 of Oryzias sinensis. Classification (NCBI taxonomy): domain Eukaryota; kingdom Metazoa; phylum Chordata; class Actinopteri; order Beloniformes; family Adrianichthyidae; genus Oryzias; species Oryzias sinensis. The sequence continues at coordinate 28,755,072 of CM074501.1, forward strand.
AGGGACCCTAAAGGGGCTGACCGGTCCTCTCCCCACAATGCTGGCCCAAAACTCTGCCAGCTCCTTGTTGACGTCAATGCCTTGTTGGACATGGTGGCCATCCACCAACCACCCACTACTCCATCCATCTGGACCTTCCAGGGTTGCACGGCAGTCTGCAGTGAACAAGACTGTTTGAAAATGAGTCGTCATGTATGTCAGGGACCACTGCAGCCATTTCTGCTTGTGAGTGTTGTTTGGGGGTTAGAAGGTTTACGTAGAACTGCAAGTCTCTGGAGGATCCTACACGTTTCAAGTAAAAAAAAAATATGTGGGTGTGAATGGTCTTTTAAAACAGCTTTTGAAAATAAGAGATTCAGATCTGCAGATCTGGTACACATATGACACATATCTCTGTTTGTAGGCTTGAGTGCGGCCAAACTACTGAAAGCCAGTGGGCTGAATCCTGTGGTGCTCGAGGCCAGGAACCGGGTCGGTGGTCGTACCTTCACTGTGCGGGTAAGACCAGGAATGACAGCACTACAGCAGACAGGCTTGAAGGTTCTGTTTAATGTTGTAACATTTTAATTAAATGCCAACTTTACAAACCCTCAAGCAGAAATAGAATTTTAAACACAACTTATTTCTTTTTCTAAACCCATGGAGGGTTTAGGGAATAAACTGCATGGGAGTAAAGTCCACAGGCAGGTTCTATGGGGAGCAAAGAATAGCTTCTGCTGTTCCTTGATTGTAGCTAGATCAGAGTATAATGATTTGTACATTAAAACTTAAACATAACAGGATGAAAAAGATGATTAGGATTTACAGAATCTTTGTAAGTTCTACAACTCAAGTGTTTAGTTTTCCCAACTTTGTGGCTCTTTGAAGATATTTTCCCTAAAACCTCCTTTATTTTTTCCGAATTTTAAGATAATAGATCAGAAATGTTATAAATATTGTTTTTTCTTGCAAATTGTTTTTGTGCTAAATGTTAAAACATTTTGTTAACTCCATGAGAGGCTCATGCCATTTCAAAGACCGACTCCAATCATTGTTTGCACTATTGTAAAATCGTTCCCTATGGTATTTTACCATTTTTAGCCAGAATAAAAAAAAACACTAGAGCTCTTTAGAAATTCTCCTCTGAGTTTGGGCGGGACTGTTGGCGTGTTGTAACCCCGCATTCACTTCCCACTATCCACAGGTTTACACGCTCTCCTGCTAGCTTGCAGCCCCCTCACACCCCCGACCTAACATTACTGGTGCAACAAAAATGGCGAGCAATATTGGAGCTATCTAGTCGCACAGTTTTGAGCCGGATTCCAGCTCAGACTTGAAAAACAAAGACGTACATGAATCTATATCTCTTATCACCCACCCAGCATAATACAATCTGTTTCTAACAGCATTTCTTCCTCTGCTACTGATTCCCAATAATATGAATAAAGAAATACTCAGAAATGCAATTTAATTAATATTTTTATATGTCCTCCATCATCAGGAATATGCAACAAGAACATGTTAAAAACTCCAAAAACACCAAACACCAACATGTAAAAGTTGAGAAGTGATCCTGAAGCACAGAGTTCCCTCATGAGTTGGAAGCTGCACTTTTTTTTTACATAAAAACATAAAATGTTCTCTGTTTTGGGTTGTTAAAACATGTTTCATTTTGAGTTGTGTGGTTTATGTTTTTCAGAACAAGGAAACCAAATGGGTTGATCTGGGCGGGGCGTACGTGGGACCGACTCAGAACCGCATCCTTCGCTTGGCCAAAGAGTACGACATCAAGACCTACAAAGTCAACGAGCAGGAGAGCCTGGTCCATTATGTCAATGTAAGTTGTGTTTTTCTGTAGCCCCGCCTCTGCAGATGTTCCTTTCAGCTAATGCAGTACTGAAACACAGACACTTTCCAGAAGCCACCACACTCAGCCCAACCTTCAGAACACAAGGACCTCCGGCATTGTTCAATAGTTCATGCCACATTTAACTCGTCATCTGCTGGGAATGGTTTCCTTTGTTGTTCTTCTAGTTTGTATGAGGAACCTTAAGTGTCTGCAGGAAAAATATCTGATCATGTTGCAGCTTTCCTCATGAAACATCCACAGAAAAGCTCTGATTCGTCCCATTGTAGACCAAACCAGGGGGGTTAGCAGCCAGAAGAGGAAGAAAATACACCAAGAGAGAAATGA